>VDFB02255746.1:0-148265 GCA_007258455.2 Sequoia sempervirens
CCGCATCGACATAGCATCCTTCTTCGGCCGGGGACAGTCTCATAGCTCCAGATAGTGATACAGTTAACAATCTCATTGAGGGATTGATTGCTCGAGATCACAACCAGTAAACTTCAATTCCACCTCTCAGGATAGACATTATACACACGAGTTGAACTGGGTGTTACCCTTTCCAATTAACTCGAAGTTGTCATCACATGCATATCTATTCTGAGATTCGCCCTTCACTCTTGGAGTTTCTTTTAGGGTTTTACGTTAACTGATGTTAGTCTTCCAGTTAACTTGCTTTCAATAAGGACGTGCATGCTCGCACAATTGTCCATTTTAGATTAGATGTTTCAGTTAAACTGAGGGTAGTTGCCCAGTTGACTGTATAGTTTACTTAATTAGGGTTTGGCGCATGATTTGCATGCATTGCGGAAGAATCAGATGACTCAAGGTGATTTTAGGGTTCCCTACAACTTGATGTATATAAATAAGAGCTTTTGCTCATTTGTAAATAACTTTTGCTGGAGAGAGAAATATATGCTGCGTCTACCTTGCCCTCAATATCGCTCTTTTGGTATTTTTTCATGCGTCTTTGCTATTGCAATTGATTGTTATGCCACATAGGCTTCGGTAAAGATTGTACGTCAATTCTTTCCATAGTTTAGATATATTCTGCTTGAACATCTTTATCATTGAAGTCAATTGTTATGCCATAGGGTTCCAAGAAATTGAGACGATAAAGGCTGTTTTGTGTTAATTTACCATTGCGATCAATCGTTATGCCACATAGGGTTTCGAGAAATTATGGTGATAAATCTGTTTTGTGAATCTTTATCATTATAATTAAAGGTTATGCCACATAGGGTTTCATGAGATTGTGGTGATAAAGACTGTTTTGTGAAGACTTTACTGTTTCAATCAAGTGTTATGCCACATAGGGTTCCATAAAATTGTCTTGGTAAAGTCTTAAATCTGTTGTGTCCAATAAGCTTGTTTAGATTGAGATGATAGTTGTACCACCTTGCCTTCAAGTAGAGAGTCTAAACATTCTTATCGTCCGATAGTCAAACCTTGCTCCATTTCCTCTTGCTCTGTTTTCCTGAGGAGTTGGATAGATATAAGTTGTAGTTAGTAGCTCTGCAAAACCAGAGAAAACTCAGCTGCAACGTATAGGTTCTTTCAAGAAAGTCTTCTGCCTCTAGCAGCTGAAACAAAAAGACAAGACATAGTTTTAGCTCATTTTCCTTTGCAAGTATATTTGTCAGCACAACGAGGGAGCTTTCCCTCCATAATTTGAAGAGCACTCATGTAGTGTACATAGGGTCGCTCATAACAACTTCTACTCCGTGAGGTGTTATAGTTATTACTAACAAAGGTTCTTTTGTAGGTAGGTGCCTACTAAAATTGTAAAGGATTAGGGTGTTCCTTGTAGATCATATTCTACTAAATCATTCTTTTTGTAAGCTCGTAGGTTGGTGCCTACTTTGAAAAATATTAGTTCAATAAAGTTGTGTCAACCTGGGAAATTGATTCATATCAAAAGTTGATTGTAATAAGTTTGAAAAAGAATAGAAATAAAAGAGGATTGATTTAATGGCTCACCCCCTCTCAAGAAATCTTTGTGCTTTGTCAGGGCAACATATCCAAACCTACATACACAACTCCACATTAGTAGCATAAAATATAATCATCAATATTTGTGTTTTATTGTGTGAAATTCATCAAGTACAAAAGAGCAGCAATATGTCAAGTTCAAGTTTGGGATGGAGTCATATGGACGCCTTTGAGTTAACCCCCATAAAACCATTTAAAAGTTTGATGCAAACAAAAACACATACCCATCTACAAACTCATGCAAGACTCATCAAGGTTGAACAGAGGAAAAAATTAATTTAAAATTGAGAACCTCTTACATTCACATTACAAACTTATTCAATACATTACAGACTCAAATCTGCATAAACTACTCTTCCTGTAGCTTTTCTTTTGCTGCCCCAAACTCTCTCTAAAGCTTCTTCTTCTTGCTGCTTAAACCTTCATGCCACTCTTCCAAAATTTTCTGCACCCGTCTCTTGAACTCCACGCTATTGTGTAATCACAGATTGCTGCCCTCTATTGTTGTCCTCTATCTATTCATGCTACTGCACAGCCCCATCAATGGGTTGCCTTCCCCAACACCTCCCTCTATCTCCTTTCTCCTTTTTTTGCTGCTGTTTTAATTTGCTAATGAAAAAAATCTGAAAATGGCAGCTACCTCCCATTTTCTACGCCCCCACTACTCCCTCTCTCTTTCCACATTATCTCCGCTTCCTTTTTATTTTACTCTCCATGCTCTTTCACAATTTCTCCCAACTCCTACGCAGCCCACTCTCTCCCTTTTTCTTGTTGCCTCCTTGCATTTTTAACTTCCCTCAGACTTTTCCTAGCACCACCACACTCCAACACAGCTCCATAAAAAGTTTTTAAGAGACTGAAATTAAGAGCCCAACATGTGGGCAGCTTTTCCCTCACTCTCATGCCTCTTTCCCTCTTTTTCCCTTCTCCTACTATGCCCCTCATGTTTACTATGCCACCTAACATTAGCTAAGAATAGTAGAAATCTGCCTTAAATGATTTTAAAATCCAAACTTTTAAATAGTGTTCACCACCTCTTTAGAGCCACATCCACACATGCTACGCAGGCATTTACATTTGAATTAAATATGCCTTTTTAATCATAACATACAACTTTTAAATAAGATGCCATGTAGGTATGAAATGCATCAAGGGTATAATTTAACAAGATTTCTGATTTATGTCCATTTAAATTCACACAAATCAATTTGGAGAAGGATTATAGTTTTACCATTGAGACATAATTTCACCGAAAAATGACTTTTTACATATCTTCATCCTAGAAGCTCCTCTTTGCACAAAATCTGGTGAGTATGCTTAGAATGATCCTATGAAGCTTCCCACAAAAGGATTTTGCTCCAGTATTTAAAAATCTTGAAAATTAATTGTTTCCGTGGCCATCTAGGATAAAATTTCTGATTTTAAATTGTCCCAATCTGTGAGGAGTTTGGTTAGGAAACCTTCACCACGTTGTGCACAATTCATCCAATAATATATCTTCCAAAGGATTTCAACCCAGCTCTTATAGATTTCCAGAAACAATTGTTTCCGTAAAATTGCTTGCGGGAGCTTTAAAACTGCAATAGAGCAAAAACTCAAATTTTGAAAATTAAATCTCACATGAGAGGTTTGTCAATGCCAAGAAATGCCTGAAAAAACCACAACACACAAAAAATGAGAAAATAAAAAGAAAATATTTTCGGGCGATGTTGGATTGCCTGTGGACCCGGATGCTCTTGCATCAAACACACCGGGTAAGTTGAAATGTTCCATGAGCTGAAAACTCATGAACTTTTGGATGAGCTTGGGATGGTGATCCCATGCTTGTTCTTGATCCATATGTCTTCTTTGTCCTCATACTCCTTTTCTTCACTTCATTTCAAACTTTTGCAGCTCCCTCTTGTTTCATCTTCTCTTTTCTTTTTTGTTGTTTTCTACCTGCACATTGTAAGATTTCATTGCTCACCTTCTTCTGTAAATCTGATTTACATTCTTCATGAGACTTGACCATGTCTACAACCAATGATCTCTGCTCTTCCATCTTAGTATCACTGCTATTCTTATGTACATCCCTTGTACATCTATTCTCAAGAGCCTTCTTCAAACTATTTCCAAACTCTGATGCGACCTTTACCTCTTGTTTTTTTGACCTGCAACACTTCATAGGACTGCTGCCCTACACCCCCTTCTCTTTCTCCTCCAATGAACTCAAAGTATACTTCTGCCCATCTTTCACAATGGTGTACAAATTCTCTCTACAATTATAGATAGCTTTTCTATCAAATTGCCAAGGCCTTCCTAACAAAACATGACATGCACTCATGGACATAATATCACATAAAACTTCATCTTTATAAGGACCAATATGCAAATTTACCAAGCATTGCTCTTTCACCTCTAACTCATGATCTTCTTGCAGCCAACTTAACTTTTTAGGGATTAGGATGCTTAATCCTCTTCAATCCTAGTTTTTCTACCATCTCCTCAGAAACCAAGTTATTTGTACTATCACTGTCTACAATAACCTTACAACACTTACCTCCTGATTTGCATACGGTACGAAAGAGACTCATTCTCTGAGATGGTCCATTCTCCTCTTTTCTTGGATTCACCAACACTCTCCTAAACATAAGGGATTCTCCATGCTCTAGTTCTACCACCTCCTCTGGTTATGTTACACTCTCCTTGTCTTCTTGCACCATGTGATTTCTTGCTGCACCTCTCTTACTGGTTTCTTGGTGTATTTATGGACACTCAAAAGCTCTATGTCCAACTTCCCCACACTAGAAACACTTGCCCAAGAACTCTCTGCTATTGCTGCCATGTCCTCTTGTTGAATTCCCTTTTCCTTGTGCTTCTTTGTTCCATTTCGAGCTTGTTTTTTCTTCAAAAGTTTGCTTTCCTTTGTGGCTGCTTGGTTGTCCTCTTTCTGTTGCTATCTTTCCCTTTCCTCTTGAATTATTTTGTTGCCTTCTAATTACCTTTTCCTCTGCTTTCAAAGCATGCTGGTAAGCCTCTTCAACAATAGAAATCTTCAACATACTCATCTCATCCTGGATATTGAATCTGAGTCCATTTATATATCTAGTCACCTTCTCTCTATCCATTTCATGATGTCCCGATTTAATCACCATCTTGTAAAATTCCTCTGTATACTTCTTCACACTCATGTCTTTCTATTTTAAATTTTGAAGCTTTTTGAACAGCTCCAACTCATAATCTTCTGGAATAAACTTTGTCTTCAATCTAGCAACCATTTGTCTCCAACGTGTTATTTTCATCTCACCATTCTCTACTCTTTCCTTCTACAACTCTTTCCACCACAATGTAGCATGCCCTTTAAGCTTTGTTTGTGCCAACCTTACCCTCTGTGGGTCTCTAATATTTTCAAACTCAAAATAATCTTCCAACTCTCCAATCCAATTTATTAGATTATCAGGATTCAATGTGCCTAAAAAATTAGGGACATCCATTTTATGGCCTGTATTGATTTGGGCTATTGCTCTCAGAAATCTTTCTTCTCCTTCATCTATTGGCTCACCAATTTCTCTCTTAGGCTCAGCTACAACTTCCTCATCTTCAGCATGTGCATCTTCAAGCTCTAGATTTCTCCCCAAACCTGCAGCTATATTTCTTAGCTCATTTCTCATTTCATTGCGAAAGTCTTCTAGCATTTGCTCTACTCTTCTAGGTGTTATCCTTCTCGGAGGCATCTCGAAATCCTCTCAACCTCTTCTCTTGTGAAGCTATTGTCTTCTTAGCTCTCCACAGCTACAGGACTCCACACACCTGCAACAATTTCTGGAGCTTTGAAACAATTTCAATCCTCACCCTCAGATCTTGGCATAAGCTGCCTCACATTTCAGCGCTCTGCTTATGCGCTCAGAACCTCTAGCTCTGATACCATTTGATACAAACAAAAATACATACCCATCTACAAACTCATGCAACACTCAAGGTTGAATAGAGGAAAAAAATTAATTTAAAATTGAGAACCTCTTACATTCACATTACAAACTTATTCAATACATTACAGACTCAAATCTGCATAAACTACTTTTATTGTAGCTTTTCTTTCATTGCCCCAAACTCTTCCTGAAGCTTCTTCTTCCTGTTGCTTAAACCTTCATGCCTCTCTTCCAAAATTTTTTGCACCTCTCTCTTGAACTCCATGCTATTGTGTAATCACAAATTGCTGCCCTCTATTGTTGTCCTCTATCTATTCATGCTACTGCACAGCCCCATCAATGGGTTGCCTTCCCCAACACCTCCCTCTATCTCCTTCCTCTTTTTCTGCTGCTGTTTTAATTTGCTAATAAAAAAAATCTGAAAATGGCAGCTACCTACCATTTTCTATGCCCCCCCTCAAGCGTGACCGTGATGCTGCTCGATTAAAACCAACCGCAAAATCCATCATCCGTTTGAACAGCATCGCGGTCACGCTTGAGGGGGCACGGAAGGGGGGACCACTACTCCCCCTCTCTTTCCACATTATCTCCTCTTCCTTTTTATTTTACTCTCCATGCTCTGTCACAATTTCTCCCAACTCCTACACAGCCCACTCTCTCCCTTTTTCTTGTTGCCTCCTTGCATTTTTAACTTCCCTCAGACTTTTCCTACTTCCACCACACTCCAACGCAGCTCCATAAAAAGTTTTTAAGAGACTAAAATTAAGAGCCCAACATGTGGGCAGCTTTTCCTTCACTCCCATGCCTCCTTCCCTTTTCTTCCCTTCTCCCACTATGCCCTCATGTTTAATATGCTACTTAGCATTAGCTAAGAATAGTAGAAATCTGCCTTAAATGATTTTAAAATCGGAACTTTTAAATAGCGTTCACCACCTCTTTAGAGCCACATCCACACATGCTACGTAGGTATCTACATTTGAATTAAATATGCCTTTTTAATCATAACGTACAACCTTTAAATAAGATGCCATGTAGGTATGAAATGCATCAAGGGTAAAATTTAACAAGATTTCTGATTTATGTCCATTTAAATTCCCACAAATCAATTTGGAGAAGGATTACAATTTTACCATTGTGACATAATTTCACCAAAAAACGACTTTTTACATATCTTCATCCCAAAAGCTCCTCTTTGCACAAAATTTGGTGAGTATGCTTAGAATGACCCTATGAAGCTTCCCACAAAAAGATTTTGCTCCAGTATTTAAAAATCTTTAAAATTAATTGTTTCCGTAGTTATCTAGGATAAAATTTCTGATTTTAAATTGTCCCAATCTGTGAGGAGTTTGGTCACGAAACCTTCACCATGTTGTGCACAATTCATCCAATAACATATCTTCTGAAGGATTTCAACCCAGCTCTTATAGATTTCTAGAAACAATTGTTTTCGTAAAAAGGCCTGCGGGAGCTTTAAAACTGTGATAGAGCAAAAACTCAAATTTTGAAAATTAAATCACATGAGGTTTCTCAATGCCAAGAGATGCCTGAAAAAACCACAACACACCAAAAATGAGAAAATAAAAAGAAAATATTTTCGGGCGATGCAGGATTGCTCGTGGACCCGGATGCTCTTGCATCAAAGTTGCTCAAGGGCATTGTGATGTACAAAGTTGTTACAGGGTTGGAGCTAGTGTGGTCCCATAGTCTTTACAAGCATGAGCTGTAAAAGGAAAACATGATGTGTAGGGTTTTTGTGGAGTTGGATAGAATGTTGTCCCTGTAATCTACACAAACTTGAGATTATGTAAAAAATGAGAATGAGGTCACGATGCATAAAATTGTTTGGTGTTGGAACTATTGCGGTCCCCACAATCTGTGTATCCATGAAATCATGTGAAACTGAGAAAGTATAAATGTCATGTCCCCACCATGTTACAATGGAAGTTAGATATACAATTATTATATATTATTATTTATGCAGCAGGAAGTGAATAAAACAAAAGAGTAATATAAGACAAAAGATCAAAAAAGACAAATGTAAGAACAGACAAAAATGAATAAAACAAAAATAAAAGGAAGCAATTTTACAAGGCAGCGATTCAGTTAAGGATTAATATGGCAGCGATTCCCTTTGTAAAACAATTAAAAATAGCAAACAAAAGGCAGCAATTAGGAGAAAGGAACGTGTCCCTTACCAAGAGACAGATAGCTTGAACATTTATGTCTCTTTGCCTCCATCGTGGGATATAAAAGGAAGGACAATTCCAAAGGAGGGGGGCTTCGATCAGCTTCAGAAAGATATTTTATTCAGGCAATAACTATATTCAGAAAATTAAAAAGAACAAGGCAATCGAGCAGATCTGTGTTAATTATCTGCACTCAAGGGCAGAATCAGTAGTTATTACAATTGCTGTTGTGAATATAACCATCTTATGTGTTAATAGATATTATGGTATGCTCTATCGTGATTATTGTATATGAATATTTATTATTGATATATTTTGTGTTCTCATCAAGCAACCTTGAGGAGGAATGGGGAAAATACCAGTAGGGTGAGCAGATACTAGACTTCTTTCTAAGTACACTACTCCATGATGGATGATTGTGTGTTTGCCACTTGGGGCTAGGGGGGTGAGTGTCCGCCCTTAGGCTTATAAAGAGGATGTCTATGGGCTTCCTATGCTAGCCCTTTCCCCAATCTCTACATGGATTGGTTGTTGATCGTAAGAGGGATGGATAAGGCAGCAAGGGTAGGGAATGCAGATACAAGTTTGTCCACCAAGAACGCCACCCCATATTGGATGATTGTGTGTTTGCCACATGAGAGCCAAGGGGGATGGTATATCTGCTCTTGGGCTTGGTATGGATAGCTTTGGGCGGACTTATCATGCTCCAAATCCAAGTCCCATTATGAACCATCTTCCAATGTGCATTATGAATATTGTGCGGTTTATATTATTTGAAATAGTTATGTGTTTACATGGTTTAAATAGATAAGAAATTTATTGTATATGTTTGATCATATGAATTATAATCCAATATTACCTAACATGATTTTAGGACCTAATCCAAGATTTATCTTGCTTAAGGCATTTAATTGGTATGATATAACCCTAACTACGTTATACTTGTGATTCTAGGGCAAGATTTAGGGTTATTCAAAAAGGGGACATTACAGTAAAGTGTATAATATGCTCTCCCTGAAGTTGAGTCCATACATTGTTATTGAATTGATTTGTGGAGAGGAAAAAGTGTAATGGCCACACATGTTAATGTGTTGGCCCTAGTGTATAAATCAAACAATATAAGCATAAAAGCGTAGGTGATGGGGATAGAAGATTGCCCCAAGTGCGAGGATGAGTCATTATAGTGTAAAGTGGCCATGTGCTAAGTATGATAGTCGAAGAGCAATGCGATGCCTGTTGTGCATGATATAATTATGAAGTCAACATAATAATGATATTGTAAGTTATCGTCATGAAATAGCCATATAATGTGTTATGTACATATATGTTTGTGTAAAAACAACATAAAAAGTGTGTGTGAGATAGCATCGTGACATAACCATGTGCAAAAGTATGGGTAAAAAGTGTCCTCAATGTAACCCTTGATGTAGGGATAACCATGAGTGAAAGATGACCTCATATTAAATGTAATCGTGTAAGAGCAAAAATGATAAGAATGCAAAGGAAGACATCATGTAATTTGCAAGAGGATAGACATGCCATATAGAATGTGTGTTTCTAAGGATGACATAATGATGTAAGATATAATCTTGAGAGTAACACAAGAGAAATGCCATGCGAAAGGATATTGATATGAATAACAATGGAAAACATACCATGTAAGATATGATCATGTAAAAGAATGTCATAGTTATAATATGTAATGTATGTTCTCCAAAGGGAGAAGAAGAAATTACTTGGCTTGGAAGATAATGCCCATTCATGCCCCCTAGTGAGCAAACCAAGTAATGTGATGTGTGTGAATGAAAAGTACTTTTTAAGTGTTAGACAAAAGGAAATCTGAATGTGAAAGAGAAGTACAACAAACAAGGTGTAAGCACAAGGCCAAAGAAAATCATGGAAAAAGAGAAGATCAAGAAGGGGAAGCACAATATTTGTGGCTTAATTAACAAGGCCAAATAAGTTGTGTGAAAAGAAATAGATGATTGACGAGAAAGAGGAACACACCAATTGTGGCTTAATCAAATAGGCCAATCATAAAACCAAAAAGAAAAAGGTGTGTTTTTGGTGAATTTGAATGACAGTGTGTTGGGCACATTCCTGTAAGGAAGCAAGGGTAGTGAAATCAACTTTCTACACTAATCTTGAGAGGATAGATGTAGAAAAAATTGTAAAATATGATCTAAACTATTATAGAAATGTAGAAACACATATACAAAAATCATAAATCAATGCAAACCATAACACTAATATATGTGAGAAAAACCCTTTCAGGAGAAAAACCCCACTCCAAAGCAGCCCAATGTATTATTCAATCAAAAAGATGACTACAACACACTTGTAGAGCAAACTTTTTCAAGAGTGTCACCAACATACAATTTTGGAGTAATTTCGGTACCTACAAATTCAAACAATGCAATATTACAACTCCAAGCACCCAAGTTATAGGCAAATGAACAAACTGGAATCCATAGATGGTTTTTGCAAACCATGTGTTGAATCTACCAGAGGTATGGCAGCCAAGTTTGACCCCAAATTCAAACACCTGCCTTGAGATTCTCGCATACAAGCTAAAAATAGTAAATAAATAATGCCTCTTGCAATTGTCATAATCTATCATAAACGTCCACCCAACATGGGCACCCAATTTGTAACTCTCACTATAAAAAATAGTGTTGTATGACGAGTGTCCATACCTATCATACTGTTAGTCAAGATTTCAAAGTAACTTCCCTCTTATAGGCTCTTACGCATCATAATAATTTGTCATAATGCTGTCATAGGATCCCACAAAAGTAGGGTGTCCCAAATTTGCTTAAGGTAGGCAGTTTAAATAACCTCTTACAATGTCATAAAAAGTACAAACACATGGTAAATGATGCCAAATCAAAATTCAAAACCTAATTTCCATGTGAGGCTAATTTAAATAAAATAATATATGGAAAAATAAAAAGTAACTAAAATTAAATGCTGAAATGTGCAAAGGTTGAGACACCTTGATTCCCAACATTTTCCCACTTGTTGAATACCTTGCAAGAGCCAAAAGGAAACTCATCATCATTGGAATCCAATTGCTAGGACCAAAAGATCCATAGACTCCAAACACCATCTAAATTTCTCTATGCTCATGTGCTTTGTCAAAGCATTTGCAACATTCATCAAAGTTTGTACTTTCTCTAATTTCACCCTTCCATCTTTGACATTATCTCTTAAAAAATGATATTGCACATCTATGTGCTTGGTCTTTGCATGAAAAGTCAAGTTCTTTACTAGACAATTTGCACTATGACTAGCACAATAAAGTGCAATTGCTTCCTAGTTCAACCCAAAATTTGAACACAATCTTTTCAACCAAATGGCTTCTTTGTAAACATGAGTAGCTTCCATATACTTAGCCTTAACAGTGGACAAAGTGACCAAAACCTATCTCTTGCTCATCCAACTTATCGCACCACCAAATAAAATAAATAAATATGCACTAGTGGATCTTTTCCTATTGACATCTCCAACTTAATTTGAGTCCACAACCATGAATATCCAAGGAATGCTTGTCTCCTATCATACTACTTGTTGACGGGTGTTTTATGACCGCACCAACACAGAATAAAGTTTCCAATGGTCACTCTATCCTCTCTTGATCAAAATCTCTTGCATGCTAAGGTTGCGAAAGATCATGCATTCAACTCCAAGGTTCCTTCATGCAATGGACGTAGATTTAGTTGGTTTGATGTGATTTGCTGGTATTTCAAGGGGACTTACACAATTGTTGACTTGAGAGAAAGGGACTTTCAAGATTCGGGAGATTTATCAATGAAGCTCAAGTTTCCTAAACTAACCAAAAAATGCTGAATTTGAATGGCTGCAGAGATTTAGAAAAAACTCTAATTTACCCTAGGCGTGGGACATGGCGATCAAATCTCACAAACTTCAACCAAGCTTTGCTTTGCCTCACCTCAGACAACTTCCACAAAACTGGTGCAATCTTCAAAGGAGTGAACTAGAGATATTCAGATTACAATTTAACATGAAGACACCATCACGACGACGCATACCAAAAAGTAAATTATAACCTAAGTTAGGTCCAAACTATTCCAGTTGACCACACAAGGCAAACCCACCATTAGTGAGCCCGCTAGTGGTATGGACTAGTGAAGCATGCTCAAATCAACCACCACATTCCACAATCATCTACTTGCATGAAATAAAATCTATTCTACTCTAAGTTTCTATGCTAATTGGAAGGATGAAGAAACCTTGCTAGCTACCCACAATAAAAGATGAAATCACAAGCAATGACATCTTTTTATTATAGTAGTGTTCACAACAGTCTCTTACAAAGCATTCAGCTGAAAACTTTCTTTCTTTCTGTACAAATGAGGTGGGATGCCCCTTTTATAGTTGGTCCAGTCCAATGGATGGCTCAGATTCAACTACAATGAACGGCTCGGATTGAGCCACATAAGCCCTATTTAAGATTTTCCCGAAAAACGGCCACAAAGTGGAGGAGTGGGGTAATAAATGAGCACATAATGCCCACTCTCTCCCTTCACCACTATGAGCATTTAATGCCCACTATCATCTAGAAGTTCATCATCCAGGAAGGCGTTCCCATTCTCTTTCTCTCTGATAGCAAACTCAATGAATCTGGCCAACACTGCCTCAACCTCCTGAACTGAGATGGGTGGAATATGATTAAGCTGAAACTCAAGCACCATGACCGCTTGCTCCTGCTGAGTACAAGATTTTCCCCAAGCAACTAAGGCATCCTGAGTGTTTTGAATGATATTGGAGAAGGTCGAAATGTTTTCAAAATCCACTTGGGCAAATGATCTTACATCTGAAAAGAAAGGCTCCAATCTGCTCTTTAGGCCATCCACTGTCACTTCTTCTGGAGTCAATCTTTTAGCAAATAAGGCATCAAGCGTGTTCAAGACTCCTTCCTGTATATTTCCCATGGCCTTTCTAACTCTAGCTGATTTTACTTGAGCTGCATCGAAGAAACCTCGGCTTGTGACTGCTGAGGAATACGAACTGGGGAAGTCATATCTATCGCCCTCCTGAATCACTCCTCCTACCGGAGTCTGTATGGGCACATGCATTAAGGCTGCCAAGCAAGGAACAGTTTTATTCTAATAAATGTGGGTTTCACTCCAAGCTTGATCAACATTATCCAGGCGCGTCAGAATACTGGAGGCCTGCTGAAAAGAAAGGGCGAGATCCTCCATGAACTTTTCTATCTCTACGCGAATATTGCCAACCCACTTATCTGCTTCTTGAGCCATCTTCTTTAAATCTTCTAGGTCGTTGACTGATTCCCTCGGAAGCTCAGCTGGAAGATCAACTGCTGGATTTTCTTGCCCACATGGACGGGCTAACTGGTGCACATAGCCAATCGATGTCTTATGCTCTTTCTTCAATCTTTTATACTTCCCTTATGTCTGGAGCATCCTATCCTTAAGAGCTTGATAGGAGCTATCACATTCTTCGATTATTTGAGCTCCTGTAGGGTGGCCCAATTTTACAGTAGTGACCACATAATTCTCCGGGATCGCCTCATCTCGGTCACATTGTACCCTGGGAACAGCCACATGGAGTGTGCGAGAACCAGACTTATCTATAGATATCTTCGAGAACTTTCTGACCCTCTTTTTCTCTGGCGGTCCACTGATTCTGCTGAGGAATTCCTCCATTTCAATTGCTGGGTCAGTCTCCTCAACAGGATCCCTTCTCATTCTTTCCTTGAGCCAATCTGGCACTGCTTCTTGTAGGTCACAAATAATAAGCGGCTGCTCCTCTCTCGCTTCCTCTCCACGTACTTCTTCTCTAACACTATTTTGCTGAGGCTCATTAGTTTCCATTTGCTAAATATTTTCTCCTGAACCTTGAGCCTCCTGCCTTGTAGCAGTCTCTTCCTCCAAAGCCGTCTCAATCAGCTGCTGGAAGCGGGTGTCTGTCTCTATCTCCACTTCTTCTCCTTGTTGATTTTCCTTCCCGGAGTGTTGACACTTTGACTATCTGGTTCTTTAAGAGGTGGTTGGTTCACCTCCTGAAACTCTTGCTCTTCATTCAATCTGCTTCTCTGGTTTGCAAGCAATGTGGCCTCCTGCACACTCGAAGAGCGAGTCTGCAATGGCATGGATGATGCTTCCTCTACCCTTTGAGGCACCTGCTGAACCTGCACCTCCCTTTGCGGTTCTGAAGCTTGGGCGATCTGTTTCCTTTTTCTAGTTGTTGGCGGCCTTTAGTCACCCATCAAATTATAAGTGAGGGGGACTGATCTGCTTTTAAGTCTATTCACGTGCCTTTCTACCCAATTTCTAGTGAATGTTAAAACCGGTATGCATAATGTATCTAAGTTTGTAATTTCCGGTTCTGACCAATCGGGTAGTGGGACCGTTGTGTTTCTTACTGTTTCATAGTCGGGCTGCATAACATTTACATCCTCATCTACTTGATTCGGAACTGGAACAATCTCACATTCTCTGATCATTTTCAAGGGTATTTTGGAAAACATTCTTCTTCTAACCTCAACATCATCCACCGAATTAGCCCAGAAGTCCTCAATATGCGCCCTGTGCCTATATTCCACACCCTGCACCATTCTGATATTGTTATAAGGATCAAAATCCTACCTGCTGGTGTGGTATGAGAGGTGGAAAAACTGTAGCTCATCCTCAGTTTCTTTGGCTACTTGCAAGGAGGGACAAACCTCATCTGAATTCCCCATGATGATCGGGAAGTCCAATCCTCCTTTCTTCTTTTTCTGAATTCTATCATAGGCAATGAGCTGCCTAGATACCTCTAACATCATCATTCTATCTATGGGGTACCTTGGTAATCTATAAGGATATGATGTGAACCCTTGCAGCCTGATATAAGTGAACTTTGGAAATTGGATAAACCAATACCCATATTCCTCGATCAACTTCTGAGCCTCTTTTGATATCCTCTGTTGAGTCCTTCGCTAAAGAGTCTTGGCTATGTGCATTGTGAAGGCATCGTTCACTCTTCTGTAGCTGGAGGTGTTGCTCAGGTGCAATTGTGGGCAAGCCTCGTAAATTTTGAATTGTTCATGACCACACCCAATCGGCTCCTTATAAGTTATTCCCCTGTACTTAGTCATTCGAGCCAACATGTAGATTACGTATGAGCTCATGTAAAAAGTTTTATGTCTCCTCATATTCCTGAACTGTTCATCCAGATTATCACTTATCATTCTTGCCCGGTCCACATAGTCCTTCCCTTCTAGAACAATCCCGATGTAGAAGAACATCCATGGCTCGAAGATGTATGATTGAGGACTTCCATTCACTCTGCTGAGCATCATTATTAGATCACAATACTCCTGCTTCACATCATTTGAAATAATTTGCTTGGGAAGCATGGTGCGAGGAGGCCTGGGCTTCTGCATCCAAACAAAATTTATCATTCCAGCACATCTCTCAAAAGTAGAGGCGTACATCCTTTCAGCCCTCTCCTTCGTTCTGTATACCATCCTATCGAAAGTGGGGATTCCAAACGCCTCTCCGATGGCCTCAGGTGTAAGATTGGCAAACAATTTTCCATTAGAGGAAACAATAGTCTTTCACTCTGGCTTGTAGCAGTTGGCACATTCCAGGATTAACTTTGGACATTGGATAGCTGGTGGAAAACCAACAGCTGCATAAAGTCCACTCTTCATAATTTGATGTGCCGTGATTGATGGAGGATGGCCACCTATCCTGTACATCCGACCTCTGAGTGCTCTAAGATTATACGAATTGAGATTCATATCATTTAGCTCTCCCAACTTCGATGTAAGCTTGGATTTTGGAAGAAATCCTTTGCTCAACTTCTTTATCACCGCCTGCTTGGATATATTGGCCTTGCTTGACTCAGCATTGGCAGCCTTGCCTGTAGCTTTGTTGGCCTTTGCAGTTGCTCCTTCGCTAGCTTCAACCATCCTACAAAATAAAAGACAGGCATTAAAATTTAAACTTAGAAAATAAATAACCTTGGGATAGCCAAAATGTAGAGCAAACTTCGAAAATATGGAGCTTCAGCATTAAAATTTCAAACTCCAAACCTCAACACTTTTCCAATGGTATTATTTCTGGCACTTAAAATTTTCACCCATAGCACCTAGCTTGCTGATTTGACTTGCTCACTTCAGCAACTTCACCTCAACGTTTTTCTCCCCACCCTCAAAGCCACAACTTCGCACTTGCAAACGGTGAGAAGGAATGAAAACTTCATGGCTTAAATAATTGTGTCAAAGAATATTTCTAATTCGTGAGGAAGTTTATTTTAGCAAACTCATTAAATTTCTCCTCTCCACTACTTGGCAGTTTCCAATTTTAGAGAGGTGATGGGCGAGTTGTCACCAAAGCGGGTCTCGTTCGTCATAAATCTTGCCTTTGTTGAAGATTCTTTCCTTTGTAAAAATTTGAATTTCCCCTTTTGCTTTTTGTAACATTTTGTTATTTGAAATATTCATGGGGGAATCATTTAACTCATTTAATATTTCCAAAAATTTTACCCCCTTACATGGGCGCATTTCATCATGTATCATGTCTTGTGCCTTGGGCGCATTCACCTATCTTCCTCCCAATTCTTCATGCCTTAGAAATTTTCATATGGTCTTGTTCCTTTCTAGGCACACTTGAGGGGTTGTTTTATTTTTCTTGCCTTAGAATATTTTTATGTCATGTTCATGATGGGCGCATTTCTTACCTTGTCCTAGGGCGCACTTCACCTTGGTGCATCCATTATTCATGCCTTAGGCATCTCCATCATTCCTTCTTAGGTGCATTTGAGCCTACCCTTTGAACGCATTTTATCTTGTATCATGTCTTGTGCCTTGGGCGCATTTTACTCTGGATACCTTGGGCGCATCTAGACCCTTGTGCCTTGTGTTAGGGCGGACTTTCATCATGCTAAAGTGCATATGATCTTGTTGTTTCATGTTTCATGCCTTAGAAATTTCCATCCATCTTGGTGCTTTGGCGCATTTAGCCCATCTTGTCTTGGGTGCATTTGAAGTCCTCTCTAGGGTGCATTCAAGCCTTGAATGTTAGGCGCACTTGAGCCTTGTGTGTGTTTGATCCTGTGCCTTAGGCGTTTTTGGAGTTGTGTCTAGGGCGGGTTTGAGGTCATGTCTTAGGCGCATTTGAAAGGGGGCTTGCTCACTTCAACTCATGCCTTAGGCGCATTTGTATCATCACCTTGGGTGCCTTTCATCTTTGGGTTTGGGCGCATCTTCATCTTATGCTGCAAGCGCATTTAGGCCTCAGTGCTTTGGGCGCATTCCTCATCTTGTGTGTTTGGTGTTCCTCATCTTCAATACCTTAGAATTTTTTTTCTCATGCATTCCTCCTTGGGCGCATTTGAGGTCTTGTGCATTGGGCGCACTTGGGAGGGGTGCTTGGCGCATTCACCACTTAGCATTTTCCTTGCCCTTGCATGTTAGAGGGGTTCACCTCAATTTCATGCCTTAGAAAATATTTGACCCCCATTTGACTCCCTTGGGCGCATTTGAGTGGTGTGAAGGAGATTTTCATACTTACCATTTTCCATGAAGAGTATTTCCATGTATAAAAGGGATTTTGAACACTTAAGAAATTTGCCCCGCTTGCCCTCATATTTCCATTTTTAGTAACTTCTGAAGTTCTCTTGATTTTCAAACATCTGAAACTTCTCAAGACTTGATATTCATTCAACGTGGTCCTCATGGCCTGATTAATCTGTTCACACTTGCGTTTTACACTCACCTACTATTTTAGGCCCTGTTCTAGAAATGACTTAATAAAAATAGTGTGCGGATCGCGCTCAAATTTCACGTGTAGTCTCGCCGGGAGATTTTGATCGCAGTGGGATACACCTGTTTTCAGTTTTTCTTGAGTTTTGCCCTTCATTTTAGGCATGAAAGTAGGAAACCCTAATTTCATTGCATGTGCCTCTGTTGGCCTCCATTCGACACCGTTTCTATTACATACTGCTCCGCTCTGGAAACTGAAGATCTAGAGCTGCTCGGGTGACATCATACCTGCTAAAAGTGGACCTGCTAAAAATAGACCTGCTAAAAATAGTAAGTTCTCGGAATTCGTTCAAATTTTGCACACAAGTCCTCTGAAAGGGTTTAAACTTAGTGATGTGATTGAAATTTCCAAAACCCTAGGAGAAAGGTCCCAAATGGAGTACTTACTAAAAAAAGTAAGTTGTCAGAATTCAGTGAAATTTTAATGGGAACTTGCCTGAAGCCTCTTGATTGCAGTGCCAAGCTCAGATTTCAATCAGCTTACTCAATTTGACCCCAAACTAAGCCTGAAGAATAAAAACCCTAATCCCACAAAACGCACTCTAGACTTAGCCAAAATTCCAAATTGGGCCAAAAGACGGGTACATCCCCGGAAAGACATGAGGAACTAGGAGAGACTGCCGCAAAACTATTCAGAACCAAAGCCAAGAGACCTGAAAGGGGCAAAAATTAAGGGGGGGGGGTCCCCATTCTGAATGGGGTGATGTGTGAAAAGGTCACAACACTACCATGTTAATACAAGGGATATTTTCATGTACCCCTCAAAAATCTAAAGACTCTTTTGATTACATCCCGATGAATCTGCCTAGGATTAGACATAATTTGCTCAAAAGTCCTACTACTTGGGCAATGCCTGGTCTAGCATAGACCATAGCTTAATGATATTTCCTATTGCACTCTAATAAGGTACCTTGCTCATGTCTTCCATCTTTGAAGGAGAAGTAGGACATTGTGTAACAAATAATTCCATTCCTAAAGTAACAGAAACACACAATGGTCTAGAGTACTACATGTTAAATCTCTACAAGATTGAATTTACATACGTTGGCCAAGACATAGCTTTTTGTTCTCTCTCTCTCTCTCTCTATCTCCATACCAAGAATGTGTTTTGTAGCACCTGAATCTTTCATTTCAAATATCGCTGCATGTTGATATTTCAGTTCACAAATCAATTCTTTTCCCTTTCTGATAAATAACATATCATCAACATAAAGTGCAATAATCAAGAAATGATCACTATCATATTTAAAATTTAACATAGTGATCAGATTTGGACCATTCAAATCTCTAGCTCAACATAAGTGTCAAATTTTTGATGCCACATCCTAGGAGTCTGCTTGAGGCCATACAAAGATTTCTTTAATTTATAGACCAAGTGTTTCTTACCTTTCACTAGAAAGTGCTTAGCTTGTGACATGTAAATTTCTTCCTCCAACTCAACTTGAAGGAAAGTAGTTCTTACATTCAATTCAATTTCTAAATCATAAGTTGCTGAAATTGAAAGAAAAAATCTAATGGATGACATTTTAACAATAGGAGAAAGTATCTCTTTGTAATACACCCCTTCAACTTGGGAGTAACCTTTTGCAACCAACCGCACCTTATACTTTTCAACATTACCATTTGAATCCATTTTCTTCTTTTATTCCTATTTACAATTAGTAAGTTTGCAGCCTTTAAAGTGCCACCATCTCTTCATCCATGGCTTTTTTCCATGACTTTGCATCATGCATACCTAAAGCCTCTTGCACAATTCTAGGTTCATCAATATTAGTATTTAAAGAAAAAATACATCTCCAATCACTAGGGGAATACCTTTCCAATGGTCGTCTTCACCGAGTTGACCTTCATACAAGTTGAGGTGGAGGCTCTACTTCCTCTTTTGAAGAATCTAAGCTTGAAGAGCTCTCAACTTTAGGTCTCATTTGGGCTCTTGATTCAACTTTCTCTAGCATGGGAGGAAGTTGAACCACATTTTTTTTCTTCACTTTGGTTTGGCTATAATACAATGGATGAAGGCTTAATCACTTGAAAATAACATTTCTGCTATATAAAACTTTCTTTACTAATTGACAAAAATATATTTTATAGCCTTGATATCCAATTTAGTATGTTTCTCCTTTGGCACGTGTATATGCCTCACAACCAAAAACATGAAGATGCTTAGTGAATACTTTTTGCTTGACCGCAACTCCATAGGCATTTTATCAACAAAAGCTAATATAGGAGACTTGTTGATCAAGTAGCAAGTATTGGCTACATCCTTGGCCCAAAACCTTTCTTCTAAGTGAGCTCCACTTAGTATACTCCTAACCTTCTCCTTCAATGTCTTGTTCATATGTTCTGCAACTCCATTTTGTTGTGGGGAATATGTGGTTGTCTTTTGCCTCTAAATATGGTAAACCTTGCAAAAGTTGTTGAAATTTGTGGAACAATATTTACCACCATCATCAATCCTCAAACACTTAAAATGATTAAAAAATTAGATTTGCTTCTAAGAAAATAAATCCATGTACTTCTACTTTGGTCACCAATGAATGCAACATAATAAATAGATTTTGCAATCAAAGGAACATCAACAAGACCAAATACATCTGAATGAATAAGATCGAACAACGCAAAAGACTTATGAGATCCCAAATAAAATTGAACAAGGTTTTGTTTTCCATATATGCAATGTTCACAAAAATGAAACTCAAGATTATAATTAGATAAACCTTCAACAAGGTTTTGATTTTTTTAAGGTTTGTAGATTCTTCTCTCCTATGTGACTTAATGTCTTGTGACATGGCATTGTATTTTCAGCTAGTAATTTAGTCTTTGTAAAAAGAGCACCCTTAGGTACTAAAAAAGTATGACCATTCGTTGAAGAAGATACCAGTCCTTTATCCAACCAACTAGATGAAGAGATGGTTTTACAAAAGTACTATTGTGTTGAACTATGCATGCCTCAAGCTGAAATAATGTGCCTAATTTGACACCTCTAGCAATGACCATAACATCTCTAACTATCTTGCATCCTGCATGATAGCACACTTGCAACAATCAATTTGCTTACAAATAGAAGGTTTTGTGCTAACCCAAGGATATGCAAAACACCGCTAATTCCTGTAACTCTACCGTTAGGAAATTTAATTTGAATTCTACCACGACTAACAATTTGTAAATGAGAATCATCACCCAAGTACACCTTGCCCCATCAAATTCCTCATATTGTGAAAGATGCACTTGACTCAATTAACCATGCATTGTCACTTGCACAAGTTGCCTAAGCTGCAATGAATGCATCACCATATTTCTTTTTAGATTTAGAATCAAAATCAACCTTCTTTTTCTTCTCTTCTTTACATTCTTTCTAGAAATGATTGGGTTTCCTGCAATTCCAACATTTCAATTTGGACTTTCTAGGAGACATGGATCTCCCTTTGAATTTGGATCTTGACTTCTTATGTTGTTTTCTACCCTTCTTGCCTTTTTCTATTGATCTACCACAAACATTAAGGGCCTCCTTGGCATTCATGTAAAGCTTTCCTCCACATCTCCTTTGAGAGTAAGGAGCTAGCAACATCATCCACCCTCAAGACAACATAAGTGATCCCAATGGCCATAACTAGTTGATCATATGAATCGGGCAACAAACACAACGAAGTTTGTAATGTCTTCGTTTTCGATCATGACAACATCGAAATTAGCTCCGGCTTTCTCGGTGACCATCAGTCATGCTAGAAGGGTTGTTTGATGTTCTGAGGAGCTTTGAAGTGTTTTGGCATGGTCAAATATCATCTTTGTTCAGGGTTTGTATTTTCCACAATTTCAATTGTTGGTGCGAGAAATATTTTAATAATTAAATAATTAATCAAGTTGTCGAAAAAGCATAAAGTAAAAGGTAACTTAAATTAATTATTTTAATTATTAGGTAAAAGTGATTAATGGCTGAAAATGTTATTTTTTTTAATAAAGTCACTTTTAGGGCTGATAAGTATAAAGTGGATTGGGAAGTTCATTTTTGGTTTATACTTGGTTTGTTTTTATCTAATTTGACTTTGGAGAGCTTCTTGAGGAGCTGAAACCCTAGGACAAAAACCCTAAGTGTAAACTGGTTTTGTTAGTGAAACTATCTACCCTAGCTGGTTATTGGTTGAGTCACTCAGATTTCGCATTTGGAATTCGATGGAGAACTATGAGAAATTTGTGAAGTCTTTGTTAAAGAAAAATTTCTCAAATATTCATAGTAAGCATTGCAAAGATATGTGCAGAAGGGAAATATGGGAATGATTAATATAATTTTCTGAGTTGGAGGATTTGATATTACAAATCAAAAAGAAATTAAAAATTGTTTGAGCTGCTTCTGACCATACTATATTTTGTAAGAAAAAGGGAATTGTAGAATTTCAAGGAAGAGTTCACTTTACTATACAAATTGCAGGGCAATGTTGGCCATATGTTTTTTAAAGGGGTTGATTTTATTTGTTAAGAGATTGGTTATATATATCTTCATATAGCTGCGGATGACATTAAGAAATTACTCAGAAATGAAAAGATGCTAAATGATAGCCGTGACAGCTTAAAGTTGATTGTAGATTTTTTAATACTTTGAAGCCGCTGCCTCTATTCATAGGATGAGCCGCCAAAGTCTGGCCACATCAACAAGAGTTGTCACATTAAGGAGGAGAGATGATGTTTATTTTTTATGGGGCGATTTAATGTATAGTGGACAAGGCTGGGTACCCTAAAGCTCAACACAACCTATACTAAAGAAGTCATTGTTATAATAGTGGCGCAACATTAAGAAGACCACCATGTAAGAAAGGGGGTGACGTGGGGAGTATTTATGAAGTTTCAAATGCTAGTTTTAGGATCAGATTTAACAGAAAGCAGAAAATGCAACACATAGACAATGAACACAATGTTTTCCCTGGCAAAACCCTCTTTCTCGAGGGAGAAAAACCCAGCAAAATATATCTCTTATATAATAGAAGAAATAAGAGCAGAAATTTGCTTACAACTCAAGCCCAACACAAGGCTGAATTTGATACAATGAATAATAGCACCTCTCCTAGATGCAAAGATACAATTGAATATGTTTCTCCTTGAAATTGATCTGCTGCTACAAACTGATGGTTTGCTGCTAAGAGTGCAAACCTCTGCTACTTGCTTGATGCGAATTAGAGAGTGAATGAATGTGTTGTGCAAATGAGATGAAATCACCTTCATTATATACAAGGATAGGTGACCTTTCCACTAGGTCAGCCCCCTTAGGAGATAAAGGATTTAAAATATTATTTGTTGCAAGAAGGCCGACCTGCCTTAAACAAAGGGAAAATAGCTCCTGAAGCTATAAAACACCAACACTCCCTCTTAGCTAGGGAGGTATTTTCCAGATATCTACGTAATGGAGTCTCTCAACATGACGACCACAATGGCTACACCCATTTGTGGAAAGCTCAAAGGTTCATCACGGAGTTTCTCAACGTGATGTCGTCATGGAGTCTCTTAACATGATGTCCACAATGGCTACTCCCATGTGTGGAAAGAAACACATGTACAAGTGTTCATCATGGAGTCTCTCAACGTGATATCGTCATGGAGTCTCTCAACATGACGCCCACAATGGCTACTCCCATGTGTGGAAAGAAACACAAGTACAAGGGTACATCACGGAGTCTCTCAACGTGATGTCATGGAGTCTCTCAACATGACGTCTCATCTTAGTCTCAGAGATGAATAAGGGCTCGTACCTGTCTCAGAGAAATATGCACTACAAGGGCTTTCACCTCATATTTCTCCGTGTAACGCCCCGCCGTGCGAACCCCAAAGGACAATCACACGAAATTACCGCACAATTTTTTTTTTAAAAAAAAAGTAAACATAACATACATATAATACACATTAAGTCATAACATGAATTTCAATTAAATAGATTCATTAACACATACATCCCTTGGGGTACACGAGGAGTCATTACGCGACTTAGATCCATACAACAACCATAAAGAATAAAATCTAAAGATATAAAGTAAGCATTAACACATACATGATGATCAATGATAAGAAACCATCTGAATACGCAAATACATCATATGCATGATCATCCTAACACATTGAATAACAACTGTCATAGCCAATATCCACACCAAGTTTAACATTTCATTACAGTACAATGTTCAAGAAGTACAATGATGTAAAAGTGTTTCCAAACATAAATGGAAACCATACACAATATAACATGATATAAATAAACAGATGAATACAAAATATCATAACTGGCTCCAAGACAAATACAACTTTGGAGTCGCTGCAACAACACCAATCCACACCTCTTGATCCTCGACTGGGGACCCAATGGGGTGCTTAGCACGTTCCACCCGACCATGTGAGTCCGAAGACCCACCCCCCGTGCTAGGAGCTAACAAGAAAGAGACCTCAACCAAGAACATCCAAACACGGAACCGCAAGACTCAACTTCATACAAAAGTATCATAAAACTCAAAGATTACAATGACATAATCAACCACATCCAAGAGTCATAAATCTCATCACATAAAACAACGCAATGACCAGTCATCAAGTAACCAAAGGATGATCACGAAACACTTCCAAATCAAACTGAATTAATAAACATAATACAATTGCAATTTAACAATACCATAACATCATATCACAGTATCATAAGAGTACAAGATCAAAACCCAGACATCAACAAGCTTTATACAAGACCAAAGAATACACCATAGATAAGATAGAGTAAAACTATAAATCATTTCAAACAACTATGTTCCATCAAATCAAGACAAAGAACCACTTCCAGAGGATTTCCAAAGAAGCAACATAATAAGGAGTGTTAGAGGAGAGTGTCATCGCATGGCTTAACATGGATTCTCCAGGCTACCTATTGCAAGGTACCGCCTCCATCTACTGACGGATTATCCAGGCAACCAAGCACTAGGAACCGCCTCCATCTATGGTTATCCAGGCTACCTATCTCAAGGAACCGCCCATAGGGTTGCTCATGCGAAACCGTTAACCTTTCATGAAGACAAGGCAACGATCTTGCCAACCACGGCCTTCTCAATCCCCTTTAGCCTGTGATAGCACTAAAAGGCGGATGAGGCATCAATTATCTTTTTTAATGTGATTCTACCCACCCCCTAGTTAATTACTTAGGTTTTCACTTATTAATCACACTCTAACGAGGGCTATCCTGGCGCCCCTTTGTGCACCGACCACCCACTTAGAGCCACTCTCTCTCTAGTCACTCAAAACACAAAAAAACCAAAATCCAAGGGTTGTACAACATAACAAGAACATTAGATCACAATAGAGAAACATGCGAGGCATTACCCATCTCGCTATAAACACATAATCAAAATCTTACAATTCTCGTACAACCCTTTCAAAATCCAAATACCAGGGCACTTGCCACATCAAAGCACATAGAGAGAAAACATGGACCAACCATAAAAACAAGCCTCTGGAAGAGTCTCAAAAAGTTTACACTAGGGTTTCCCCATGAAAATCTGACAACAATAAATGCAAGACCTTGAAGAACCGAATGCGATTCAAATATAATGAGAGAATACATCAAAATAAGATCAACAACTCCATTAAACAACATCAACAACTTCGATACGAACTAAATCGGAAATCCAAGGGAAACCTCTATTTTCTCCTCTCGGAATACCCATAACTCAAAGAACTTTTAATTTGATTCATTAACAACTCAAGCAGAACCATCAATCATAACAAAGATAACATTAACCGATTTACCACTTATGGTAAAGAACCAAAAGAAAACATAAGGGTTCCCAATGAATAGCAACATACATTAATTGAGAGAAAATTCCCAACTCAAAATTAACTCACGAAAGGTCGCATTGAAAGAATCCATAAAACCACACATTCTAATAATATATCCATTCATTCAATAAGAAGTAACTTGAAACAATCTAAAAAGAACATTATTCTAACGATCAATCATTTCCATCATTTAAGGATATCACAATATTGCAAAGTGGAGATATAATCTGATGTTATAAGCCACAAGACACTAATTCTCAAGCATACTCTTCCAAAATTAAAACAATCATGAACAATAATACGGGTTCCCATTTAACACACATAATTCCATACAAGGAAACCATCAAACACATCAACCTTGAAGAACCCTATCTTAAAACACTTACAATGAACAAGCCATCGAGACATCTCCATAAATATCCCATAAATAACACCCAACTTAAAACAATTAAATATCACTTAAACCAGTAATCAAAACACTTTGTTTAAAACACATTTACTCACACATTATAACCATAAAGACCTTCCTTTAATTTAAGCATTATTTCAACGTTCTTACCACTTATTTTAACATATCCACTTAATTTAATTAAGAGAGTATTTACTACAAATAATTATATTTAAAATAACTATATCATCTATAAGATAACCAACTCCATCAACTGTTTAATACGAATCCTAATTATAACTTTAAAATGTAATACTAAGATGACAATTCTATAATTTACAACTTTATTATAATACTAAGGTGACGACACTAATGGATTATTTCACACAGTAGTTTGATAAATAATTATCATTCACAAACTCATTAGATAACAAAAAGGTAATTAAAACCATTTAACATTTAATCAGTATCATTTAAATTAATTAACCTATGAACCTGGGATTTATCCTCACTTAAAAATAACTTTATCATTAACCTTCAAGTAAAAGAAACTATGTAAATGTAGAATCACTTATCTCCTTTAGTGAACCCTAAAACTTAATTAACCATATAAATCGATTTACTTTAACTAAATACACAGTTCATTTATCTACAACAAAATTAAATACCTAATTCAATAATGTTTATTCCGTTAAAATCTTTTGTTAAATAATATTTTACTAAGCAACCTATCGAAATAACCATTTTCTCTTTAATTATTTACCTAATTCATTCCCTGGCACAATAATTCACAAGTAATTGTAGCAATATTTTATTCTAAGTAACCAACTACCTATTTGCCAAGAGTATCCATTAGCCAATCCTAAAAGCATGCGAGGAGTTAGATATTAAGATAACATTTATTTCATTCTAAAAGAAATATAAAACAATTAAAAGATATCATGAAATTAATACTATAAAATTAAATCACCAATTAAGAGAACATGTAAGGAAATTCAAGATATACTTTATATTATAATTTTCCTTAATTTAAATCTCATGTTAAAAACTTTTAACCTATTTTTCCATCCTAATTTAGATACAATGATTAATAATATTCAAAAAGGACATGTTTCTTCCTAAGGTAACAAATGTGAGAATTCTAACTGCACCATCCTTAACACCTAATGACTAACTACCTGGCAAGGTTTCATGCTAACTTCAATTACTATAACTTTATTTATTCAGAACAAGATCCTCTAATTATATCTCACCTCAACCAATATCCAACCTAATTATTATAAACAAATATATATATATATATATAACTTCACTTTCTGATTACAAATAAGAGATCATTTATCTAGCTGGGATAAAAATCTAATCCTTCACAACACAACCTTAACCTAAATAAAATTAATATTTTCAGTTAACCTACTCTAATTCATTCACTTCATTAACTAAACATCTTTCAACGTAATTTCCTTAACTACTAATATTACGAATATTACCTAAAAGCAAGATCTTCACAGCCATAAAAGAATATACCCTTTGCACAATATTACCTTAAACCTATTCAGTTACAAAAGCATAACTCTAATTCCCGATATTCTAATGTGTCACCAATTTTCAAAATATATCACTATCCTTCTATTTCTCCTATATTTACAAGAATTAATTACAAAGGAAAATTCAACATTCTAACTATCAAATATTTATAAAAGACTCCATAGCCAAAGACAAGCATATTCGTTCATTGGATCAACTCTTTCAATAGATTGATTAAGAAATAACAATATTTTACTTATGGTTGATTTTATATTTTATTTATTCAATTCTTTTAATATAAATAAATCATTTCCCTCCAAGTATTACTTCCCTAATAATCAATTTATTTTAACCACTAAGTTTAATAACTAACAAAATGCAGCTTATTATTATAATAAACCCTTAACATCTTTATTATTTCTCTATTTATCTCAAAACCTATCATACTAGCAGACCAAAATTTAATTTAACTCTTTATAAATTATATTTATTATCAGCAAAACGCAACCATAAGGGAGCAGCTTGACAGCAGCCTCGTATTTTAAGCATAACGCCAAAACTATAATCTGGGTATTTGAGATTTTTGGACAGCAAATAGAAAACTGGAATTTGGAGAAACCCTTTAAATTTACCAGCAAACTAGTTTGTATAAAAAATGTTATGGATGACACAATTAGACTGTTTGAATAGAGTCACAGGAAACAGTTTACCAGTATAACAATATATATCTATTTTTTTTACAAACAGAATATAATATGTATATATATATATATAAACAATCACAATAGATTTAAAATATTATAATTTAAATCAACATTTTAATGGATCTTTAATCCTAATCTCACATCTATAAATCTATAAATCTATAAAGAACCAGAGGTTCATCAATAATAAAATAGATGAATTTTCATTAAATCACTTAAGAATATGAAATGTAAAATTTACCCAGAATACAAATAGATTTCAATCATGGAAACCCCTTTAACAATGCACACAAAGATTTAAAATTTATTTTTCAACAATCACACACAGAGATTTAAAATTCTCTTTTTTTTTTTTACAAACACATGTTCAAATTTAAAATTTATTTAATCATGACAGCCAAGAGTATTATTTAAGCCTCTACAACATTCTATATTTCAGAGAGAGATTCCAAAAGAACTGGGGAGTTTATTTGACTCAAGCACCCTAAAGTACCGCCGCTGCCCTAACAGAAGGATATCTACAACTATAACCAAAATTTTTATCAAATAATCTAATGCAAAAGATGCAAACTTCCGCACTGCTATACGTAACTAACTCTTTATAATCATTCACATAAAATATGAATATAGATTGAAACCACCGCATATGATTATAAGTTGAAAACCATATCATAAAAACTTAAATCAAAACCCTAGCACCACATGAAATTTGAATCTTCAGGATGATTTACAATTCGCACACAACATATCAAAAATATAGAGAGGGGAAAGAAAATTGTACTCTTTTCCAGAGAGCATTGACAGGAAATTTCAATTGGCGTTGTAAATCAATGTTGTCTGGAATGAAAACCCTGAGCCGAACAATCCATGACAGAAGGAGCAACCCTTCGAACCCGCCAAATCCCCTTTTTCTCCAGAATAATTCTCATTTAATAATTTGTTTCACGGAGTCTTTTCCACTCCCAACGAGAAACCGTTCAACTTCCAATCGTTATCATTGAATGCCAACCACTACCCTTATTTACTTTCTTGGTCTGTTCCCAATCCAAAACGAATTCCCAACCGAATGTCTTTTCACCTTCCCATAACGGAATCTTCCAATTGAAATAATATTTCTTTGTGTGCTTATTTTTTATTTCACACAGAAGTAATAATAAAATCTTATTTTTATTGCATACGAAGTATAATAATAAGGAAGTCATTTAATTTTGTTTATTGCACTATTATTCGTTACCTCCAGAATCATTTATTTACTTAATTATGATATTCAATTTTGATTTATTTAATTCATTTTAAACATTAATAATATTTTATTTTATTTCGTCACATTGCTTACCATAATAACATTATTAACTTATCAATTATAATTAGGTACCAACTTTTACTGGCTTTTCTCGTTTTTACCTTCATTCAAACTTAAGTAAAATTTTAATATTTAATCCTTTCTAATATTTTCTCACTTTTAAATTTATTAATCGAATTTAATCATTAAACGATAATTACCTTTCCTCATTTAATCTGATTATTTTAAATAACTAACTCCCAACGATAATTAAATTGACGTTTATCATTGAATCTAATTCTTTATTTAATTCCAAATGAAACAGGTAACCTTATAATTAAATTAATTTTATTAATCAAATCCAAACATATTATTAGTGTTACCTCATAACCTTAAAATTAAATTAAATAATAAAATCACCACATCATCATGACATTACCAACAACAACTAACTTAACATCAACGACGACCGAAACAAAGGGCACTACACTCCGTCTCAGAGAAATATACACTACAAGGGCTTTCACCTCATATTTCTTCGTCTCAGAGAAATATACATTACAACAGATCTTCATGATGATGTGACTCCTTGTGAAGCTCCAAGTACTTGCATCAACCTCCTAACCTCCTCGTCTAAGGTTACCTCTGTTGGTTTGTCAGACTCCCTCTGAATGTTATTTCCTCCTCTTTGAAGAAACTGATCACAATCTGTATAGGTTCTTCCTCTTCAAGAAATGTCTCCAGTGAGTTATGTGCCACCAACTTAGTCCCATGGCTGCAAGCTGTGTTTCCATTGATATCATGTTAGTTCATTTCTTCAGCCTGCGTGACTTCCTCACAGGATGCCTCAAGCTCTTGCTCCCTTGAATTTCTTATGCAGTCTCTCATCATCCTTTTGCTCCTCGATCCGTCCTAGAAGCATTTTCAAGAGATTACTAATAGTTCATAGAATCAGACTACCCTAAAGAGAAATATCCAGACCAATGCTAGAAGCATACATGATTCACTATTCCCAATGTTAGTGCATGAATTATTATTAACTACATAAAATTTATTCAAGGTACAAGCATAAAATACTTATCTCTTTATTGTTGGTACACCATTGAGCTAGACTTGTAGCTGTGTCTCATCTTTGCCACCTTTAGTGTTACTACATAATTGCGTCTCCTCTGATAGATGCAGAGCACACACAGTGCTAGCAATCTCGAAATCCTCTAGATGTTCCTATAGCTGAATGAACCTGACAATACCACTGATCACAAGTATATCTCAGCACACATCGAAGTTAGAATCATCTGCGAGCAGGATCATCGACAAGTATTCATAGGTTCCGCCAATCTTCTCGACACGCAAGTCAATTTCTTTTCAGACACTTCAATAGGTGTGCTATTTTTGACCCACTCTTAGCCAAACTGTATATGTTCACAAGTCATTCCTCTGCCTACGATAATCAAACAAGTGAATAGAGCATTATATAACTTATGCCGTGCCCAATATCGAGCTCATGTATACACTGGCAACCATATTCTTTGATGTTGTTGCAGGGAAGTATGACTTTGGGACCCTTCAGTGATGCATTCCAACATAACTGTAGTCGTCAAATAATCCTGTACTGAGCAATGTCCAAACACCCATGATCATTGCGACATTACATACACCCGATATTACACGACGCTAGAGATACGGTTGCAGAGATCTTACGTGAATAATGTAAGGCTGTTGTTGGTTGTCTTGCAAATGCTCACGACAAATGTTCTTGATCACTAACAGTGCCAGAGTGAATGAAGTGAGAAGATGAATATTTGTGCGGCAGTGTCATTCACGATTCCTTGAAATAGAAATAAGATGCCTCCGTGAACTCTCGCATAATACTCGCGCCACAGAGCCTTTGAAGGATTGAAACAACTCGACACGTCACAATTTCTTCCAACAATGGTATGATACACCAATGATATTACATTCATTCCGTCCAAGCAATCACTAGTGCAGACATAATGAGTTCCAGGTAATGTATAAATAAACCCGATAATTCAAACCACATTTCTTCCCCAAACGGCATATAAGAATCATTCTGCATAGCCAATGAGAAGTATGCAACGAAATAAGAGTCCAATAATAATAATATCAATAGATAAATGCCTGTGAATATGCTCACACCAATTAGCACACACCCGAAAATGCTCGTGTCTTTACCATCGACTCGGTTGATACATAAAACATTCCCAATTTCCGACTTCATTCAAATGACTTCGGTTCACACACCATTCGAGCAATCTGCCATTAAATACTAAGATAAAGCTATGCTGGGGTTTCGTCCAACACAACAAAGGATCCTTAGAATTTTCGTTCCCAAATTTCCCAAGCGACAAACTCAAATTCAATTTTTCGTGATTGTGAGTGACGCCGATGGTGGTGAAGTTGCGCACAGGATGTATGAGTGCTCCGGCCAAATCGCGTGTGCTCACGATAGCCTCATAACTCCTGGATAAGTGAAGATGAAGGTCTGTGGCTATGGTAAATGATGCTTGATTTCCTTGCCAGTGGATATCCTGAACAATGCTTCCAGTCTCTGAAACTGTCGGCGCACTCCTTGCCAATAAAATAATTTCACACGTCCGACATATATAAACTGATAATCATAAAGAATGAATCACCAGTAGCCATTCAACATCCTGACACCAAGGAGTTAGCTGCTACACCTCAAACTATCGCTAAATGAATTATGAGAAGTAGTTTCATATAACCGATGCAATTATTAAATCATGCCATCGGCTTATGCACTCTGACCTTTTTGCAATTCACAATCTTTGCAATTTTGTGAGAGATTAACCTCATTTCATCTGCTTAGCCAAATCTGATCAGATTTCCCCCTTGAACCCACTCTGATACCATGTTAGTTTTAGGATCAGATTTAACAGAAAGCAGAAAATGCAACACATCGACAATGAACACGATGTTTACCTTGGGAAAACCCTCCTTCTCGAGGGAGAAAAACCCAACAAAATATATCTCTTATATAATAGAAGAAATAAGAGCAGAAATCTGTTTACAACTCAAGCCCAACACAAGGCTGAATTTGATACAATGAATAATAGCACCTCTCCTAGATGCAAAGATACAATTGAATATGTTTCTCCTTGAAATTGATCTGCTGCTACAAATTGATGGTCTGCTGCTAAGAGTGCAAACTTCTGCTGCTTGCTTGATGCGAATTAGAGAGTGAATGAATGTGTTGTGCAAATGAGATGAAATCACCTTCATTATATACAAGGATAGGTGACCTTTCCGCTAGGTCGGCCCCTTAGGAGATAAAGGATTTAAAATATTATTTGTTACAAGAAGGCCGACCTGCCTTAAACAAAGGGAAAATAACTCCCGAAGCTATAAAACACTAACATCAAAGACCCGCAACTTTCATTATATTATCAGCAGCTTGAAAGGGACCATTGGTTATTTCCAACCGCATCCTTAAGGAATTGAGATTCCTTAGAGAATCATGGCTTATTCAAGGAACCACCAAGCATTGTTGCTTCTGTACTAAGGAGGTGGGGCCTCTTGGGGGTGGCGTAGTTGTTAGAAGGGGGAGGCTATCAATTTAAATTGAACACTTGAGGAGTGCAGTCATAAGCTTTGAATGTCTATTGGAGCTTAGAATGCAAATGTGATGTGAGCTGTACAATGAAAGCAAGATAGCTGATGTGATTTCCACGTCAGGAAATATAAAGTTATTGTGTCTTCCACTTGTTAAATGTAAAATATTTCTGCTGTTCACTGAAATCTATCTCTGTAATATTTTTACTGGTGGTATTTGTTATGTGCAATGTTCTATATTTGTTGAAATTGCTATTATTTCTGAAACTGGAAAAATATATTGAGGACGAATTGTGGAAAAATCAATTAAATGAATGAATGATGCAAAAACCTTGCACATCATTGATAACAAACTTAGGGCAGAATATTGGCAAACTGTTTGATGAAATACCCGTTCATATGAAGTCAGGAAATTGAAACAAAATTGCATAGCATTTTAGCTCGGGATATTTCAGTTGTATCAGAGTAAGAGATCTTGTCAACTGGTGGGTTTTAATGCCAAATTTTTAATAGTAGAAATTTTTGATCAGTTTTGGGGGTTTACAGCTGAATGCGTGCACATTATTGAATCCAGAAGTTAGGGAAAGATCTCTCTGGGTTTGCTTTTGGTAAGTGATCAACACTTATCCTTTTCAGTTGCAGCAGTGTGTTGGTTGTTTAAATGAGAAAGATGAAATCCACGCAGAAGCATCTGACAGAATTGATGCAAAACTTCCAAAATTATGATAAGAATTTAATAAAATTGCCAAATCATCTTGAAGTATTGGAACCTCACTTTTCAGTTGAAAAGAAAGCAAGTACAAAGGAAAATAATTATTCCTTTGCAAGGAGGAAAGAAGGCAGCAAGAATGAACTTAGAGGCAAAATCTTTGCTTCTCATGCAAAGGAACCTGGGGGCCTAATCACCAATGCATGGGTAAAAAGGTGAAGAGGACAGAGGAAGAACAAACAGTTACAACAAGAGAGGTTGGAAAAGAGAAACAAGAGGTGGAAATTGTTTTTTATGGTCAAGATGTTTCTAAAAATGAGGATGAAGCTAGTTCTTCATGTTCTTCTATGAACGAAGTGGAGTATATTGATCTTCACGATAGCGTTAACATCGAAAAATCTGCCAATTTGGAGCTCACTAAATTGGCAACTAGGGAAGTATGGATAAACGATAAAAAGAATGAATCCCACAATGTTTCCCTCCAACAGAGTAATACAATGGACTTTAAGAAAAAAAAGTCACTTATTGCTTCTTCAAGTGAGGGGTACATGAGTCTCTATGCTGGTGATTTTGAGATTGTTATTGAGAAGCCTTGTGAGGAGGTGATGGATTCTTTTGATGATACTCTGGTTGATCATAATGCTGTCCTACCACTCTTACTTGGGAATTGCAAGGCATCAATTAGTGAGATAATTGATTTAGATGATGATATTGTTCTTACAAATGAAAGTAAATTAGAAAATTTATTGTGTGGCAGCCCAAGTTCACATTGATGAACTTGATCAAAGACCTTTAGCATTGCAAGATTTGAAGGACCAATTTGTGGTTACAGAAGAGAAAGTTGTGCAAGTGTTAGCAAGGGCAGATAATACTCATAAATATGTTGAAGATCTCATTTGGAAAGCTCAAATTGAGGAGAGGCAAAAGGGAGTTGTAAGTGGAGTCACTCTTAGACAATTGCACTCAATCAAAGAAGCATTAGAAATGATGAAATTTGATTATGTACAACTGCTCATGGACAGAGATCTTGCTACTAAGTTTGTTGAAGGCAAGGAAAAAGAGGCTGATGAACTTTGCTTCCAGTTAAGTATGTCTCACTTTTCATTATACAAAGTAGAAAATCCTATTTCTATTGCAGCTACACCCAAGGATCAAGAAAGTAATGCAAAGATTATGGAGAGTAAGCAAATAGTTGAAGGGTTTGATGAACTCAATAGAGGTGAAATATTGCACAATGATTCCAACATTCCTCATATTAGGGGGATTTAGTATGTTGATAAAGATTGGAATCCACATGAAGAATATGAATTCTTGAATCTTGAGGATCATTTTTTGCATGGAGGTGCAACTTGCAGCCTTGAGATAGCTATTATAATAGGTAATGAAGGCAGTTTTAAGCGTGATACACTCAATGGATCAGCAGCTAATGGTGAGCATCTGAAATCGGATGAAGGTATGTATAAGACCTATGAAGACACCGTTGAAAGGGATGAAAAAAATGTGGATTCTATGAGTGAACAGAAGTCTATTGTCTTTGCATGAGCTTGATAATCATAAGGTGATAGATAAGTTCCATGTAGGTGACTTTGTTAAGGGGCTTTATCATGTTGACACTCAAGATTTCATAGACAAGCATGAGATAGTGTTGATGGATCCAAGGTATGCAAAACGTTTGATATTCCATAATGGAATTGCTAATTCTTGCTTTATGAAGATCTCACTCTTTGTCATCACCATGGAAGGCACTTCCGAGAGGATTATCAAATGGAACATTAAGGGTTCCTAATTTTGAACATGCTGTTAATTGTTCATTAGTAGACAATGATAAAAATAATCATCTCCCTTGTTTGCTGGGATGGCATGAATTTATCAATTTGCAGCAAGTAGGAGAATTTTCAGATTTGGTGCAAAGGTTTTTGTCTTACTCCTTGATGAATAGTGGCTGTCACAGATTTATCAGACCTTGCATTGAAGACTGCAGCTGATTGCATGGGTTTGTGTGCACTCGATTGTCACTCTAACACTTGGAGGTTGAGTGTTGATAAGGGATCTCCAGTCTGACAGTGGAAGCATTTCCGAGGAGGTTATAAATCAAATTTTCAGACCTAACACTGCTGTCATCTTTTGTTTCAGCAGCTATGAGGACGTATGTGTGAGTATGATTGGGAATAATCACAAGATTTGGGATCTAGGTACAGTCTTTAGTGGTGAGATGTTCACTTAGAATTGGAGTGGTGAACATTAATCAAAACAGAATTTGCAAGACATAATCTGATGAGACCTTTAGCTTTCGGTCCATAATGTCATATTGTGCAGTTGTGGTTGCATCTGCAGGTTTGGAAACTTCCTCATCTATGGCAGTCCTCAAATCTCGGTCTATCAATAGATCTTTCATTTTCATTTTACATAGCTCAAAAATTGCACAAGAAATTTTTTCTACTTCAATCCTCCTTGATGTGCTTGCATTTATATTTCTTGCAGTAAGATCACAAAATGCTCTTTTGCAAAAGCTCCTACTCAAATTTGGATTAGCTCAAAAAAGTCAAAAAATCAAGAATCCAATAACTAGAACCAAAATTAATCACACCTTGATAGAACTCATAAGGAAGCAAGAGTAGCAAAAACATCTTCCTATGCTAATCTTGAGAGGATAGATTTATAAAAAACTTTAAAATCTAATATAAACTATTACAGAAATGTACAAACAGATATAAAAAAAACATAAATCAATGCAAACCATAACACTAGTATACGTGGGGAAAAAACCCCACACTCCAAAGCAACCCAATGTATTATTCAATCAACAAGATGATTACAAGACACTTGCAGAGCAAGCTTTTGCAGGAGTATCACCAACATGCAATTTTGGAGTAATTTCAGTTGTATTTTGGTACTTGCAAATTCATACAATACAATACGACAACTTCGAGCACCTGATTCATAGTACAACAAGCAAATCAGAAACCAGAAATGGTTTTGCAAGCCATGTTCTAAATCCACCAAAGGTTTAGTGCCCAAGCTTGACCCCAAATTCCAATGCTCACCTTGAGATTCCCACATAGGCTAAAAATAGTAAATAAATAATGCCTCTTACAATTGCCATAATTCATCATAAACATCCACCCAACATGGGTGCCTAGTTTGTAACTCCCACTATCATAATGTTGTCAAGATTCCAAAGTCACTCCCCTCTTACATGGTCTTATGCATCATAAAAATATGTCATAATGTTATCATAGGATCCCACAAAAGTAGGGCATCCCAAATCTGCTTAAAATAGGCAATTTAAATAACCTCTTACAACATCATACAAAGTATTGACACATGGAAAATGTGCCACTTCAAAATCCCATGCCCCATTTCCATGAGAGGCTAATTTAAATAAATTAAAATGTGGAAAATGGTAAATAATTAAAATCAAATGTTCAAAATTTGCAAAGGTTGAGACACCTTACTTCCCAATAATTTCATTGCTTTGCTTTATCCCAAGTCCATAGGGAAAAACACAAAGGAAAATAGAACACAAAAAAAGAGGTCATGAAACAAAAGGAATGTTCATGGCCACATGTGCCAACATGCACCATTAAAAAGATGACTCTTCCCTCTGTGATCAAAACTTGTGGCTAGATATCTCATTGGTGTATGGGGGAGATTATGAGGCAAGTTTCAAGGCTTTCCAAGGCAAATATCAATTGCTAGTCTTGAGGGCTGATGAATAGTATTGAATGTTTTTGCAAGATTCAATACAACATGCCATATCTCACATCAAGGCTATTGTCACTCTTTTTTTCTTCCTTCCCCTCTTAAGTATGGTGCATTGATTAGGAAACCATGGGGCTAACAATTTGATTATTTCAGACCAACAGTTTTTTTGCATAATACATGCCACCCACATTTCTAAAGTGACATTCTGCATCTGCATTTTAAAAAAGCTATAATCTGTTGCATAGATAGTACATTGTACCAATCATAATAATTTATATAATGCCATCTTTAGCACTATAATGCTACTTTTCTCCCAACATTATTTAAGTATTAGCAGTGGCTTTAATAGATTTCATATTAGAGTTAAGATAATTTCAATATGTAATTTTATTAAACTTGGATGTGAATAACTAATGTAAATAATCATTGTAAACTATACATGTGATAATTTGGCAAGAATTCTAAATTAATTAATTAACATAGTAAATTGAGTAACACAACCATATAATTCAATCATATTTTATGTATATATTCCAAATATCTTTTAACATCAAGGGTTTCCAATACTTATTTGAATTAAAGCACTTAGAAAGGCCAATTTCAGTAGTCTTGGCCCTCATAGCTGTGGCACACTTGAGGAGGAACTGATTCTTGTTCAGAACCAACACACATGCTTCCCAAACATCAGCTTTGGCTAAGACAATCCCAGGCGTGCCCTGTACCCCGAGTTGGACACAACCAATGTGCCCCTTTTCCTATGCCCATAGCCCACCAAAGTTCCAAACCACCTTCTTCTTCCTTGAGTGATCTCCATGCCCTTACCAAGTCTCATATAAATGCTTTATATAAGCCTTAAGGGTTGGTCTCCAAACTATCACACCCTTTCGCAAAGGTTGCCTTTAATTATTATTTAATAAATATAATTTCTCCTCTCTTAAAGAGTTTTCATAAATATTTTTCATTAATTTCCATTTAAACCAAAGGATCATAGTATCTTTTATTTATTTTTATCTCCTTTTAATGCTTTCATAAACTTTATTTTTAGTTTGGGGAATTTCATAACATTTCTGCCCCTGTAATTTAGCTGCTGCCCTCAGTAGCTTAAGTTAAATCTACATCATAACTCACCAAAAATAATTAGTTAAATAAGTGTGGATGTAACACTATCAATATCATAGTAGATCTATCACTTTAATTTCATCTACAAATTCTATATCTTATCCAATATTTCTTTCTAGTTTGGTTTTATTAAAATTAGATCAAATAGAAATAATTTTCTAATAAAAAAAATGACTAAAGCTATAGATGCACTTTTGTATGAAGCAAATCATGATTTTACAAGGAGTTAATACATATTGTCATATTATTACACAAAAGATGATTAGTGAATGATATGCATAACTTGTGCTATGAACTCACCTATTGCTAACACTCAAAAACATCCCAAGATGATAATCATGCATTCCAGACTACATGAGTATCCTCTTTTCCTAAATAATCAAATGGAAACAAGTACACAATTGCCCTTAAATAAAGTACATAATTATTTCACATGGTCACTTAAAGAAATCTTTAGAGTAGTTTTTGAATCAACAAGGATGCGATGTAAACTAGCTTATTGCTATCAATAGGGTGTTTATAATACCTAACTTGGTAATAAATATTTTGAACATATTGTCAACTATTCACAAATAAGCAATAATGATAAACATTATGTTGGTGATCTGAATTGTATACCCCAAATCCCTAAGGTTTGATAATCTTCTAAGTGCAAGGGGTGTCAAACCTACGAAGATTATCACAAACCTATATTCAAGCTGGGTAACTTAGACCAATTGTTGAGGTGGGTAAAACCTCCTTCGCTTTTGGATTTGTAAGACCAAAGGGGGGTTTCATTGAGGTGCTGAATTGGTTAATGAAATTATAATTGAACATTTCCTTAAAGTAAACTATACCCACTGCACAGTGTATCCCAATACTGGTGTCACAATATACCTATGTGCTAGTTTGAGTATGCAAGTTTTAACACTTTTTAAATAGATGATCTGCCATATAAGTGTCTTAGAATGTGTTTTATGATAACCCATTATGCTGTTATATATACTCAGATATGGCAATTGGAACAAACACACAAATAAAATTAAAAAGATGTGTAAATTGATGTATTTTGAGTGTGTTGCGGATGATAGGGAGAGAAAACTAGTCATAGATTGGTGCCCTTATCCATTGGGCAATAGAGTCTTTGAATTTAATCAAACTTGTAATAACTGAAACTAAGGTAATGCCTTAATCAAGACACCACAAAAGACTGCCTTTTAGAATCCACTAGCAAGCTAGGCTCTACACATACATTTAGAAAAACAATAAATTGTTGCAGATATTAAGCGATTCTACTTAGTAATCCATGAACATGTTGTGATCTAACTATTTCCCCAATAGATAAATTTAAATCCTTTTTTAATTTATTCCATAAACAAAGACATATTACTTAAAACAATAATAATTAAATAGTGCAACAATAATCAATCCTTCAAATATTATGAACATTAATATGATGAAATTTTTTATAACATTATTAGTAGTAATAAATAAATCAATTAAACATTTAAACAATGACTACAATTAGAATTTGATAACACATATCTGTAATTCCCGGAGAGGCTGCTATCTGACACTCAAAGGAATGGTTATAGGTCCAAGCTCTCCATGGCAAGGAAGCACCCCCGAAGGAACTGGTTCTTACACAAAACCCATCCTGCCTTCATGACATAATTAACACAGCCTTGGCTAGGACACTCCCGGGTGTACACTATACCCTGAGTTGGACACACACTGTGTGCCCCTTTCTCCAAATTCCTCAATGCTAGCCAATGACCTTAACTTTCACTCCTTCATGCCCTCTAAATTCTTGTATTTCTCCCTTTAATTCCTTTCCTTTTTTCTCTTCTTTTCTTGAATGTTCTCCATGCCTTTTCCAAGCCTCACACAAATGCTTTATATAAGCCTTAAGGGGTGGTTTCACACCCTTTCACAAATGTTGCCTTTAATAATCATTTAAATAAATAATTATTCTTCCCCTTTTTAAAGAGTGTTTATACATATGCTTTAGTGATATTTGTTAGTTTTAGGATCAGATTTAACAGAAGCAGAAAATGCAACACATGAACAATAAACACAACAGTTTACCCTGAGAAAACCCTCCTACTCGAGGGAGAAAAACCCAGCAAAAATATATCTCATATATATATCAGATAGAAGTGTAGAATGCTACATACAGAGTTTGCCTTACACAAGGCTGAATAAATACAATGAATAATAGCATCACTCCTTGATGCGAAGATATAAATGAAACTGATCTGCTACTAAGTGCGACCTCCTTGAAAGAATGCCAATTGAATATGAGAATGACTTGATGATTTGATTGAATGGACTCCACCTTGTATATATACAAAACAAGGTGACTCTTCACTTAGGTCGGCCTACTTTTAAGAACTAAAAAAATATAAAATAATAATTACAATATGTAGGCCGACCTAGCTTTAATTAAGGAGAAAATATCTCTTGAAGCTACCAAACACTAACACTTCCTCTTAGCTAGGGAGATATTTTCCAGATATCTACGTCATGGAGTCTCTCAACATGATGCCCACAATGGCTACACCCATTTGTGGAAGGCTCAAAGGTACATCACGAAATCTCTCAACGTGATGTCATCATGGAGTCTCTCAACATGACGTCCACCATGGCTACTCCCATGTGGAAAGAAACACATACAAGTGCCCATCACGAAGTCTCTCAATGTGATGTCATCATGGAGTCTCTCAACATGACGTCCACCATGGCTACTCCCATGTGTGGAAAAACACAAGTACAAAGGGTTCATCACGGAGTCTCTCAACGTGATGTCATGGAGTCTCTCAACATGACGTCTCATCTCAGTCTCAGAGATGAACAAGGGCTCGCACCTCATATTTCTCCATCTTAGAGAAATATACACTACAAGGGCTTTCACCTCATAAGGAAATATACACTACAAGGGCTTTCACCTCATACTTCTCGTCCAGAAATATACACTACAAGGGTTTTCACCTCATACTTCTCCATCTCAGAGAAATATACACTACAAGGGCTTTCACCTCATACTTCTCCGTCACAGAGAAATATACACTACAAGGGATTTCACCTCAAACTTCTTCGTCACAGAGAAATATACATTGCAACAGATCTTCATGATGATGTGACTCCCTCTGAAGCTCCAAGTTCTTGCATCAACCTCCTGACCTCCTCGTCCAAGGTTGCCTTTGTTGGTTTGTCAGACTCCTTCTGAATGTTAATTCCTCCTCTTCGAAGAAACTTATCTCAATGACAATCTGAATAGGTTTTTCCTCTTCGAGAGATGTCTCCAGTTATGTGCCACCAACTCAATCCCACGGTAGCAAGCTGTGTCTCCATTCTTTAGCCTGCGTGACTTCCTCATAGGATGCATCAAGCTTTTCCTCCCTTGAATGCAATCTCTCATCATCCTTTTGCTCCTCGATCCGTCTTGGAAGCATTTTTAGAGAGATTACTAATAGTTCATAGAATCAAACTATCTCGAAGAGAAATACCAATGATTCACTATTCCCAATGTTATTGCATGAATTAATAACTATATAAGACATTCATGAACATTATTCAAGGGTACAAACAAAAAATACTTATTTCTTTAAAGTTGGTCAATTCTATAGAAATCCAACCAGCGATGCCTTTTTAGATTTCGATCTCCATATCTGCTCAACACTGGTATTTGCTTTCTTCAACTTTAGTCAATGTGATCAGGTACATGCTCATGAAAATGGTTTGAAATAATGTTTGAGATTTAAAATCTATTACATCATATGAATGGCAGAGTGAATTTCATTTTGAATTTGGCCTAAGGCCATTCAAGATGTAAATATTATTACTTGCCAACAATTGGCTTCTCCTGTAAGCTGCGGCTACCAACAGTTGTTTCTGCAAACATATCACCCTTATCATGCCACCCTCAGCCTCCCTGCAAGTTCTATGTCCAACACATAAACTCCTGGAAGTAACGAATATTTATTAAAGGCTCGGGCCTTGTAAATGTTGGCGTTGTTGCCATTCCCTTGGTTGATACGGTCAATCCAAATATTAGTGTTACCACCACGTCCTCCTAAGTCGCGATTGGATGACTATCTTCATGAGGCGGCACCCATACCCTTGAGTTGCAACTTCTATTCTTTACCTGTGCGCCTTCGTCATTGGTTTTCGGTTCATGAATGGATTAAAGAAATGGGTCTCCAGCGTCGACCCAACACTCTTATTACTAACCTGTGTATCCAAAGATAGCCCGGATAGGTGAGAATTAAGAAGGTTTGATTTTTTAGAATTATCTAAACTACTATATCGATTGACAACATAACTGATACCTGAGCATTTATAACGAATATTTTTCATTCACTCCAAACTACCATCGCTGATAAGAATCAACCCAATTTTCAGACTATCGAAATTGTTCAGCTTCAAGACAACATCTCAAAAATCTGATCGGATCTTTACTTAAACCCACTTTGATACCATGTTAGTTTTAGGATCAGATTTAACAGAAGCAGAAAATACAACACATGAACAATAAACATGATAGTTTACCTTGGGAAAACCCTCCTACTCGAGGGAGAAAAACCCAACAAAAATATCTCATATATATCAGATAGAAGTGCAGAATGCTGCATACAAAGTCTGCCTTACACAAGGCTGAATAAATACAATGAATAATAGCATCACTCTTTGATGCAAAGATATAAGTGAAACTGATCTGCTGCTAAGTGCGACCTCCTTGAAAGAATGGCAATTGAATATGAGAATGACTTGATGATTTGATTGAATGGACTCCACCTTGTATATATACAAAACAAGGTGACTCTTCACTTAGGTCGGCCTCCTTTTAAGAACTAAGAAAATATAAAATAATAATTGCAATATGTAGGCCGACCTGCCTTTAATTAAGGAGAAAAAATCTCCTGAAGCTACCAAACATTAACAATATCTTTTTTAACCAAAGGATCATAACATCCTTTATTTTTCTATCTTCTTTTTAATTCTAAGAGTTATTTCATAACTTTCTCTTCTCTTGGGGAAAAAATCTCATAATACTTCTCCCCTTGTAAATTAGCTACCATCCTCAGTAGCACGAGATTTATTTGCATCACAACTCAAAAAAACACATGATCAATAATTGAAGAAACTAATATTGAATATATCTATTCTTCATAATGTTTCTATATATATATTTTCTTACTTCATCTACATCCTTTTCTTCTTTTAATCATTTTTCCAATAACAAGAACTATACATACATACATACATATTAGGAATTTACTGTGTTACACAGGGATGCGTCCCTTGTTCCAAAATCCATTGTCCTCATCCCCAGCCGCACCCAAGACGGGGGGACGCAAAGGGGACGTCCCCTTGCCATCCTCGAAATAGGCCAGAGAGCAGGAAATGGTAGGAAACATCCCTGCCCATTTGGGGATGTCTCCCCATCCCTAGTACAACTAGGGGACGTAGGAAACATCCCTCATTGTACTGAGGACGACTAGCTGTCCCCTGCGGACAAGGAACTTTCAGCATTAAAAAAACATTAAAAACTCATTTTTTTAAATTTTCTTTTTGCTATTTAGGGACGTGGGGGCCCCACAATGACTCCCAACCCTAATATAAACCTTAAAATGCCAAAAGAAGTTAAAACAAATTGAAAAATGGAAGATAATATTGCACCTTACTGATCTGGGCAATTTCATGGAAAGTTTTGTAGCCATTCACATTGCTGTTCACAGTTGTTTCAGAAGTCATGGGGCTCTCATATATTCCTTGCGTTGGTATTTTCCATTGAGCTAGGTGTAGTTACTAAAATATGCACTATGATAGAGATGACATAGACGATCATGAGGATGCTATTTAGATTTCAAATTCATAGTGCAATTGTACATGCTTACAAATTTAGTTGTGAATTCTTTCTGATTTCAATAGTGTAAACTATTTGCTTATCTTTAATGCATATTTACATATTGATATTGTTGTTATCGATTATTGACATATCTCTCTCTCTCTCTATAATATATTGGAAAAAATCATATATATATATTTGTATATTGCCGTCCCCTAAAATGGCCCCCTAGGAAACATCTTGGAAACGCGTCCCTTGCCGTCCCCCCGTCCCCGTCCCCGAAACGCCATGGAACATAGGGAATTTACAATCGAAGAAACTAATGCTATTCTATATGTTTAATCACATGTATTTCAACTTTATCAAGTTGCTGTCATGTAACCCATTTTCTTTAATATAGATGTTTTAATCATTTACATGTAACTTCAACATTAAATTTACAAAATTATTATCATGTGTTGGCATAACATTTACCTAGTTAATGACATGCATATCCCATACTATGTAGATACTCATCATTGAGCTATATAATCTATATACTCAAAATATATGTTTAAGATAATCATGTATTCTGGACTACATGATTATCCTCTTTTCATATACAATACTTTATAAGTCACATGTACAAAGTTATTGGGTCGATCAAGTCCAATAACAAAGTACAATAGGATAAAACAGGGTAATCTTTGTAGGCATCTTTTTTTTTTTTATTCAAGGGGTAAACGCTTTTGACCGGAGCTATGAACCGGAATACAACCATGCAACAATACCACCCCAACGGGGTTTGAACCTTGGTGGCAAGAACAACAATGCCACCTTTAAACCATCACACCATGCCAATACCGGCAATCTTTGTAGGCATCTTAACATGAATAACAATAGTAAATTATTAACATGCATAGAGCACTTTATAGATAAACACTAGAACTAATCCTTCATTTAAATTAACTAGAGTGCACCCACCGAGAATAAAAGCTATATTAACTAGAATGCACCTGGTATCTATAGCTAACCCATCCCTTATTATTTCTTAATCTTGTGACACATCAAGGCCTATGTTATATAGTAGTGATCCCAAGAGATCATATATACTTCTCTTATTGGGATTCCCATTTTCATTCACAAATGTAGTCCAATATTTGTCAATTCGACTATGACATCATGATCTACCAAAATGTGATTAGGCTTGAGATCTCTATTAACAAATTCTAACTTGTGAAGATAAGTCAAGGCCTTCACTACGTCTTTTAATATTGTTGCAACTATAGACTCTTCAAATGGACATTATCAAATGAATTTTATTAATATATTTTGTCAATCTAACCCACATATATGGCATTTAACTATACATGACCATTTTCACACCATGAAAGAGCAATGAGTATATTTTAAAAATTAGGGGTGGTTTCTCCCCTTGTAAAAATTTGACATGTCCCCATGTTTGACTCTAAAAGAGCCTTATTTGGTTATATATCCTATGAATATGTTATCTCATCAACTTATTCCGAAGATAGTGTCTGTAGAAACCCCAGTTTCCCCGTTTCCTCTGTATCTGATGGTTTTAATGTTTTTCTGAAGGTTTTTGCAATTTTGACTGTTTTTTGACGTTTTTGCATGAAATAAAGATGAAGGCGATTTTGCTTGGAGAGAATAATAAATTCTATTAAATATACTAAATGACCAACATGCATCACAAATACAAGGTATTTTGAAAGCGTTTCATCTATTACTCTTATAAGTTCAATACAACATAGTACTGATGACATGCAATGAAGATTTCAGATTTTATTAAGGTAAAAACCTGGTGAACAGCAAACTGAAGATGCTCAGAAATCTGGTACGGCTGAGATGAAGAGCTTGTTCTCCCTCGGTATGGTGATCTCTGATGGTGTCCAAGAGTATGCGCCCAAACTTGAGTTCATTAACTATCCACAATGCCAGCGACCAACTCACAAGAAGATATATGCCTTTAATCAATTGGTACGGCCCTGGTACAAATGGTACGGCCTGCAGCAATATTAAATTGCAGAAAGTACGGCTTTCTTGTATTCAATTTCTAGATCCCTGGATATAGTGCTCTCTGTGAGATAAACTCAGAAGATGGAAGCTGAAGAGTTTGACTCTGGAGAATAAGAATATAGATCTCTCTTCAATAGTACAGCCAAGTACATGATTGGTACGGCCTGACACTACACAGCAACAATTAAAATAAAATAGTACGGCCTCTTTTAGAACTCCAGAGATCTCCAATCATGGGCGCCTAAATGCATATAACCTTTCTGAATCGAAACCCAAACAAAACCTCTGTGATTTGAATTTTCAAGAGCTTGCAGATGTACGGCCAGTACAGAAACAGTACGGCTGGAGCAGCAAACAGCAAATTAAATCAAAATGTACGGCTCTCTCTCTCTGGTGTCTCTGGATGCATAGAACTTGTGCGCCTAGCCTGCAAGAATGTCCTCTGGATTAAGAATCCTCTGTAAACCCTGTAGATTTATTCTCTGTGAAGCTCAACGATTTCCTCTAGATGAAGAAATCTCACACTGGCAGTAAATCGGGTGATATCTCACACCCTCTGAACTGTTTCGAAGGAGATGGCTCGTTCTCCGACGATTTCGAGACGAAACCCTAAGGTCTCTGTGCTCTGGCAAGACTTGATCAATTCCTGATTCTCAAAAATGTCATAATGCACAATTCCCAAGGCAAAACCCTTTATTCTTCTCAAAAGTGCGATTTCCTTAAAGATAGGGAATTTTTAAATATTTCAACTTTTAATCTTTTAATCTTTCAATAGTTCTCCGTCAAATAATTATAATAAATTATAATTATTAACTGGCCCCTTTCTGATGATGGGCGCCCCCTTTATGAGAATCACTTAAGTTATAATTTAAAATTATAACTTTATATTAAAAATCATTAAATAATTAATATTTAATTAATACAATTAAATATTAATATTTCTCGCTACTCATCCGACATCGTTCAAGTCGAATAACCACCTAAGTGATTCGCCAAAGTCATGCGCTAAAATGTCCCATAACGCCCCGCTACCGCTAAAATAGCAACTCGCAAGAAGTCTCCGATCGAGCCCAAACGGCCAATTGATCAAAACCGCTAATCTGGACGCTGAGCCAAGCTCCCAAACGACCCTCTAACCACTCGGTCAGACTACGAGGGTCTCCTGATAGGCCAATCTTACGATCTCTGATGCTCGCCAAAAATGGGGACATGACAGTCCGCCCTCCCTAAAATTGCTTGACCCCAAGCAATCTCTACTGCAAAGAAAACTCCGATCCTCGGAAGGCCCAAAAGGAAAAACTGTGAAATGTCCCACACATCACGATCTGTCTCCTGTAGCATCATCAAAAACTCAACTGCGCAATCAATACCTGGATCCCAAACCCAGCGTAAAAGTCTGTCGTGACGGTCCTCCTCAGGCTGCCACTGCGCTCTACTGCCTCCAACTTCACCATGCTGAGAATAGTGAAGTAACCCAATGGGACCCATCCAATACTCGGTGCCAAAGCTGTCGCCACCGGGATCCCAATACAATATGAATCCACATCCATCTATCATGTAGAGATAAAAACTTCTAGAAGCATCTACTATCCTGGATCTCTCCCTGTCCTCTGCTAAACCCTCATGGATGTGATAACTGTCCAAGCCATCATGCCAACTAACAACATAGTCGCCCTGTAACCATGTACCTGTATGAAAAATCTGCGACATAGAAGTATCAAGCCCTGTCAAATACATATCGGCATGATGGATAACTGACTGCTGCCCCTGCAAGTAATACCCCGCAAACTGCGGAGTCAAGTACCTGCATCCGCTAATCCCATCTCGTGAAGATGGTAACTCTGCACATAGTAATGAATTACTCCCCTCGACTGTACCAAGAGAATCACCCTGTGCACAAGAATGGTGCATCGAATACGAATCATGTACAGGTGGATCAAAGGAAAAACTATACGCACTCCTCACCGTGTACACCTCATTAAACTCCTCTGTGAGTCTTGTTTGGAATTGCAATGCACTGGGACAATCCCAAACACTACGATCATCACCCAACCTGGAACTGGTATCAAGAGTACGATCAACGTCCAACTCGAAGAGTGGGTTATCATAGATCAACCCACCATCACATTCAAACAATGGATTATTCACAAACTGCACCATCACTCCGTATTGATCTGAATCATCCATCTCTGAAATGCTGGAATAATAAACTGAGTTGTACTCCTGACTTGGCTCAACCAACTGCCGGTCATAGTCAACTGCATCGGATGAAAAGATTGATTTGCTTCCAGGGGAGGGAAACAAATCATCATAAGTGCCAATCTCCCAACTGGATGAGACTCTGAATATCTGCTGTGAAGATGGACAAGTATCGAGGGTTGTCACACCACTCTCTAGTGAATCAACAACCATGTCACAGGAACTAACAATGATCTGCCCAACATCACCTATCATGGGACTAATCTCATGAGAACCTGGTGCAATGCGTGGCTCACTGCAACTCTCATCCAATGCACTCATCCTATCTATATCAACTGTTCCTGTGACCGTGATGGATGTAACCACATCCTCAACATCTCCCTCACGGCTATGAACCATGGGTATATACTCCTCACCAACCGCTGCCATGGAAGACTGAACCATATAAAAAGGTGGTGAAGATTGTGCTATACTTAACGCCACGGTAAACCTCTCAATCTGTAACTGTGACTCTCGAAGAGCCAACTGGGTGCTCTGCAATGAGTCCATAGTCATCTCAAGCTTGTGAGTGAGTTCATCGATCCGCTCCTCCTTTCCCTTCAATGCATCGTAACAAATGTAATCCCACTCGAGAAGGAAATCCCTGTCCGCAAGTAGTTTTAGGTAGTTTTGTTTCATCGTTCCAATTGCTTCTCGGAGTGCATGTATCACTGCAAGGAAAAAACCACTATCACTGGGCTCACCTGTCAAAGGACTCCAACCATAGGTAGTCAACATCTGACGAGCAACGTCAAAATGCTCAAGGGCGGTGGCAATCATATTATCATTCACTTGTAGTTGCCCAACCAAATGATGAGGGTTCTGAAGCTTACGACCCCCATACAAGATTTCCGGTTCATCATATGCACTATGATATGACGCTGATCCGTCATCGCTCACCGCATGATAAGCAACATCATGTGTGCTTGCACCCATGCACACCTCATCATCTAAGGTACTGCTGCTCTGTACCTCAATGGATGGTTCAACTGGTACGGTAGAAGTTGCTGGTATGACAGTATCTTCACATGCTTCTACTCCAAAAGTAACTACATGCCCAGCCAACGCATGATCCTGGGATTCCATATTAACGTGTGAATCCTCTAGCTGGTTTTCAAAGGTCTGATCCAGAAAATCAGACTCACCATGATATAAGTTCTCAACACCAATTGCATCTGTAGTACCCAACTCTTGTGTCTCTTCACGTGACAACTCAATAGGGTTACTTTGCATCTGTGAAACAGCTGCTGGCTCATGCTCACGTGAAGTTTCATCATCGCTGTCATAAAAATCAGAAGTAGCCTCCATGGTAGAAATTTCTTGGGTCACCTCTTGCAAGGACGATGTAGGTAAGTCATTACCCAAAGCTGTGCTAGTGTGTTCTCGAATTAAATCAGCACTTCTGTCAAACTCATCACATAAATTTCTGCCTTCTTCATAGGATACTGAAGATATCAAATCATTTTGACGAAGAATGGTATCATCCTTATGTGTAGATTCTCTATCACTTCCAGGTGTAAACAACTCGTGAGCTATGGTGAGATATTTCTTCCTTGCCAACTCTGTCTTATGGCAAAGACTTGGGTGCACATCCACGTAACTCATGAAAGGAAGTTTTGTTTTAATCTTCTGAGGTAGAATGCTATACTCCTGGAACATGCTAATCACTTCTCTTTCTGTGTTTTGTGGTGTTCTGTCAATTGCGATCCTTCCGCTGACCTCAGGTGGTACTAACTGCCACTCGTCGTTCGCTGTCCTAAATGTACCAGTGAACAAACCCTCATGCTTGTCACCTGCTATAGCCTCATCGGGCTCCTGTCTCCTGAAAGTGGGCCTAGTAGGCCTATCTGCTGTCCGTGACACTGTCCTAGGAGCTCTCCGTGAACTTGTAACACTCCTGTCGTCGTCACGATGTGGTGACGATCTCCTCGGAGTATCCAGTCTCTGAAGTGCATCTGCCAATTGTTGTAATACACCATTTGACCGCCGTTGACCTGCACTAAGATCTCTGAGTGCATGCAAGACCTCTGCACCGTTCGGATCTCTGTTATCGTGAGGAATCTCTGTTCTAAGATTATCTGTTCTATCAGTCCTGTAATTCTTGTCAGCCATGTTTCCCGGCTGTCGGATCGAACCCTGTTGCCTGTCAACCAAAGCTCACCTGAATGTGAAATACCTGATAAGACCCAACTGTTCTAGCTGCAGAAGGCTAAACCCTCAGGATGGCAGGATTTAGCTCTGATACCACTGTAGAAACCCCAGTTTCCCCGTTTCCTCTGTATCTGATGGTTTTAATGTTTTTCTGAAGGTTTTTGCAATTTTGACTGTTTTTTGACGTTTTTGCATGAAATAAAGATGAAGGCGATTTTGCTTGGAGAGAATAATAAATTCTATTAAATATACTAAATGACCAACATGCATCACAAATACAAGGTATTTTGAAAGCGTTTCATCTATTACTCTTATAAGTTCAATACAACATAGTACTGATGACATGCAATGAAGATTTCAGATTTTATTAAGGTAAAAACCTGGTGAACAGCAAACTGAAGATGCTCAGAAATCTGGTACGGCTGAGATGAAGAGCTTGTTCTCCCTCGGTATGGTGATCTCTGATGGTGTCCAAGAGTATGCGCCCAAACTTGAGTTCATTAACTATCCACAATGCCAGCGACCAACTCACAAGAAGATATATGCCTTTAATCAATTGGTACGGCCCTGGTACAAATGGTACGGCCTGCAGCAATATTAAATTGCAGAAAGTACGGCTTTCTTGTATTCAATTTCTAGATCCCTGGATATAGTGCTCTCTGTGAGATAAACTCAGAAGATGGAAGCTGAAGAGTTTGACTCTGGAGAATAAGAATATAGATCTCTCTTCAATAGTACAGCCAAGTACATGATTGGTACGGCCTGACACTACACAGCAACAATTAAAATAAAATAGTACGGCCTCTTTTAGAACTCCAGAGATCTCCAATCATGGGCGCCTAAATGCATATAACCTTTCTGAATCGAAACCCAAACAAAACCTCTGTGATTTGAATTTTCAAGAGCTTGCAGATGTACGGCCAGTACAGAAACAGTACGGCTGGAGCAGCAAACAGCAAATTAAATCAAAATGTATGGCTCTCTCTCTCTGGTGTCTCTGGATGCATAGAACTTGTGCGCCTAGCCTGCAAGAATGTCCTCTGGATTAAGAATCCTCTGTAAACCCTGTAGATTTATTCTCTGTGAAGCTCAACGATTTCCTCTAGATGAAGAAATCTCACACTGGCAGTAAATCGGGTGATATCTCACACCCTCTGAACTGTTTCGAAGGAGATGGCTCGTTCTCCGACGATTTCGAGACGAAACCCTAAGGTCTCTGTGCTCTGGCAAGACTTGATCAATTCCTGATTCTCAAAAATGTCATAATGCACAATTCCCAAGGCAAAACCCTTTATTCTTCTCAAAAGTGCGATTTCCTTAAAGATAGGGAATTTTTAAATATTTCAACTTTTAATCTTTTAATCTTTCAATAGTTCTCCGTCAAATAATTATAATAAATTATAATTATTAACTGGCCCCTTTCTGATGATGGGCGCCCCCTTTATGAGAATCACTTAAGTTATAATTTAAAATTATAACTTTATATTAAAATCATTAAATAATTAATATTTAATTAATACAATTAAATATTAATATTTCTCTCGTTACTCATCCGATTACTGTTCCGTCTGAAGCTGACGAACCCTGAAGTGATTCTGAACGCTGCCAAAGTCATACTGCTAAAAATAGCAGGGGTCCCACACTGCCTGCCAGGAACTGCTAAAAATAGCAACTCTGCAAGAAGTCTCCGATCGAGCCCAAACGAAGGCCAATTGATCAAAACTGCCAATCTGACGCTGAGCCAAGCTCCCAAACGACCCTCTAACCACTCGGTCAGCCTACGAGGGTCTCCTGATAGGCCAATCCTACGATCTCTGATGCTCGCCAAAAAATGGGGACATGACAGTGTCATTTGCCCAAGTTTAAGATGTGAATCCAAGGACTTGTGGGTTATGGGTCCATAATGTAACTTATGCTTAAACAAATATAGGTGTTAGTTTTAGATAGAAATAATAGGCATAGTAAAAACACTTTCTCAAATACATATAAAACCAATGAGAATTGGATAGACAAACCTCACTATTACAAATACTATTTCAATAACTCTATTTTGAGAAAAAATTCCTTGTATAAGATGTTACTAATTTAATAGAAATATGAATAAAGTTGAATGCAATACTTCTAAAGTGATTGAGATCTTGTGATGTATAAATTAATTTAGAGATTTGTGAATTATCAAACTAAGAAAAAAATATAACAAACTTGGGTGCTTCTTGATTTATATTACATGTATGCCTGATATTGACGTCCTTGATATTTAATCATGAAAGTAGAGCTAATCTAATCAAGGTGAATTACTTAGGAGAAAAATATCCTTGGATGAAATGATCTACTCATGATGTTTTCAATATCACTAATTCTTACATGTTAAAAGATATCAAAGATAGAAGTGAAATGGGTCCTACAAAACAGAGTTCACTAGATCAATCTTGTAGGTTACAATGTAGATCTTGTTGGGAAATTAAATGTTAGTGTTTACATAAGTTAATAATGTGAGTTGTTATCACAACTCACATAACTATTACAGATGTGAGAATAGTTATTTTTTAGAGTTTGTTAGTGGCAGGAGTGTTTGTTTGTAATTGAGTTGTTAAAACATCTCAATATATTTAGGGATGTCGTTTATGTTGTTTCCTAAATATTAGGATTTAAGAATCCTATAAATATGTAAAGTGTATTGAAGGAAAATATGAGATGACTATATTGTTATTGAGTGCAAATTTTTTTGCCTCTTAACATATTTTCTAATATGGTATTAGAGTGAACGAGATTCCGAGCCTACTATTTAGTAATAATAAAGTGAAAGGCCATATAATGTGCCTTTAGACCAGGAAAGGATTTTGGGGACGACAATCAGAGAATTGTGCATATTCTGAAAGTGGAAGGGATCAACAAAGATGATGTCATAGCACCAAAGCTGATGAAGAATGTGATATTCGATTGCTTGATTTGCAGCAGGTTTTGTGAAGTCTGTGGAGGTAGACCCAGGTAATGATTATGCTGCGCAACCTTTGACCGTGAGTGTGATCATGTACCTCGACGTTGAGTACGTGGATAAGAGTCTCCTGGGATAGTTGTATATGTGGAAAAGAGTTACCTTTAGATATTTGTGACCTTTGTGCATCTTCACTGTGAAATTGTGAATACGGTGAAAATAGAAGTTGTGTGGAAGGCAATCCAAGGGGGGTTTGAGCCCTGCCCAAGCTTGGGAATGACGTAGGAGTCTTGCGAAACTTCAAAATTGTGGCATGCAAATCAGCTATTGCTAAGGATGATGTTCCATCCCGGAGGTTTCCAATGATTTCTTATTTCCATATTGAGCGATTACCAAGAAGGATCGAGTGTAATTTCTCCATCACTCGTGCATTTCCTATGTAAAGCATCGGCTCCTTAAGACTATAATTAGCAGGCGGTTTGTAGATCCATAGGCTTCCCTTACAACCCATGCCTAATTCCTATCGGGTCTTCATTATCCAATCTGCATTTTGTGGTGGATCGATTTCTCTAAGGTGGTTTCCATGACCAGTTCCGTATTGAAGCATACTTCGGCACCGTTTCTTACCATTTCTATGCTTACAATCTCTTATTTGCGATAGCATTTTATTACCAACAGACCCGATATATTATGGTGTTGATTGTGGACACCTAAGCTTGATCTCTTCACTGGCTTGGAGTAGCTGCGATTGTTGCAGACTCGACTCTTTATGGGGCTCGGTGAAAGTTTGGAGAGTGTGTAGGGTGCATAGCTATTGGCTTGTCGGCTCACTACTAGTCTATTGCATCGGCGTTGATTGATTTCTCAGGCAATTCAAGGCAGGCCTAAGTTGTGGATCAATCCTTAATTTATGGTTTTACAAAGCATTGCTTCCAATCATCTTTCAACAGGATTGATGCCACTGGTCTACATAGAAGATTCATATTTGCTAAGTAGCAAATCCAATGGAGGACGGAGGCAATGGAGGAAGGAGGTCAATAAGTGACCTCTCGTCAGTCACCAACGACAAGGCCACACACATGATATGGTAACAAATAAATATGTAGTGTTATTTTTTTCAACTTTTCAGTGTGGTGTGTGAATGCTGGAAAAATGATCGTATTGAAGAGCAGATGACTGTAGAGGTCCTCTGACTGCAGTGATCCTCTGATTGCCATACTTTGTTAGAAGATGATCAGTCAGTGAATACGTTCATTGGCAATGGTGGTCATGTGCAGCAAGATCTAGACAACAAGATCAAGACAATAACATGTGACCTGATATGATTCACTTTTCAGTGTTCCTAGTTATGTGAATAAGTGGAAATTTCACATTATGGGGGGGAATAATAACTTTTGTTCCATTCCCATTTCGTTCCAAAATGACTAAAGTCAAGGGCAACTTCTAGTGGCAGTGGTGGTTGTCTGAATTGTTCGAGATCAAGTGGTAGCGATCGGTAACAGTGACTACAATTAAGAACGTTGTATTCTTATGGAATGTGATGTGAAACGTTTTCTAGTATGGGTCTTTTAGATTTGTGTGGATTTCTTCCCTGATGTACAAGCATAGTAGTGAACAAAAGCACCAACATAATGCAGTTCATGGATCTTGAAAGGGTTTGTGGGAGGATCCAAAAAACCACATGAGGTGGACAGTTGATGGGTTTCTGTTCATGTCCAGGTTTATGGTAGACCTATGTGAAAACCATAAAAGGTTGATGGGAGGTGCCTTTCGTTTTGAATCAAGATCATGACCCACAAGAGTTGGGCCTACTGCAGATGTAGGGTGTGAGTTCTTACCATGTTCACATTAAGGGGGGGAATGTTGGGAAATTAAATGTTAGTGTTTACATAAGTTAATAATGTGTTATCACAACTCACATAACTATTACAGATGTGAGAATAGTTATTTGTTAGAGTTTGTTAGTGGTAGGAGTGTTTGTAATTGAGTTGTTAAAACAACTCAATATATTTAGGGATGTCATTTATGTTATTTCCTAAATAATAGGATTTAAGAATCCTATAAATATGTAAAGTGTATTGAAGGAAAATATGAGACAACTATATTGTTATTGAGTGCAACATTTTCTACCTCTCTAATAGATCCATGCATCACCAATGTTGAAATATCACTTTGGGAACTCAAACTAGGATTTACACTATGAGAATCCAATAATTTAAATGTTTGAACATACCCTTTTGAATTCCAACTTAAGATTCTAAATTCTCAAATCAAACATAAGTCAAGATTGAAAGTCATCATGCTAAAGAACATCACATTAGAATAGGACCTTATTGAGATAATTAAGAAGATTGCAATATATGACCTCAAAATAAATGTCAATGAATTCGTATTTTATACAAAGGTGAGAGCTTGTTAGGATAAAAAACTAGTCAAAGTTTACATAGCCATCACCACTACATTGAATTATTGTATCATGTGTTCACCTCTTCCACACTATAGTCATCCCTAAGATTTTGAAGGCATTCATCAAGGCCTCCATATACATTTCCTTTCTAACATTTTGATGTAATGACTACCTAAATTCTAGCAGGTCAATAAGATCATTTGTGTTTATATCCACATCACATATAATATTAAGCATGTCCTTGCTCAAATAATCTATAGAACTCAATGACAAAAGGACTTTTCCCAACTCTTTCCATTTGATATTATATCATCCTTTTTGGTATCAAACATTTTTTTTTATACAAGAATTTATGCAAATCTACATGAACAACTTGAGAAGAAAAAAGCACATAATCCCATGTACACTTACCATATAAGCTCTCAATATTATAATAACTTAGTTGAAAATTATATCAAACAAATTGTTACAATAAATTCACCCAAAATGGAAGTTGCAATAGATTCCATTGGTGAATCAATCATGAAGATGTAGATCACCCATTATTTTCCTCCTTTCATAAGTATGGGTGGATTATAGTGAGCACTATTACTTAGAAATACTTCCCTGATATTCTATGTCATATCAATCATTTAAAGCAAACAGAGTGTATGAAGCAATTATAGAAAACAACAAGAACATTTCATGACATGTTACTCCTAGAGGTCCCTGGCATAAATTAAATATCGATTGATGTTATATTTCTAAATTTGAGTTGTCAAACTACTATATTGATTATCACAGGCCTGCATTATAAATTTTGGTAGATAATTGTATGATTAAGCTGGCAGTTATCTATTTTTCTATATAATTAAGATGACTTACTAATATAATAGATAAATTGCAGGACACGACTATTCTTAAAATGTAGTCACTACATCATAACTTTTTTTTTCAATAGATTCGGGAGAGTTGTGAAGTGAAACCTTATTCGTCTAAGTAGGAATCGACTACTCCCCCACGTAGTGGTGTATACTATATAAATATATATGTTCGTTGCTCAACTTGTAATGGGTGATGTCCCGTTTACATTTGGCACAATCTTTCATGCCTCACGTATGGAAGGAGCAGACATAAATCGCAGCAGTGGATTATAGAAGGCCTAGGCATTTAAATACATAAACAAAACAAATAATAATATTAGCCTATGCTAAGGGGGCTGACCAGAGTGAAGGTTTAACTGCCAGCAATAAAAGGAAGAGTCCGACTTAGTAAAATTCCAGCAATCAAATAAAGGAGGCCGAGCTTCATTAATTACAACGCCCATGTTTGTCATACGAAAAATAATAAAATAAAATAAATCAGAACTGGGCTGACCACCTTTAGTACCCATGACAAGGGCATATAAATAATCAACTTGCCCAAGTTTATGAATGGCAAGAAGGTAGCGATTGAGATTAAGGAAGGAGCAAATCTGTAAAAGCAGTGATTCATTATCAAAACAATAATTAGTTTTAAACAAAAGACACCTCCTTTTGATATGGGATGTCTATACCATCGGATGCACCCTTTAGTGAAGGCATGGGAATATTTATAAGGGAGTCAAGACATTTGTAGAGGACATCAAGCAACAGAATCAAATCATTAGGGAATAAGCCTGCATTCATATAGCAGCAGCAATTGATATAATCAGCAAAGAATATCATCTGAATATTAAATCATCCATCACCTACAGAAAATACATTTATTATTCAGGCAACAAGATATTAGGAGAAATAGAAAAGTTAAATTATCACCCATTAGCAGATCAACAATAATACTAAGGGATAATATTAATAAATATTAATTATCCCTTAAACAATTACGAGATAAACATCCTCAGAAATACATTCACAACCCGAGCATCAAAAAGATCAGATCTGGATATTGTTAGTAATTAAGGCATACAACAGAAGTAATTGATCAACAACATAGCCTCTCATATATATGCACCAGATCCAAGCAAAATAATAACATAATCAATTCCTGCATGGTATGTAGATATAGTTGTTTATGCTTATTTATCGGATAAATGTAGATGTGAATATATATATACATATATGTACCAATTAAACACTGTTATAATGTCGTATTATGTGTCAGTGCAGTATATATTTATTGATATTATGAGCAGTGGTATGATTCTGATTTGGCAATAATTGGTCATGAAGGGATGAGGAAGGAATGCAAGGAGGGGGAACTGTGAATGATTCCTCACTAGGTATGGCACCTCATTATGATGTTTAAGGGCCATCGGTTAAGGACCACATGAGGCCAAGGAGGATGAGGTTCTATCCTTGGGCCTAGGGTTGAGGATCAAGGACACACTATTGCAGCCCCCAGACTATCCCCACTTGAATCAATTGTTGAAGTAAATAAAAAGGATCTTCAATTATAAGAAGAGGGTTTGGTGTGATGGAGGGGAACGGTGTAGATCCCTCACTAGGTACACCACCTCGTGATGATGGTTAAGGACCATTGGTTAAGGACCACATGAGGCCACAGAGGATAAGATCCTGCTGTTGGGCCTAGGATAGAGGATACTTGGGGCACCTCATCATGTCCTCTACTACAATCCTCATTATGGTTGAGCCCACATAATCATTGGGACTCGTTATAATGATATATATAATCTCTCTTAGACGTAGAATTAAATGTATTCCATGGATTATGTCTATCATATTTATCTAATGTGGTTGCAGATTTCCATAACCAGATTTACATCATTTCAATATTGAGTAGGGAATTATATCTTTAGCTATAATCTGCTATTGGTTTCATTTGGAATAAGGTGATCCCAAAATGGGACATTACATAATGTCCCCTTCTTGCACCTAATCAGTTGGAGAGTCCATTAGTCTATTCTAGGGTTCCCATAGGCTAAGTGGAGTTGGTTAGGGGACTCAGAGCCAGTGATAGGCTCTGTGGTGGTTTTCGGTGCTTTTTGGCAAGACTTTCTATTTTTAGTAGTGACCAATTTCAGTACTTACTATTTGTAGTAAGTCACAATGTATCTCAATTTTGTGCTAGTTTGATGTTTGGGAGTACTTACCATTTTTAGCAGGTGCTATTTATAGTAAGTGTATTTTTGGCAACTAGCCTAGGCCTATGTTACTCCAACAGTGTATATTTCTTGTTTTGGCATTGGTGAGTTTAAGGTTGATTAATATAATGTTGTATTTTTCTGTCACTTAAGTTATTTTTATAAAGTCACTTTATAACTTAAGTGAGGGTCTTGGGGTCATAAAAAAAGTACCTTGTCATGCCTAGTTGATTATAGTTGTTTTTGAAAAGGACAAATATTAAGCCTCAAAAGGTGGATGCCACCCTAGGGAGATATAAGGGATTTTTAAATAAAATAGAAAGGGCTCATGAGGGGAGGAAGGGGCAGGCGCGGAGGAGGCGTGGGGGTCTTGGAGGGAAAATAATTCAAAAAAAGGTTGCCTTGATTTCCCTCACTTTTATAAAGCAACATTTTGGCTCTCATTTGTTCATCTTTCATTTGGCAACATAACAGGATGCTGCTGGAATGCTTCCAGGGTTTTATTGCTGCGTGTTGAGGACAAAAAAACTTCATCATTTGGAGTTGGTTTTAGTAGTGAAAGATCCACCCTAGTCGGATAGGAGTGATTCTACTTTAGGGATCACATTGGGTGTCAACAGAGTTCTGATTTTCAGCCTTTTGGTGGTGTAACGATGAAGATTTTCATGGTATTTTGACATGGGTTTGAAGTTTTTGGTGTGTTTGATCTTTGGCTTCTTTTTGGTGGTGATTGGAGGTGTTTGGAGCTTTTTCTGAGGTCTGATTTGCATTTCCAGAATTCTGGAAACTATCATTTTGACAGTGACGGAAAGTGGAAATCATTCGTTATTTTTCTGTCACTTAAGTTATTTTTATAAAGTCACTTTATAACTTAAGTGAGGGTCTTGGGGTCATCAAAAAAGTACCTTGTCATGCCTAGTTGATTATAGTTGTTTTTGAAAGGTCAAATATTAAGCCTCAAAAGGTGGATGCTACCCTAGGGAGATATAAGGGATTTTTAAATAAAATAAAAAGGGCTCATGAGGGAGTGGGGCGAGGAGGCGTGGGGGTCTTGGAGGGAAAATAATTCAAAAAAAGGTTGCCTTGATTTCCCTCACTTTTATAAAGCAACATTTTGGCTCTCATTTGTTCATCTTTCATTTGGCAACATAACAGGATGCTGCTGGGATGCTTCTAGGGTTTTATTGCTGCATGTTGAGGACAAAAAAACCTCATCATTTGGAGTTGGTTTCAGTGGTGAAAGATCCACCCTAGTCGGATAGGAGTGATTCTACTTCAGGGATCACATTGGGTGTCAACAAAGTTGTGATTTTCAACCTTTTGGTGGTGTAACGATGAAGATTTTCGTGGTATTTTGACATGGGTTTGAAGTTTTTGGTGTGTTTGATCTTTGGCTTCTTTTTGGTGGTGATTGTAGGTGTTTTGGAGCTTTTTCTAAGGTCTGATTCGCATTTCCAGAATTCTGGAAACTATCATTTTGACAGTGACGGAAAGTGGAAATCATTCGTAGCTCAATGCATGCTTGGCCAATCATTTTGGGTATTGGCTCATTGGATTCCTCTTGCTTGGGCGCCTCATTTCATGCATTGCTTTGGATTTATTGCTGAGGTTGTAATTTTTGGGAGCTGGTTGCCCTCCTAGGGGGGCCATACATTTCCTTGGTTGTCATTTTCAGACCTTTCTCAGACGGACATCAACTTTGGGGTCTGCTACAGTGAGTTTCGTGGTGTCTTTCATATGTATTTGCTGGCCCGAATGAAGGAGAATGTTGTGGATTGATAGTTTAATCATTTGGTGACTCCCACAAGGAGTTCTATGTAATTTGCTGCCCATGTGATACTGTTATCAGGTCTGATAACCATTATTTCCAGGTCTGAAATATCTTGCATTAAGTCTGATTTTATTTGTAATCATTTTCCATTGTGATAAGTTATTGTACAATGTGAAAGCTATGTTATTTCTCGGTATTTTCCTTTCTATGCAACATGTCCTATGTTGCAATGCATCAATGAAACATGTGAAACAAGACAAACCAAAACACATCAGCAAAAACATCACGATCAACAAACAACTTCCAAAAAAAATCAGGGGTGGTTGTTACACAACTCCACCCTCAAACAAGCTAAGCACAAGCTTTGTCATACACGGTATCTTTCTCAAAGGTCAAAATGCAGAACGTTTTTGCACATGTATGAAGAAATTATTGACTACTTTTCCTATATAAGAACAATTGCTACCATCTGCAATTTGCATGGGTTCGATATCGACGTGATGGAATGTCACTTTTGTATTGTAGTGTGAATCAATCAAGGATTCAAGATACATAGTTCTTACTATTAATGCACTTTTCAGTGATTTCCTATGTGAAAATAAAGTGGTGATAAAGCAGATGAAAAAGGAAGTCTCTAAGGAGATAAACCATCATGTCAATCTAGTTACCCTACACGACGTCTGTCTCGGTCATGAGGAGTGGCATGTCTATTTAATCTTTGAGTATGTAGAAAATGGGTCCCTAAGCAACTAGATTGAGCATGTAGGGCGCGTGATTCCCTTACGTGGAAGCAAAGGCTTCAAACCATTGTGGATATAACAAAGGGGTTGGAGTATCAAAACACTAATCTTCCTTGCATTCACAAGGACCTTAGGACCAAAAATGTTTTCTTGGATTGCAATTTTATAGCTAAGATTAGTTAACTTTGGGTTGGCTAAAACTAGTGAAGAGGTTACCACATCAACTAACCATATAATAAAACTCGCAGGTACATGTCTCCAGAGTATCTTCAAGACAGCTAGTGATGCCAAATCTAGATAATTTTGCATTCAGGCTATTTATCCTCCAAATTCTATCACGGAAAAGAGTTGTAGGGATGAGGTGCCAAAGCCATGGCGAAAGGTTTCCATCAGATGCTTAATAGGTAGAAAGGTGGGGAGATAGCAAAAAGGGGCACCTCATTAAGACGAGACACATTATAGGGATGTGTCTTTAGAGTTTTTAGTGTATGAAGGCATGGATGTCATATTTTAGAATATAGTATGGTAAAAATTAATATGAAATTGTAGTATTAAAAAATGAATTAATTTATCAGGAAAATATAGAGTACATGTATGTAAATCTATAAGGAGTTTAAAGTTGAAAATATTATGCAAGTGTGTTGTGAGTAAATGTATGTACCTCTTAAAATTTTGATTGTTTTGTGTTAATATTTTATCAATCTAAATTTATGTTACATTGGCATGAGGTAGAAATGGGTGGTGAATTTGAATGCAACGTAAAATATTGCATGTGAAAATTACAACACAACTACCTCTTAATAGCCTATGTGACAACATGTGAAGAGGGCGTCATGTTTTAGAGACAACCTGTGACCTAGGAGGTCTCAACGCTTAGAATTATGCTTTTTCAATGAGGCTCTCGTATTCTATATACTCTTGTACAATTTTTTGTTTGAACCCAAATAGTGTGGATGGTTCATAGTTCATGGTGGTCTGAATGTATATATAGAAATTTTATTAATGTTATGAATATGGCGTCTTAAGTTGATTGTAGGCATAAATAGAAAGTTCTCAAAGTAATATTAATTCTTCAATACTATTAATGAATAAATAGAGAAACAAAACTTAGAATATGGACAAAGGTTCTAAGTTAGGTCTTATAGAATGAAGTCTTATGACTCAAAGGTTAGGACAAACATATAATGCTAGACACATACAAGGAGAATTTTAAAGATTGGTTAAAATAAAATTTCAAAATATAAAGAAAATTTCAAAGATAGGAAGGCTTGATCATTAGGCTTTGATACCAAATGTGATCTAACTATTTCCCCAATAGATAAATTTAAATCCGTTTTTAATTTATTCCATAAACAAAGACATTATTTAAAAAAATAATAATTACACGGTGCAACAATAATTAATCCTTCAAATATTATGAACATTAATATGATAAAAAAAGTATAATATTATTAGCCGTAATAAATAAATCAATTAAACATTTAAACGATTGCAAATAGAATTTGATAATGCATATTTGTAATTCTCAGAGAGGCTGCTATCCGGCACTCTGAGGAATGGTTAAAAGTCCAAGCTCTCCACGACAAGGAAGCACCTCCAGAGGAACTGGTTCTTACATAGAACCCAACCCGTTTTCATGGCATAAATAACACAGCCTTGGTCAAGACACTCCTGGGTGTACGTTGTACCCTGAGTTGGACATACACTATGTGCCCCTTCTCCAAATGCCTCAATGCTAGCCAATGACCTTAACCTTCACTCCTTTGTGCCCTTTGAAGTCCTGTATTCCTCCCTTTAATTCCTTTCCTTTTTTCTCTTCTCTCTTTGAATGTTCTCCATGCCTTTTCCAAGTCTCACACAAATGCTTTATATAAGCTTTAAGGGGTGGTCTCCAAACCATCACACCCTTTCACAAAGGTTGCCTTTAATAATTATTCTTTCCCTTTTACAGAGTGTTTATACATATTCTTTATTAATATCTCTTTTAACCAAAGGATTATAATATCCTTTATTTTTCTATCTTCTTTTTAATTCTAAAGAGTTATTTGATAAGTTTATTTTCTCTTGGGGAAAAAGTCACATAACACATGCCCATGTAGTTCTTTTATTATGTTGAAAAGATACCTTACAAAGGCTTTGCAAGGATTTTATAGACTTTTGGTCGACCAAATAAACAACATATATCCAAAAATATTCGATTTGCAATAACTTATCCAATTTTTGCCCAATTTATTTCAAACTTGAAATGGAGATACCCATTTGGGAATTCTAGAAGGTGGGAACCTCATATTACACCCACACTTAGTCAATTTTTGGTTTTTTAAACTTGGGCACTTAGGCCTAAAGAGAAGAATGGACACAATGACAAAAGACACATCCTAAACATAACAAACCCATGTAGATTATCTCAGATCGGTTATAAATGATGATAAATGAAATGGGGATAAATAGAAGGCAAAGAGTAGACCAAAATTGTAAAACAAGGCAAAATGAGACACAACAAAATGGGGTGCCAACATATTGCAATAATCTTAGTCCTATATAGTAAAGCAAATGTATAAGGTTATTGGGTTGATTAAGTCCAATAACAAAGTACATTAAAACAAAATCTGGTCTAAAGAATCCAACAATGCATCTTAAAAAGAAAAAAAATAATAGTGACCTAGAGAGTACTGTTGGAAAATGGTACATAACATAGATTAATATTTAATATAAATAATGTAAGTGATTATGCAATAATCACTTTAGTTGGTTGTTAGGTGGTTTTGGGTAGTTAGTAGGTTGAATGGCTTTATAAAAGCCAATACTGTGTAATTGATTTTGTGTAATGTGAATGACAAAATTTTGATTCAAGAGCAATCTCGTTTTTTCCTCTCTCATTTCAATATGGTATCAAAGCAGGTTTCTTCCTGGATCTCTCTCTAATTTCCTTCCATTCATTTGTTTTCATCCAGAGCAGTGTTTACAATGGTACTGCAGTGAGGACCATGTGCAACTGCTATTGTTTTCTTCCATTCTTGCATTTGTCAACAGGTGAGCAATGTAGACCATGTGCAAAACCCTTTTGACTCCATCATTCATCTGCATTTCTTCTCTTTCACTCCATTGTGCTCATTGTTGCCATTGTTTGACATTCCATTCTATCCATTGTTATCATCCCAAAATTCAAAAAAAAAAAGGTTATCCCCCAATCTATTGCAGAAGTGTGTATGGACATCTAACTATGTAGGGTCCGCATTGCCATTGTGGAAGCATTGTGGATTACATTGCCGTTATATTTCAAAGGCACATTTCACTGGAGACTTATTGGTGCGTTGGATAAACAGAGACGATGTCGTTCTATGTCAAAGGTGTTGAAGGAACTAGATGACTTAACATCAGGCTAATTGCTTATATCACAGAGAATATCTTCTCATTGTGTCAAGATTATACACTATTCTGCTGTTGTATTGTGTGCAGGTGAAATGATGATGCCGTTATTGATGGCAATGAATGGAAACACTAGCAACAAAAAACACTAGCATGCATAGAGAAGATGCGCTAGCAATCAAGACAATCGACGTTATGATAATATTAATTTGATATCAGATTTTCCCCTAATTATATCATCCTCAACATATGAAGAGTCTCAGCAATGTCGATGGTATTGTTTGAAATTTCTGTGCGTGCTGAAAAGAGGCGTTTAGGGCACAAAATGGATAAATTAAGATCTTCAAAGTTGCGTTCTCTATTCATCAATCTCCTATCATTCAGATGCCAATCTGTATTGGTCGCAATGAAGGGGTATCGACTATTAAAGAGGCATTCAAATCTAAGGAACTTGACTCATTGGTTTCATATGTCATCATTACACATAACCTTCCCGACAGAAAAGGAATGGGAGAAATTGAATCAATTTGGTTTTCTTCAGCGTATTGGAATGCAGTATCATTGGAAAAATCATGACTATAAATTTTTTGATGATTTTTTAATGGATTTGAAACAAAGCAAAAGGAAGACTGTTCATCAAGAATGCAAAAAGATTCTATCGCAGAACTTAAGAATGAAATGTCTCCGGGGAAGTAAAATTAAGACACATCATTGGGATTCCTTCTACAAGTTTTATTGCATCACCATAGATAACAAGTGTGTAATAGGAAATTGCAGCAGCCATTGAATGGAATCTAAGTAAGGTTGAAGTTGGAGCACAGGGAGAACACAAAATTCAGCGAACCACATGCCTGTGACAACATATAGCTGCCACTATATTCATGATAGAATAAAAATTCTTATGTTAGCACTAAAGGGGGGTGTTGGAAAACAGTGCATAACATAGATTAATATTTAATATAAATAATGTAAGCGATTATGCAATAATCACTTTAGTTAGTTAGGTGGTTTTGGGTAGTTAGTAGGTTGAATAGCTTTATAAAAGCCAATACTATGTAATTGATTTTGTGTAATGTGAATGACAAAATTTTGATTCAAAAGCAATCTCGTTTTTTCCTCTCTCATTTCTTCATAGAAATTACTAGGTTTGAATTTCAATTTACTTCTAAGATGAAGATTTGTTCAATTAAAATTTGGATGAAGTTTTGGCTAAAACGATGAGGATACCCTCAAATTGAAAACCATGTTGTAAACCTCAAAATAAAGTGGAACATAACTTTTATTGGGGATTTCCTCATAAAATTAAATAACCGAAGGTACACAAGGAGAGAAAATATTATATCATTCCATAATTATATCCCTAGGCTTGGACACCTATTAGTATCTAATATTATTAGATTGTATATGAAAAAAACAATTAGCATAAATTTGAAATTTTAATTTTCTTAGAGGTTGTCTCTCCCCTTGTAAAAATTTGACATGTCCCCATGTCTATGGCTAAGAGAAACATTTTAGTTCCTTATCTTGTAAAACATTGTATTATTGTAACTACTATTTTCTAATAGCTTAATATTTTACCAATTTTAAGACAAAAATGATCCTAGGACCTGTGGGTTATGGGCCCACCACACTTTCACTATGTCACTCTTATACTAATCTAATGCAAAGTATACCTTGGATACTCATATTTAAATATAAAATCCAAGCTCTTATTGAATGACTAGGGTCTTGTAAATCCATTTATGAAGGTTAAAAAAAAAATTAATCGGGAGAACAAAAAAATGAACAAGGCAACAACCTTTTGTTCAAAATACATAATGCCATCTGCATTATATTGCACATTCACCTTCCACACAGAACTAAAGTGTATGATTTCAAAAGAAAAAGAAAATAAGATTATGAATGTAATGCCCCTTACTTGACTTGCCCTAGAACTCGCTTGTTTTCCCTAGGTATCGCTTGTTGATTAGGGTTAGGGTTTCTTCTTTCCAAATGAGTGTTCTCCTAATTCAATAACCCTAGATTTGAACCCTGTATTAACCATATTAACAACATATCTGTTAGCATTAATATCTAGATATCCAAAATATAAAGCAATAATGAAGAAATATGAGTGGCATGGGTAGATCCACTCGAAGCTATCCATCTAAGCCCAAGAGCACATGTATCCGATCATTACAACCCACCCCTTGGCCCCGACCTGGATGTCCAACTAGGACCATTCCATCCTCAGAGTGGCATGCTTAGTGGAAACACTTGTACCTGCTTTCTCTACCCATGTCATCACCTTGGAAGACACTTAACTTACTGGGGAAGGTTGGCGGAACTTATAAGTGGCCTGGGCCTACCACCCCTCCATGGCCGCAGTGGATTGTTAAATGGGACCCCCACTCCTCCATGGCCATAGTGGATTGTTAAGTGGGGTTTTTAGGCACCACTTACCTCAAGCCTACCTCCCTAGTAAGTTTGCAAACACTCAGAAGACAATCTTTTAGCAATCAAATACATTTGCATTTATTACTGGTTCTTAAGTCAATATCAACATCATTATCATCATTGTAACACTAAAGAAAGCATTACACCAATAATCAGATTAGCCATATCAATTTCTTATATTCAAAATATGCTAAATATTATTGCTAAGTGAGTACATTACCTAAGTTGCTATGTCTCTCCACGTTTTCTGATTCCTTACCTCCTTCAAAGTTATACTGGATTGATCATAGAATGAGGACAATTCATAAATATACATAATCTTCTTATGTTTGTATTAAAGAATCGTCATTACTTATAAGGTTTAATAATTGTTGCAAGTATCATTACTGTATATTCACGAGTGATTCGCATATCTACTTACCCACACACATATATATATATATATACAATAATTGCCTATGACTATCTTTTCTTATATATAAATTTATATATATTATTATTATTTCCAACTGATTTCAACTTACAATAATTTTTTGGTATGAATATATCTATATCTATATATATTATGTCTTTATATTATTATAATTAACTTACTATTAATGTATTGCTGCTGCCTCTCTAACATATACGATCTGCAGTCTGTTCTTAGCTTTTCCCAGCCCCACTCTAACCACATATTTACCACCCTTTATATCAACTCAAGGGAGGCTTTATGAATGGAGATGTCCTTTACAAAAATGTTATTCAAAAAGCCACACCACTTCATAAATCGCAGCCTTTCAAATGATCATTTGTTTCCTTAACTAATCGTACCTTTTTATTATTATTTAATTAAGACCTTTTCTTATATGTGGAGCGCTGCCTATGACTATCTGTTCTTAATTGCTGCTTTCTAGGGTCTCCTAGGTAGGAGTTGCTGGCTGCTCATATTTTATTATTGTATTATTTCACATATTTCCTATTTCATTAGTATTATATATAAATTGAGTTTATTGTATATATATTTAATTTTTGTATTCGCTTTTTATATTTATTCTAATATTATAATGATTGTAATTATAATATTTGAATTGTTAATATTTATATTTGATGATATTTATATGTTTATATAATGTTATCTTTGTGATAATTAAAAATATTAATTTGCTAGTACTTTTAATATGTAATCTATTTATTCCTTCGTATTTCAATGTTAGAGTTTTTAGTGTCATAATTTCGGGGACATGACAGTCCTCCCCACTCAAGATCGCTTGCCCTCAAGCAATCACAATGCCAAGCATCTTTTCACATTGGGGGTTATGTCCTTTCACATCTCCTCCCTATTCTTGAGGGCCTAATTTGAGTCTTTTGTGAGGTTAACTAAGGTTCTATTCTTAACTGGATTCTCCCGTTGATATGCTCCCCTTTTGTATCCCAATTTTGAGGGGGTCGCACCTTAATAGTTACAACTCTTCATTGTATTTGGATACTAATAATAATTTAGTTTAGATAGGTTATTTTGTTAGTACCTCCCAACCCCATAAGCCCTTTGACAGATAACATTACATATCTAATTTTATAATATTTATATATTCATATAAATTTATATATATTATTATTTTTCCAACTGATTTCAACTTACAATAATTTCCTGGTATGAATATATATATATATATATATATATATATATGTCTTTATATTATTATAATTAACTTACTATTAATGTATTGCTGCTGCCTCTCTAACATATACGATCTGCAGTCTGTTCTTAGCATTTCCCAGCCCCACTCTAACCACATATTTACCACCCTTCATATCAACTCAAGGGAGGCTTTATGAATGGAGATGTCCTTTACAAAAATGTTATTCAAAAAGCCATACCACTTCATAATCGCAGCCTTTCAAATGATCATTTGTTTTCCTTAACTAATCGTACCTTAACTAAGCATAATCATAAAACAATAATGAAGACATATGAGGAGTGGCATGGGTAGATCCGCTCGAAGCTATCCATCTAAGCCCAAGAGCACAAGTATCCAATCAGGACAACCCACCCATTGGCCCCGAGTTGAACGTCCAACTAGGACCATTCCATCCTCGGAGTGGCGTGCTTAGTGGAAACACTTGTACCTGCTTTCTCTACCCACGTCATCACCTCGGAAGACACTTAACTTACTGGGGAGGGTTTGCGGAGCTTATAAGTGGCCCGGGCCTACCACCCCTCCATGGCCGCAGTGGATTGTTAAGTGGGACCCCCGCCCATCCATGGCCGCAGCAGATTGTTAAGTGGGGTTTTTAGGCACCACTTACCTCAAGCCTACTTCCCTAGTAAGTTTGCAAACACTCAAAAGACAATCTTTTAGCAATCAAATACAATTGCATTTATTATTGGTTCTTAAGTCAATATCAACATCATTATCATCATGATAACACTAAAGAAAGCATTACACCAATAATCAGATTAGCAATATCAGTTTCTTATATTCAAAATATGCTAAATATTATTGCTAAGTGAGTACATCACCTTGAGTTGCTATATCTCTCCACGTTTTCTGATTCCTTACTCACCTCCTCCAACCTTATATTGGATTGATCATAGAATGAGGACAATTCATAAATATACATAATCTACTTATGTTTATATTAAAGAGTCATCATTACTTATAAGGCTTAATAATTGTTGCAAGTATCATTATTGTATATTCACGAGTGATTCACATAATATATATATATTTATATAAATACAAAATTATGTCTTTATATTATTATAATTAACTTACTGTTAATGTATTGCTGCCGCCTCTGTAACATATACGATCTGCAGTCTGTTCTTAGCTTTTTCCAGCCCCACACTAACCACATATTTACCACCCTTTATATCAACTCAAGGGAGGCTTTATGAATGGACATGTCTTTTACAAAAATGATTTTCAAAAAGCCACACCACTTCATAAATCGCAGCCTTTCAAATGATCATTTGTTTCCTTAACTAATCGTACCTTTTTATTATTATTTAATTAAGACCTTTTCTTATATGTGGAGCGCTGCCCATGACTATCTTTTCTTAATTGCTGCTTTCTAGGGTCTCCTAGGTAGGAGTTGCTGGCTGCTCATATTTTATTATTGTATTATTTCACATATTTCCTATTTCATTAGTATTATATATAAATTGAGTTTATTGTATATATATTTTTATTTGTATTCTCTTTTTATATTTATTCTAATGTTATAATGATTGTAATTATAATATTTGAATTGTTAATATTTATATGTTCATATAATGTTATTGGTATGATAATTAAAAATATTAATTTGCTAGTACTTTTAATATGTAATCTATTTATTCCTTCATATTTCTATGTTAGAGTTTTTAGTGTCATAATTTCGGGGACATGACAATGAACATTAAAAAAAGTTGCTAATACAATGTGTCATTATTTCAAATTGATTGTGTCATCTACCACATGACGTTACACATCCATTCAAAGCTACTCCTTACATCAGAGAGAGAGTATGCTAATGAAAACAAGAGCATTTCAATTTTTAAAACCTTATTCTACCTTAATCAGTTGCCATAGTTAACCTATCTAATAGGCTGACCTAGAAGGCCTGATGCAAATAACATTAGGAACTGAAAATAAAAGAAGTGCTAGGAAAAGGAGATTATTTGTCATCAGGACACCAAATACAGGTCCCAATGTTAAACTGAAGACAGGCCAGAGGTCACTCGTTTGATCCTGTAAAGATTCACAATTTGACATCTCTTTTTAAGTTTCATTGCTATTTCTAATTTTGATAACACCACTGTTAATAGCTCTAATGAGACCACAAAACAATCATTTTTGTCCAATTTTATGCTCAGTTCACTTATTAATGAACATACGTACATTTATGCCATCTCTAAAGATGTTCACAATTGTAATCTCGGTGTAGGGAACATTGATTCTTTACTATCATTATACTTAGAATCAAATTCATGAATTTATTTTGATCAATTGGAGATTAGATTGCAAGTTGTAGGAAACACAACTAGCAATGTATAAAACTTGCAATGACTTATCATTAGATCACACATGAAAAAGAACTTTTCAATAAACAAACATGCGGGCCAATGAGGGAAGTGAGCCGCATTGATAAATCAGCCAATTTAAGTTATACTAGCATATTACATGATTGCTCACCAAGTACTATTGAAAGACATATGATAAGAAGAGAATGTATCACATTATCAACCCACTATGCATATTTATAGGATATTATTGATATGACATGACAAAATTCATTTTCCATTAAAAATTGGTTTCTATAGATGTATTGAAGTTGCAAATAAATCAATCTTATATCTTAACCGTTGTTTGACTCTATGTGATTTATTACTGACCTATCTACCTTATTCACACGGGAAAGCATTCTTAACATACCTCACTCTAACATTTGTTGCTTACACGATACATTAAGGTTTTAAATAGGAAATTAAAATTCTTCATCATTGAACTTTCACCTACACTCGTATTCCCTAATTATTCATCTACAATTTCTTGTTGTGAATGGGTAGAATTTACTTTGTAATTCATCCAACAAGGATAAATATGTAGTAGTTCGGCATTATTATTATATTTTAAAAGTAAGTCTGTTAAATATAAGTGTTATATTGGCTTCTGGTGTGTCTAAATTCAAAACTCAAAGGAATGAATCTCATATAGCTAAGTGGGGTGCCAAATTTGGAACCATAGTATGTAAGAATTTTTTTTATGGTTTGCAGATCAGTTATGGTCTAAGAATGTCTTAAAAAACCTAGTCTCTTTTTTCTGAGCACATGCCCCTATATGTATTTGCAGATTCTTTGAGACTTAAATATATTTACCTATTCATGAAAGGTGCGACAGTTTAGTATGCTTGCATATTTTTTATACAAACATGAAAACTAACCTCCATTTTGTATGGCATGCACTACATGATTTTGGTTTTCTTTTTCCAAAAAAATCATTTTAATGACCTGAGGTGTCCGCTTTTATAGTGCCCTGCAATTGGTCTTTGAAACCTGTTTATACTCAATTATCTAGCAGGCGCTAATGAACTGAACATGTAACTTTTGTTTTTCAAACTCAGATTTCGTTCTTCTAGGTGTGTGACAGACAGTAGTCATGCATACTTTATAAACTTCAAATTTATAAAGCTTCCTCTATGGTTTAGCTTTGCAATCAAAGCAATAGCAGTCTTTGGATCCATGGCTTTATCACTATCCAGAAAAGGCCTGAGAGCAGTCCCCCTGTACAAAATCGAATTTTTTTGAGATAGAATGATGGCAGATATATCTTGTGTAGGTATTTTATAGACGTTGATGTTGATATCTGGCAAGGGCAAATGAATTTGGAAGTAGTAACGTCGGTAATATGCCATCTAGAGAAGTATATCAGAGAGAACTTGCAACGACTTTTAAGGATAATCATCCATGCAAAATTCTGAAGTTTAGCAAGAAATTCTCTACTACACCATCCGTCTTATCTGTAGATGCTTGACCTCATCCTAGAAACAAGTCCAGAAAAATGCAGTGCTGTCACATATCTCAGATGTATCTGGGATTGAATAATCTTGATTTTATGGATCCTGTGTGGAAACTTTTTCAAATCATGTTGTCTTTTGTACTCTTTGTGTGCTTTGAAGCTAGCATATTTTGACAGTGGAGAAAATATACCTAATTTCTAATTTTATGAAGGACTTTCATGAGAAGACACGTTCTCCCACTACATAGGGATACATCCTATCATGCATACCCCTTACTCACATATAGAATTTAAATCTATCACATTGTTCATATATAATGACTACCATTGTATACTTACATATGTAAATCCTCATATTTTTTTATTTTTTTATAAAGAATTCTTCTACATTGTTAGTTGTATCTTTAAAGTGTATGTGTGATATATCGCACTATGATTCTCTTTATAAATGACTACTACAACCTAACCCAAATTAAATCTGAATTTAATGCGAGGTTGTTTAAAGTGATCTTGTGTATTTATTCTTGCAATCTTATCACTCTTAACTAGGACACATAGAAATAGGAAGAGATTTAACAACTAAAAACTCAAAAGCCCAGTTTTTAGCTCTGATACTAAATTGTAATGCCACTTTTCTCCTACAGTTATTTAAGTATTAGCAGTGGATTTAATAGACTATATATTAGAGTTAATATCATTTGCAAATATGTAATTTTATAAAAATTGATGTGAATAACTAATGTAATAATAATTGTAAACTATACATGTGATAATTTGGAAAGAATTCTAAATTAATTAATTAACATAGTAAATTGAATAACATAACCATATAATTCAATCATATTATACATATGTTCCAAATATTTTTTAACATCAAGGGTTTCCAATACTATTTGAATCGGAGCACTTGGAAAGGTCAATTTCAGTGGTCTTGGTCCTCATAACTGTGTCACACTTTAGGAGGAACCAATTCTTGTTCAGAATCAACACACATGCTTCCCAAGCATCAACACTGGCCAGGACAATCTCGTGTGTACCCTGTACCCCAAGTTGAACATATTCCATGTGCCATTTCTCCTAACCATAGCTCACCAAACCACCTTCTTCTTCCTTGAGTGATCTCTATGCCCTTTCCAAGTCTCACATAAATGCCTTATATAAGTCTTAAGGGTTGGTTTCCAAACCATCACACCCTTTCACAAAGGTTGCCTTTAATTATTATCTAATAAATATAACTATTCCTCTCTTTTAAAAGAGTTTTCATAAAATATTCTTTGTTAATCTCCATTTAAACCAAAGGATCATATTATCCTTTATTTTATCTCCTTCTAATGTTTTCATAACTTTATTTTCACTTTGGGGAAAAAGTTTCATAACAAGAACATCTTTAATGTTTTACATCTTAAATTGATCTTTTGACTGTTGACTTTACTAGGCTGATGTCTCAGCTTGGTAAATAACATGGGTTCCCGAAGTTGTTTTATAAAACTTCTTATTCATGGATCACATTTCCTTTCATTCGCATGGCCAAACATTTCAGTTGTTTTAGAGTGTATATATTTACAAAATCAAAATGATATTGGGCTGGTTTGGTTGAAATAAGTTGCTACATATGATTATCGGAATTATCCTAAAATCATCCTGAACGGTCTAGTTTTACATTTAAGGTTAGGGGTTGCTCTTGGAAGCTATATGGTTTCCTTAATCAAAAAGTACTCATATGAGGGTCTTAGTGATTTTAGTTTATAGGAATTACCCTAAAATTGTGGCACATAAACTCTAAAATTAATCAATGCTGCTTGATAAATGTGCCATTCTCTTTATTCCCATTTTGTCATTCTCTTGACAAGGAGAATACTCTTTGCTTTCTTGATTAAAATTTGTCAAGATGATCTTATCTGTTATGATGTTTGCTATCTGATTTTGCAGACAGGGCTTTCAGGTTCTAGTGCAATAGTATGTGCTACCTTGAATTGCTTGCTTGATTTCTATAGTGTAAGACACCTGGTGAAAGTGGAAGAGAGACCAAACTTGATACTTAGTGCAGAGGGAGAGTTAGGTATCACTGCTGGTCTCCAGGACCGTGTAGCACAGGTCTATGGAGGTGTTGTGTACATGGTATGTTCCATCATTTGGCTGGTATGTTTCAATCATATGATACATGACCAGAATTCTTGGTTCTAATATCTTGTGAAACATTGAAATGACAGGATTTTAAGAAAGAGTATATGGACAAGATGGGACATGGTATATATGTACCTCTGGATCCTGCAATACTTCCACAAATGTACCTTATTTATGCCGAGAATCCTAGTGATTCTGGAAAGGTATGTAGTAGTCCTTAATTGAAAACATCTGATGTTATTAGCACTTGTTGGACAGATTTTGCACCAGGTTTCTAGACAGGGGCTTGAAATCTCTCTTTAAGTGCTTGAACATGGATAGAAGTCAATCTTGAAAGTGATCTATCATAGATCTTTCACATAAAAATTTGCACAATTGAGGACTGTCTTCCTTAATAATATCTATCTCTTTTGATGCCAATGTAGATACACAGTGCTGTGAGAAAGAGGTGGCTTGATGGAGAGGAACTAGTCATAAAATCAATGGAAGAGATTGCTGGGTTGGCATCACAAGGTCGTGATGCACTGCTGGAAAAAGACTACTCCAAGTTAGCAAAATTTATGGATCGTAATTTTGATCTGCGCAGGTATATTATCCCTCTTTGTCTGTAATTATTTTCCTTTGATAGCTATAATTGATAGTATTTGATTTGCAATGTTTTTTGTTGGACTCTTGCAATTATTTTTGGCCGTTTTTGCAAACAAAAGCACATTTTATTGCTCTAAAAATCTTCCTACCACTATTTCCTTTTAGTCAAGCCAATAAAAAAGGCTAAGAAGATGCAGGGTGGTTTATGATTGTACACTTGACAACGTTTTTAGATTACAAAAACTTTTAGGTAAGGGTTGAAATTGTACACTTGACTGTTTTGACCAAGTCAGTGGTCGTTGACCTTTCTCTTTGGGCTCTTCATTCTATTGTGAACACTACCCTCAATATTCTTGACATGAACTATCTTCATATTTTTTTATATGGTGCCACAAGAATATTTTTATCTTGATGCTTATATGCTACAAATAACTAGAAAAGATCAAAAGGAACCTCCTTTGTCACTTTCCATTTCTTTTATATATGGATATATTTCTTTCTTATAGAAAAATGCTGTAATGTCCTCTTCCTAGGCCTAGTCGGCACAATGATCTTTAGTCTATCTCTTGAGTCTTGGAGGCTAATTGGTAGTGGTAAGGGTACTCCAAAGATTTTGGAGAGCTTGAGTTCAGTTGCTCTTGGCATCTGTTGGTGGCATTGAGCTTAGTTGGTGACATGGACTGTAGTGACACTTCTAGAAGCATTTTTGGTCTCTTGGGCTGTCCTCCAAACTTCTTGGAGAGCACGCCTATTTTTAGCAAGTTCCCAAGTTGGCACCTATCATCATCCTTCAGCTTCAGTTAGTTTATGGCATGATTAGTTTTGGTTTCCAGCGCCTTGGCAGTGCTTTGTGCAACTCTGGTGGAGTATTTTAATTATACGCTTAATTTTTTAATGTTTAATGTTAAATTATTCACTTAAGTGTTATAATTTATAAAGTTAATTTATGTCCCCCTCAAAAATGGATGCCTAGGGAATTGTGAGGGGTATTTGCAGATAAAGTTTATTTTAATTTGTTAAAAAATACATTTGAGGGAAAAATGAATTATTTTAAATTTTTAAATTGCTCTTTTCCCTCCAAAAAACTGTAAAAGGAGGTTTGGGCTCTCATATCAAATATATAGAGAGTACACATAACATAATGTTGTCAGATTGAATCTGCAAGTTTTTCAAAGGATTGATTGAGGATGAAAACCCTCATTCAATTACTAGTTTCGGGTTTGAAAGATGATCCCTAGCTGGTTGGAGTGATTCTACTCAGGGATCACCATTGTTTATTCATTGAGTTCCAGACAAGGGTTTCAGGCAATGAAGATTTTTATAGTATTTTGATGTGCAGATTTTAGGAAATAATATTTGCTAATCCTTCAGAGTGTTTGGGTGTGACTTTGAAGTTTTTCTTGAGGGTTTGTTGCTAGTTGTACCATTCTCCAAGAAGGGTTGTACCCTTCATGATTGTTGGGAGAGTTGTGATAAGCTTCAAAATTCATCTAGGTAGGAGTTATTTGTGTTCCTTATGATAGAGTGCCCCCTTTTGAAGATTTTCTTGATGGTTAATGTTGTTGGCACTTTTTTCTAAGCATGCCATACCAAACACAAGATGCTTTTAATTAGGAAGCAAATCACTACCTTATGACATGTATTTCATCTTGTATGTTAGCGCCTAAGTTTGGAAAAAATATTATAGTGGTTTAAGTGTTGGTTTTACGAGTTTGGTGTGAATTTTGAAGGCCTGTACTACTGTACTAGGTCGTATAGGTCATCCTTTGTTTGGTGTGTTTGGTCCATTTTTCATTGATCCTCCACAGTTGTTGGGTGATGCTGGATAGTTTTGAAGTTTGTTGCAGAAGTTTGGAGTGCATTGTGATGATTGTGAGTCATAGTTCCATGGAGGTTCTTGATGGGGGGACGCGGGGACAGGTTTCAAGGATAGGGGGACCAAGGGCCTAAGTTTGGGGATGGCGAGGGGATGGTGGTGGGGTAGCAGCAGGGTGCTGAAAAACATATAGGACTTGAAAAAATAGTTATAAAAAGATGTATAAGTATAAGAATTATACTTCTTGGAGACAACTAGGAGTCCCCTAGACGTCTTGAGGACACGCTAGCATCCTCGAAGTCCTAGCAGTGTCTTGGAGACGGTGACGCTGGTGGTGGGATGGTGGCGCTGGTGGTGGGCTGGTGGGGGGACATCCCCCCCAAGTCGCCAAGTCTCCAAAACGGGGACGTCTAGGAAATGCGAGGTTTTTTGGGGGCGATGCATCCCTGTGGAACACTGTTGTGAGTATATAATATATATGGAAGTCGTACAATTTTGGGTAAGCACTGAAAACTTATGATAGACCTGTCCTTGTCTTTTCTTGGCAAACTAAGGCCATTTCGAAGATTATCTGGGTTAGTGCATTGCTGATCTGAGTTGTTGTGTGGAGTCATATGTTTGTTGGGAGATGGAATTTGGTGGTTCCTGGCTGCCTTGATCTGTAGATAGTGAATAGTAGCCCTGCTACAACTACATTCAGTTTCAGACCAGCAATAATCAACCTCATCACCATATCCAAGGTATTTCTCATATGGGAGTGTCACATGCATCTTTGTTTCATGTATTTACATCTTATGAATATTATTCTACTGGATTCTTGTAACAACAAATGAATGAATGTTGAAATTTTTATAGTAGACCTTGTAGTAGCCGCAAACCTTTATTTGCAAGTCTATGTTATTGATTCTTATTGCCAAAAAAAAAGAAAAGGGGGTGGTTATTATAGTGGTAGTAGAGTAGGTTTTCTTGCTAGCCTGTGCTTTTAATGCATTGTTGAGTTGCAGTATCATCTATGAGTGATAGGGAATTAAGATATTACACAAGAGAGAACAAAGAAATATAATGCAACAAAACCCACAAACTACAGTAATTGATCCTTTTTCAAAAGAAAGAACAAAAGGTGCAAGGGGTTTTGGCTAGTGACATTGATAGTTCTTCACATTCCATAAACTACAACTCACCCACGATCATGGCAGATAGAGATAAGGGAAGAGTTAGTTCAGTTAGTCCCAAAACTAGGGCTGAGAGAAAATTTGATTCAATTCTAGATATGATGTCCCAAATGTTAGCAAAACTCAATCAGAATTTGCCACAAGGAGCTCAGAATATTCCGCAAGGTACTCAAATGCAAAATGGTGAATTGAGTTCTTCAGACTAGAAAAATACTAATGGATGCACAGTTGTAGTAGTATCAGTGTTCATTTCTAGACCACTTCAACCTTATTTTACACGTAGAGAGGAGGTACATGTTGCTCCAGAGGTTCAACTTCCTTTGGTAGATGAGGTGAGGGCTGGTTATGTAGAGTATGCTATGTTATCTGATAAGATTAAGAGCCATTTATCATTGAATGAGTTCCTGAATCAAAGGAAGAAGAGAAGAGGTGTTAGAGTTGATAACAGATGACCAACAATTCAAAGAGATTATTAGTAGGCACTGGGTAAGGTGACATTGGCACATTTTGATGGGAGTGACAAATGCACTGCTAGAGCATGGGTACATAAGTTGGACAACTATTTGGCACTTAGACCTATGTTGGAGGATGAGGCAATCAAGTTTTCCACATTACATTCAAATGGGAGAGCCTGTGAGTGGTGGTACCATGGCTTGGTTACACTAGGCCAGAACTTAATCACCACCTATGATGAGTTCACAAATAAATTCATTGAAAAACCCTGAATTGCACTTTAGAGAGTTTGCTCAGTTGAAGCAATATTGTTCCCTTGACACTTACATTTCAGAGTTTTAGAGGCTTTTAGTTATGGTGCCAAACATTACAGAGAGGAGATTGGTAGTTCTCTTTAGTGAGGAGCTAATGGAGCCAATTACGGGATGTGTCAAGGCATTTGACCCACGATCTTTATAGGAGGCCGTATGGAAAGAAAGGAGCATGGAGCTTGCTGGCCCTAGGAATAAATTTCAGTCAGGCCTTCCAACAAAAGAAAGATAAAAAACATTTCCACAAAGATACAAATCAGACCAAGAAGACATCATCTAAAATGGATGAAGAGGTCCTAAATGACCTGAAAATAAAGAAATTATGTTTCACATGCAAGGAACCTTGGGCCCCGGGTCATAAATGTTCAGTTAAGGGCAAGGCTCACCAAATAGAGTACTATTCAGCTGATGAATCAGTGACAGAAAATTTAGACCAGCAATCAGATTTGGAGGAGAAAGAGGAGGAAGAGTCATCAGAAGAGTTAGAGGAGAAGGAAAGTGAAGACACTCTTGCCCAATTTTTAAGCTTTAAAAAAAACGATTTTTTGTGAATTTGTAGAGTCCTTGGAGGGCAATGAGTAATGGCTTTGTTTAATACTTGAGCTACGCATAATTTTATTGATGAGGGGGTAGTGGTTTGTAGAGGACTCAAAATGAAAGAGGTGGATGGATTCAAGGTTATGGTAGCTAATGGATTTACTATTACATGCACTATGATGGTTCCTCAAATGAGCTTACAGTTGGGCAACTATGAAGTCAAGGATGAATTCTATGTAGTTAGCATTGGAGATATAGATGGACTATTGGGCATACAATGGCTGCAATATTTGGGGGAAATCACTTTAAATTCTCAGACCATGGAGCTGAAATTTCAATCAGAGGGGAAGAAGGTGGTCTTGAGAGGGATGTCTAATGAAGGGCCATGAGTTGTCTCCTTCAAACATATGGAGAGGTTGATTAGACATTTTCGGATTGAGTTAGCAGAAGAATGTATTGTTATACCTACGGCCACAGAGCAAGAAAAGAGGAGCTATCATCTAGATGTGCAAGCTTTGCTAACCAAGCAAAGCAAGCTTTTCAATAGTATACCTCTAGGTAGGCCTCTTGATAGAGGCATTGAGCACATGATAGAGTTGGATGAGGGTGCTAAACCTGTTATAACCACTCCCTACAGGCATCCGAAGAGACATAAGGATGAGATCAAGAAGGTAATTAAGGAGCTTCTAGAGATGGGACATATTTGGCCTGGTAAGAGAGCATTTGCTTCTTTAGTTGTGTTGATTAAGAAAAAAGATGGGACCATGCGTATGTGCATTGACTATAGGGTTCTGAATAAGAAGACTATAATAAACAAGTATCCCATTCCACAGATTGATGAGCTCATTAATGAGCTACTTGGAGTTGTGTACTTATCTAAGATAGTTTTAATATCTAGATATCATCAAATAAGGGTCAAAGAAGAGGATATAGAGAAAACAGCCTTTAGATGCCAATTTGGTCACTTCGAATTTTCGGTTATGTCCTTTGGTTTGACCAATGCCCCTGCCACATTTTAGTCTTGCATGAATAAGTGTTTCACAAGCAACTTCATAAGTTTGTTTTGATATTTTTTGATGACATCTTGATTTATAGCAAGACATAGGAGGGACACATGAGGCATTTAGATGAGGTTTTGAGCATTCTTGAGGCAGAGTGTTTATATGCTAAGGAGTCAAAATGTGAGTTTGGGATGATAGAGCTTTTATATCTTGCCCACATAATCAGCTCTAAGGGAGTTAGTGTTGATCAGGAGAAAATCAAAGCAATTTTAGATTGGTCTCCACCAACAAATCTCTCAGTTGAAGGAATTTTTTGAGCTTTTTGGCTTCTATAGGAGATTTGTTAGGGGTTTTTCGCAATTGGTTGCTCCAATTACAAATCTCACTAAAAAGAGAGCCTTTGCATGGTTTGATTCAGTGCAAAAATTATTTGATCATTTCAAGCAAATCATGAGCACATAGTACATACACTATCTTAGCTATTCTTGACTTGTCCAAGCCATTTGAGCTTGAATGTGATGCATCTGGTGATGGTATAGGTGCTTTCCTAATGCAAAATAAGCACCCAATTGCCTATGAGAGTAGAAAGTTGAGAGGTGGAGAGATAAGCTAATCAATCTGTGATGAGGAGATGCTTGAAATCATGCATGCTTTGACCAAGTTCAGGCAATACCTTGTGGGAGGTAAGTTCATTGTCAAAATAGATCATAGTAGCCTCAAGTATTTCTTAAATCAAAAGGATCTTAATGATAGGAAACAAAAGTGGGTAAGTAAGCTACAAGCTTACGATTTTGACATTGAATATGTCAAGGGGAAGAGAAATGTAGTGGTTGATGCATTGTCAAGAAGGCCACATTTATATTCATTGATAGAAATTATAGCTGATTGGAAAGAACAAATTCTTGCAGAGTATGCTAAGAACTCACATGCCAATAGTATTTTGGATGGTACTTTGCATGATGACAGGTATAAGGTAATGGATGAATTCATACTTTATAAGGAGAGTGTCTTTTTGGTACTTGAATCAGGGCTCAAGATGAAGATTATGCAAACATTTCATGATGCACCTATAGCTGGTCACCTTGGTTTCTACAAGACTTATAGGTAGATCTAAGAAAGATTCTCTTGGAAGGGGCTTAAAAATGAAGTCCTTAACTACGTTAGAGTGCCCTACATGCCAATAAAATAAAAATGAGCATGCTTATCTTTCTAGTTTTTTGCAGCCCTTATCCATTCCCAATAAAAATGAAAAAGTATCTCTATGGATTTCATTACAGGGTATCCCAAAGTGCAAGGTAAGGATCACATCTATGTTGTTGACAGATTGATGAAATTTGCACACTTTGCTACTTATGTAGTGTTTACCTAAGTTACTGGGTTCTTCATATTTGACTCGAGTACGTGTGTGGGTATGGTTTGGGTATGCCCTTGGGTACGGCTAGGGTACGAACCGAGTACTTGGGTTCTCTTTGGGTTCTTTTGTGAAGGACCCACAGAGAACCCAAGCGCTTGGGTTCTCGCTGGGTTCTTCTATGGAGGACCCACAAAGAACCTAGGCACTCAGGTGATACCTTGGGCATACTGAGTAGGAGCTCCACATTCTAAGAAGAGAAAAACAACAATAGTTACAAAATTGGTCTATGAAAGGAGTATGACACTATTAATTACTAAAGATGATATTGTTTTCTAATGATTTCCAATACAAATTTGATATTGTCTTGGCAGACCAGGAACTTATAACCACCGTTTAAAAAAAATAGGGCTATTGTTTCCAATTGAACATGTGTAGATAGCATTAATTGATCCTCATGAATGCATCATTCCATCATTTACTCTCTCATTTGACCAACACTATTGTAGGAGGGGGAAAAAGACAATGTTTGGGTTAGACTGTAAATTTGACATTATTTGTGAATCAACACACTAGATCTTCAACGTTGACCCTCTACACCTGCGTTGACCCTTGTTTGATTAACTCTTCTTAAATGTGGTTATCTAATAGTGTTGACCAAAGATCTTTGCCACATAGACATCATTAACTTTTGTACCACTTACATTGACCATTTTTTTTGTTGATTATGTTGCATTGAGTGCAATATTCTACTTTTCACTTAGTCATGATCAATATTGACCAAGAAACTAGTAAGGTATGCAGGTTTCTTTGAGTTTTTATTTTGTCTACTATATTTTTTAAGGAGAATCAATTACTATACTTGTGAAGTGATCATGAATTGAATTGTTCTAAGTTACCATGTCAAAATTATGTTGTATTCTATTTATTGGCAATTATGAGCATCATTGTTCTTATAATTTATAATTTTGAACATATATATATATATTCTTGTACTCGTACCCAAGGGGAAAAAAATTGTATTGTCGTACTGTTGTGACCTAATTCACACCTCGCCCCATTGCAAATGGGGACCCTTGTTGTTTTGCTTTTTAGGGTTTTGCCTTCGCGTGCCTTGTTTTGTCTGCTCTCCGTCTGGGGGTTTTGAGTCTGAATTTTGAATGGTCACCCGAGTCAAGCAAGTGAGTTTTAGCCTGGATCACTGTATAAACATCGCCATCACGCTTAGAGGGCCTGGGAGACGAAGATCGACTGTCGTTTCGGTCAATGCCGACACCTCCCAGTTTTTAGGGTTTTTCACCCCGGGCCCCCTATTTTTTAGGACCTATTTTTTTGGCACTTTTGGGCAATTCTGGGATCCCTATTTTTTAGGGTTTATTTTTGGAAAGTTGCTATTTTTGGAAAATTTCTATTTTTAGAAAGTTTCTATATTTAGAAAGGGCTCGAGTTTCAAAAATCCACTCAGAAGTTCGAAAAGATCAACGAAACTCTCAGAAAATTGATTTGAAATTTTTTTGAAATCATGGCTAAATTCTGGAAAATCACTGAAAAAGTTAAAAAATCTGGAAAAATCTTTCAAAAATCACAGAAAAATGGTGGAAAATCTGAAAAAATCAGTCTAGAGATCACTGGAAATAATGAGAAACCTGAGAAATTCATAAAAAATCTGAGAAATCCATGAAAAATCTGGAAAATCTGAAAGATCTGAATAATCATCGCAAGTTGGTGACTGAGATTCATGGTGAATATTGCCTAAGTATAGAGGAAGTCAATGGTGAATACCTTCAGCCAGACAATGGTAATGGCAAAAATGAAAGCTTAAGTCCGCCTATGTTCATATGTCCAATGGCAAAGAGTTTAATGAAGTCCGCCCCTAGTCAAAGGTTGAATGGCAAGCCAAAGGTGAAAGTCCGCCCCAAGCCAAAATGTTTAGATGGCAAGCCATAGAGGGAAGTCCGCCTTGAGCTAAGTGAAATGGCAACAAAATCAATGAAGTCCGCCTTAGGCATAAAAGAAGTGGCTTAAGAAATGCTAAAGTCCGCCCCTTGAGCAAAAGATAAAGTGACTAAGGCATAGTCAAGGAAAAGGTTGAATGGCTAAATGAAAGCTAAAGTCCGCCTATGTTCATATGTCCAATGGCAAAGAGTTTAATGAAGTCCGCCCTGTCCATGTGTTAAAATGGCAAGCCAAGTGACAAAGTCCGCCCACCCCAAAAGACTATGGCATGAGAAGTAATGAAGTCCGCCTTGAAGAAAAATTGAATGGCCTGACAACAAAGGAAGTCCGCCATGTCTAGAGAAGTATGAAAACTGGAAATTTTTGCCTAAGTATGGGCTTTGAGAGATTTAAAAAAATGTATGTTTGGCCTTGAAAATTTGGCCATACTTAGAAGAGATAGAAATATTTTTTCTAAGTCTAAAACATTTTGCCAAACGACTTAGGAAGATGTGAAGAAAATTTCGCCTGTGGCAAGAAAATATGGCCAAATAAAATGGACGGCAAGAAAATTATCGCCAAATAAAATTGGACGAAAGAAGTTGTGGCCAACGAAAGAGGGTAATGGCTAGATAAATTTCGGACGAAAAAGATTTATGGCCAAATAAAATTGGACGATAGAGATTATGGCAAGAAAATTGGACAAAATGAAAATTCGCCTAAGGCATCGGCGAGAAAAATTTCGAAAAATCAAATTGCCTTGGACAAAAATAATTCGCCATAAAACGAATGGGTTGGAAATAACACATAGAATAATTATTTTAATTATTCATTTTTCAAACCCAAAGAGATGAAAAAATTCGAAATTGGAAAAAGAACAAAAGAGTTTTATTGAACTGGCGATGAAATTGGAAACTTTCCCGGACAAGATCGTTGAGGATAAAACTTGCCACTCGGAAGCGAAGTGAAAGACAGGTTTAAACTCGATTTGAAGGAAACAATGTAAATTTGCTAAAAAGATCGATTTTCTCACCTCTATAATTGATTTCACTTCTCATTTGCACAATCATTCGATTTTTGAAGGTGTGAGAAGAAACTTGTTGAGAAAATTTGCAGCAAAGGGAAGGAAATAAAATTTTACCAGCTTGCATTGTGATTGTGATCACTTCTCCAGAAGTCACGGGCAGATTTACTTTGTCCACTTCACTTTAGCATAAAACTTCATCGTTTATTTTCTTTCCAGCTTGATTTTTCACGAAGTCTAAATTGATAATTAGCTGGAATGTCTTTCAAACTGATTTAAATTTCGAATTCTGATTATTTTCTCTACCTTTTTTTCTTGCAGATTTATTTTCGAAACGGTAAAGATGAAGTTTGCCAACAAGGGTATGCAGCCACAGTCGAAAATCAAGTCCAAGTGGGAGCATGTTGTAGACACCGATCTTGGCCACGTTGACCTCGAAGACTTCAGGAAAAGAATGTACGGGACCGATGGACGTCTGCCTACACCAATTGCCATGAGGATGATGCGCAATGGAATCGTCCACGCAGCTGGATTTCCACCAGCAAAAGAATGTCTGGAGCTTATGGTAGAATGCGCATTGCACTACAATGCACGAGACAGGCAGATAGAAGCTCCTGATGGAAGAGTTCTCGCCTACTTGTCCGAGCCAGCAATCCAAGAAACTTTTGGAATTCCAGTTTACAATCGAACATCCTACCGCACCAAGCAAGATGCACTTAAGCTTTATCAAAGCCAGCAGGATCTCTGTGCGTCCAACATAAACAAGAATTGGTTACTAAGGCCCAAGCCTACTGTAGGCAAGATGCCAAAGAAATTGATCAAAACTCATTTCAAAGAGGAATATGGTGACATCGTTTTGCTACTAAACAGAATTGTAGGCAATTCCCATGGTGCACCTTTCGAAAACTGGATGTACTATTTTATTAATGAAATAATCACTGGAGTCAAGATGTTCAATTGGTCCAGAATGATTAGTGATAGCCTGCACGAGCAGTTAGTCAACTTTGAGGAGACCAAAACTTTTCACATGAGCTCATACATCATATATTCACTTGCAAGATATTACAAGTATTCTGGCTTGACCTGCAAGGGTGTGGTCGGCAATGGCGAAGGGCAACTCAAAGCCTACGATTGTTATCCACAGTTGCAACTGAAAGAGAAGTCTCATTTCCGACGAGCTCATGACGCCTTTTTGATGTACATCACCCGGCTTCTCCAAGGCGGAACTCACCAAAGACTCTCACATGAGGCCAAAAGCCTAATCAGTCGGTTTGGATTCTGGTTCATTCAGTATCCGAAGTTCACTTATATCAGAATCCAAGGATTCTCAGGAAATCCTTATAGACTACCCATCTATCCGACCAACAAGATGGTATTGCTAGAAGTGCTGAGGCAATTGGAGGCGTATCAGAATATTCAAAGGCCAAAGCAGAAAGCGGCTGTCACCTTTCCCTTTTTTATCGGCAATATGGAGGAGTCATGTCCGACGGCACAAGTAGCAGAGATTACTCGACTGGAAATTCAACAATATCCATTCATATCATACAAATCCAGGAACAACTTTGATCCGCTCCATCACATCAGAACTGTGGACGGAGAGAGGTACAAGCATCGGGTTGACTTAGAGGACTTCTGGGCTAACGCAGCTGATGAATATGACGTAAGAAGGAGGTTGTGGTCAAGATTACCATTAAGCATGATAAGGGCAACAGAGCTCTTCAAAATACCCGATCAACTACAGGATGATGGAATATACGTGCAGCCGGGCTTTAATGAGAATGAGCCACTCCCTCCTATAAGATGGTTCGAGCCTGAGATGGGTGACCTAGCAACTTTCATGCGACCTGTTTTCAGGTATTCTCAGTGGTGGATAGATCGGCAGGTAGAAATTTTAAGATAGAGAAATGTGCAATTCACCTATGAATTGATGGGCGGTACAGAGTCCTGTTCTTCAAACGCCGGTGCATCTCGTGGAGATGGACCAATAGATGCCGCCAACTCGAGAAAGAGGAAAGAAGTTGATATATCTGCAAGACAAGACAAGGATAAAATGGTAGATGAAAGGCCTTCTCGAAAGAAGCACAAGTCTAAACCTCTTCAGTCGGCCACTTCCAAAAATATAGAAGAAATACTTGCCATGGATAAAGAGTCTTTCGAAAATGCTAGGATCCCTTCTCCAGTCGAAAATGTGGAGCCAATACAAGTAGAAGATGATGTTCAACCTTCTCCAGCAAGCACAAAAATCCTAGAATCAGATAATGATACAGATATTATGGATGGAGAATTCGAGGAAGGAATGATTTCCGCCCTCAAAGGAATCCAAGATGACCCATCCGTCCAAGAAATTCAGGGTATGCAATTGGTCCAAGAAGTTCAAGATATACCGGAGATTCAGGAAGAGCAGGAAGTACAAGATATACAAGACGTCCAAGATCAACAGGAGGACGGAATTGAGCAGCCAACAATCCCAGAGTGGCTGAAAGAAAGATTGAAAAGAAAGGTGCCAGCGGAGGTACCTGAAGAAGAAGAGGATGACACGAATTTCTTGGCAAGGCTAGAGCAAGTCGCCCCAAGGAAGAAAGCCAAGAAATTCTCTACCATCCAGAGAGATGAGGTTGGCAACCGCACAGTACAAATTGCAATACCTACAACCGACAAGTTCCAAGATGAAATCGCCCCTGATGAATATGCCGTCACGACCATTGACATGGGTCTGTTGTGACCTTTTTCCACACATCGCCCCATTGCAAATGGGGACCCTCGCTGGTTTGCTCTTAGGGTTTAGCTTTGAGTAGTAATTTCATAGTCTCTGATGTCTGGGAATTTCATGCCAAAGTTTGGAGTCGTCATCCGAAACTAAGTTGGGAATTTGGGCCTGAAACTGAACGTAAACGTCATAGAAGTGCTTAGAAGACCCTGCAGACGAGGATCGCCTGTGCTTTCGCTCAATTCTGACACTTCCTATTTTTTAGGGATTCTGCTTTTTTCGTTTTTGGCATTTCTGGACCAATCTGGAATTTACTATTTTTAGAAAGTTGCTTTTTGCTTTTTTCTATTTTTAGTAAGTTTCTATTTTTAGAAAGTGCTAGGTGTCACTGGTAGTGGAGTCGGAAGTTTCCATTTTTGGAACTAAAAAGCAAGCAAAAATCAAGCAGAGATCTTGAAAAATCGCGAAAAATCAAGAGAAAAGCGCATGCAAGATGAGAAAAAGCTGAAAAGGGCGCATGCAAAGGTTAAAATCAACTTGACAAAATCGCGCCTTCATGAGAAAATCACTCAAAAATCAGGTAAAAAGCAAGCAAATTGCAATAAAATTCGCCTAAGGCTGGATAAGTGCGCCATTGGGAAAAATCCAGACGAATCTTCAAAAAGTCCAGTTGAGAAATCCGAAATCTTGAAAAGAAATCCAATTGAAATTTGGAAGATCAAGACAAAATCCGCCTTCTACAAGGAATTCCAGTTGGAAAGTTCGAAATTCCAGTTGGACAAGGATGAAAATCGACTAAGGCAAGAGAAATTTCGAATTGGACTTTAGGAACTCCAAGTCAAAGTGAAATTCCAGTTGGGAAGTAGAAAGTTCCAGTTGAAAGTCGAATTCTTCAAGGTGAAAATCGAAAATTTTCTAAGGCAAAATTGCTTTGGTAAGTGAAATTCCAGTTGAAAAGTAAAAAAGTCCACTTGAGGGTCGAATTTTACTAAAGGCAAGAAATTTTAGATAACTTAAATCTCATTTGAAAGTTATCAATTAATGAGAAAGGGACGCCTTGTTTGAAAAGTCAAAGATCAGGATAAGATTGCTTTTTTCGTTTTAAAGCAAAAACACCCAATGAAAGAAAGAAGTCGACCTAAACCAATTTGGAAAGGTTTTATTATAAAAGATAATCTTGTGAGCTTATTTTCATTATTTGCAAAGTCGAATTTTTCACAGGCAAACCCCCTCTCAAGAGAAAGACGTCTTTTTTCAGCTGCAAGGAGATTTGTGATTCCAGAACATAAGAGTTCGATTTTCCTCTTCCATTTCCGGATTTCTTAAACAACTGCAAGGTTATTATTGGCGATTTTAAAAGGGAAAAGGATTTTCCATTGTGAATTTGAGAAAACTTCAGTATAAGTCCTTAAAAATCCAAAAGATTATTTAAAATTCCATGAATGCTCTTTGAAAACAATAAAGGCGGATCAAATTTCATTGAGAATTTATTCTTTAACAGCCTTTTAATCAAGTTCTGGATATTTTTAATTAATTTTAAATTTTTCTAGACAAGAAATCGCCTTTTTATAAATTTGTTAAAATACTCTAACTTTGAGCTTCGTACAGGCACAATGTCTTCTCCAAAGAACGTGGGAGGTGGAGTCAGGAAAGCTCAAGTAAAGGAAGTCCTCAAAGAATTTTATCCAGAATCCCAGTTATCTTCGAAGTGGAAGAAGGTAGCAGATACCAACTTTGAGCAGTTTAATGCGATTCAACACAAGAGAAGGATGTTTGGCACTCAGAACGAAATGCCCACACCTATTGCCACAAATATTGTTAAGTCTGGACTTCATCAAGCAGCAGGATTTCCACCCGCAGTTCAGTGCAGTGAGCTAATGGTCGAGTGTGCCAGAAGGTACAATCCTCAAACAAGATCCATTAAAACACCTAATGGGATCACCTTGGCGTATTTCACAGAGGATTCAGTCAGGGAAGTATTTGGTATTCCCCATTGTCGAAAAATGTTGAACAGGACTCAACAGGAACCACAGGCCATGTTTGATCAAGCCAAGGAATCTTGTATGGACATAGTCAATGCTAACTGGATCAAGGAACCCAAAAGACACCGCTCCAAGTTGCCAAAGAGATTAATTTGCACGGATTTTAAAACAGAATACAGTGATATGATTCATATGCTGAACAGGATTATGGGAACTTCTCAAGGAGCCTTCTTCGAAGTATGGATGTTTTCGTATGTGGAGGAGATCGTATTGGGAATGGAAGCGATAAATTGGACAAAGTTAATAAGTGATAATATCGATTTCCAGTTGAGAAACTTGGAAAAGACCAAAACCTTCTACATGAGTTCCTACGTGGTTTATATCTTGGCACGGTTCACCAAGTATAGAGGACTGATTTGCAAAGGGGAAGTTGGACTCCGGAAAGATCAACTCAAAGCATATGATTGTTACCCGCAACTCCAGTTACATTACAGGGACAATTTTAAGATAACTAATGACGCCTTCCTTATGTGTATCACGCGAGTGCTTCAAGGAACAGTTCAAAGGAGGCTATCTAAAGAAGCTATGGTGATGCTTGACAAGTTCGGATCTTGGTTTATCCAGTTTCTGACATTTACTTATATAAGAGTTCATGGATTCTCGGATGCTCCGCATAGACTCCCTCGGTATCCCACAGACAAGATTGTTATGCTTGAAGTTGCAAGGCAACTAGCATGTGTAGACTCTATTCAGGCGAGAAAGAACAAACAAGGAGTGGATTTTCCAGTTGCAATTGGAAAAATGCTAGAAGTCTGCCCCTCATTACAATCAGCCAAGACAGCAAGGGTAGAGTTGCAATTTTATAAGTTCAGCACTTATAATCCAAGGTCCGATTATGATCCATACCTGAGAGTTCACGGGAAGAAATCCCTTCATGTTATGCAGATTGAAGACTATTGGTCTAACTTGGTGGACGAGTATGGAGTCAGGAAGAAGACTTGGTCTAGAATTCCAATTGAACTTGTAAAAAGGTGTGACTTGTTCCCTATACCTGATCAAGTAAAAGACAACGGGGACTACATACATCCTCAATTTGAACAAGAAAAAGATAAACCTATCCTGTTGCCTAACTGGACACAACCTGAGTTGACCGATTTGAATATATTGATGAAGGATATTTTAGCATACTCAAGGGAATGGGTTGACAGTCAGATCAGCAGATTGAGAAAAGATGGAATTTCTCTTACCTATGCCACATTGAGCAATAAGGAAAGTCAGGGTGAAGCAATTGGCGAAAGTCTTGATGAACTTTCATATCCTAGCAAGAGGAAGGTGGTGAGTGAAAACCTTCACACAGAGGAAAAAGAATCAGCTGGCGGAGAATTGTAGAGTAAGAAGCAGAAAGTGACTGAAAATCCATCATCTTCAAGTACTTTATTAGTTGGAGTAATTGAAAAGGTGTCCATTGCTGAGATCGAGCCAAGTCATGAGCAAGAAGTCGAGTTCCAAGACTTAGAACAGTTGGATTCTCTCCAAGAACAAACCCTCACTGAGTGTTTGGAAGGGGATGATACGTTGATGATTGAAGGCGCAGGAGATACTGAGATTCTTGAGAACAATGAAGAACTAGGAGATGAGGTAATTTCTGCTCTAAAAGGAATTAATGATGATGTTCAGTTAGAAGATGGGATGGAATTATCCACTATCCCAGCTTGGTTGACTGAAAGTTTGAAGAAGAAATCCAGACTGTTGGAGGAGGTTCAACCAGTTGAAAGCATGCAAGACTTCCTAGAGAGGATTGGCAAAGCTAAAACGCCAAGGAAGCCTAAGAAGTATTCTCAGATTACCAGGAATGATGCAGGATCCAGGATCTTACAGGTGGCAGTCCCGAAAATTGATAAACCAAGAGATCAGATTACTCCTATGGATTATGATGTTACAACGTTGGACATTGGGCCAACCACGATAGATCAGGATTTCCATGAGTTGGCAGACACTTCCAAAGCCATCAAGGAGAAGTTCGACAAAACAGAGGAGAAGAAAGAAAGGCTAGAGTTAGAAAATCTGAGGCTAATAGAGTTCATTCAGCAGCTAACAGCTCCTTTGCGCCAAGAAAATGAAGCTTTTATTCCATCATCATCCCTTACTCCGAAATCCGTTGATGTTCTTGAAGCTATGAGGATCAAGAGTCAAGCAACCAAGAGTTGGGTGACCAATATTTCAAAACAGATGGAGCAATTCTTAGAGAAGTGCGCTCAGACTTATGAGAGATCTGCCTTGCTTATAACTGAAGTTAGTCAAGTTGAAGACAATTGGGAGGATTTCCAGTACATACAGGACAAAGTAATACCTCGTTTGAAGGTTTTAAAGGAAGTTTCCCTGCAAACATTAATCCAGGAGGGTGTTATCGAGGAAGGAGCCTCATATGATTTCAGCAGGTGGTATCATTCCTTATTGGCTAAAAGGAAGACGTATGATGGAATAAAGGAAGAATGTGCTGCTATACGGAGTGCAGTTGAGAGAATTCAGTTCAAAATCCTCACTTCTCTTGAAGGATTGACAGGACAGGAGCATCATGATGCAAATGGCTTAGATTTATAAGGACTGAAGAAAAATGTGATGAACATTTACTTCAAGGAAGTGCAGATTATTACAGAAAACCAGCTTGATGATATGTCTTCCCTTTTGACCTTTTGTTGTACCCAAAACCAAAATTTTTGCTTCACTAAGGCATTTTGCTTAATTGAGTCTTAACCTTGTTAAAGTGATGTCAAAAGGTCGTTTTTGGGCTTTTCAAATATGGAGTTGGTGTCAGTGTCATGTCAGTCTGTTACTGAAAGAATTTAAGAAAAGTGAAAATTTGAAGGAAAATCACTGAAATTTTCTATCTCTGGAGAAGGGAGCACTTTCTCAAATAGGCGCCCTATCTTTTAGGGGCTCAGATCCTGTTTTTAGGGTTTGTCACCTCCAACAGACTTTTGTCCGACATCACGTCAGCTTCGCAGTGAGCTATCAAGCCCGTCAAACGGACCTGTTTCGAGCAAGTTATGGAAGATACAGCGCAAAACGAGGCAAAAGCGAGAATTGACTAACACTGGTAAAAAAGCGTAGCTTTTTAGAAAGGCGCCCATCTTTTTGAGGTGCCAAATGTAGGTTTTTGGCTAAACGCCGTCCAAGATGTTTATCTCACATTTGTTCAAGCTTCGCAACGCATCCGTTAGTGGGTGAATCTGAGTTGCTGAAGTGCCTGAACCTGAGGTCAAACGTAGGGTCAAATCTTAGTTAGAATATCAAGGGAAAAAGCCAAAAGAGCACATTTTGAGAAAGGCGCCTAAGCTTTTCAAGCTTTTAATGCTTTCTTTCTTTCTGATACCAGATGTTCAATGTGTCCGTGTTACGTTCAGCTTTCCGTTGCCTGTCTTCGTCAGATCAGAAGATGTCTCAGCAGCTTGCAGTCGGAGTTTTTATGTTATTTTGATCATTTCCAGAAATGGCCAAGTCTGGAGGAAAAAGAGCAACTTTTCAAAAGGGCGCCCTTGTTTTTCACCCCTCAGACGATGTTTTCTTGGGAAATGTGCCTTTGCAGTTGTCGTGCAGAATGAAGTTAGCTTCGCAGTGAACCTGTGATCCAGTCCTGAGAGTTGATAAATCAGAAGTTATGAAGGATTTATTTTTCCCTTCGTTCGAGATGCAGAAGTCAAAATTTGACTAAGAGAAAAAGCGCAGCTTTTGAAAAAGGCGCTTGGATTTTTGAGCCTTCAGATGTCAGTTTTATGGTTTCCAGTCTCAAGATACCTTTTGATCAGTTTTTACTCAGCTCTGCGATGCACCTGTCAGCTAGCCAATCGGAGAAGTCAGTCAACCAGTGTCAGAGGATGAACAGAGGTCCCGGCAGGGGTTTTGGCCTAAATTTTCATGAAATTTGGCTAAGTCTGGAATTCGCCTTAAGAGTTCAAAGTTGGATTTTCGAAAGAGAGTTGAATGGACGCCTTAACTGGAGTTCTGACTGTAGTTAGACTAAACGTTTTCTAGGTTGTCATCTTCAGTTCATATATTGGCATGTTGAGTGATCTTTCAGTTCGCATGTCGAGTTAACTAGTTTGCATGTTCAGTTAACTACCTTGCATGTTGAGTTAACTTGATTGCATGTTCACTTAACTGAAGATTATCAGTGAATGTCAACTGGAGTTCACATGCATGGCGAATTTAGTTGCAATTGTGAAGTTTGTGTGAAGATGGCGCTTCATTGAGTATTAACTGGAGTTCTAGAAGGGACGCCATATTTTGATGAAGCATAAATTAGTGAAGTATGGCGCATGAAGTTGTTAACTTTAGTTCCAAAAGGGTCGCCATATTTAGATATTTTTGATGAAGCATAAATTAGTGAAGTATGGCGCATGAAGTTGTTAACTTTAGTTCTAGAAGGGTCGCCATATTTAGATATTTTTGATGAAGCATAAATTAGTGAAGCTACGCCTTTTGCAAAGAATGACAACTTAAGTTCCAAAAGGGTTGTTATTTTTAGAATTGAATTGAAGCATAAGTGTGAAGTTGGCGCACTTCTTGAAGGCCAACTGAAGATTGAAAAGGGTCGTTATTTTTAGAATGTTTATTGCATGATATATGGCGAATTTCTCATCTCAATTAAGATTGCCAACTTTAGTTATCAAAAGGGACGCCTTAGTTCAAATTTGTGAATCTAAAGCAAATGTGAAGATGGCGAACTTAATCAAGATTGTAAACTGAAGACAAAGTCGCATGGTTTGGTTAACTGAAGACTGAAAAGGGAAACCCTAATGCATGGCGACTTAATTAGCATATTTGAGTTTCAGTTAACTAGAAATGGGGTCCAATTAGAAGCCAAGCGCCATTTTTCAAGCTTTAGTGCCTTATGCGAATTTCAAAGATGAAAATCTATATATTTCAGCAATGGCGTCCTTTATTTCATCATCTTTTGCTCTGAAGTTCATATTCTTCTTGAGCGACCAGCAAGCTAAAGGTGCTATAGGTGTCCGAATTCAGCGTTCTTCATAGCAACGAGTTCAAATTGTTCAGAGGAAGGCGATTCTAGACTTTATTTTCACTTTGCATGCAGGTTTTATCAAGTTCCAGAGAAGAGGTTGGCAGATTTTTTAGAAGCAGACAAGCAAAACTTTCTATCTTCTGTCTTATTTCTTCTATTTCTCACCTTAGGTACTTTCTTCGCATGTCAAAGAAATTCAACACATATTCAGAATCTGATCATCTGGTTCATATTTCAGCATTTCGCGCGAGACCCACTTCTTAGATTTTTTCGAGAAAATCGCCCCGTAGCCTTCATTCTGAAGCTCTGAGCCTTTTTCCGAGAATCTCTTTGCATGTGGGCTTGAATCACATTTTTTCGAGAATCCAGCTATTTGGGTTTGTTCAGAATTCAGTTGTGCACAAAACCCATGTTCCGAAAAACTTCGAAAATTTCTTTCGTCAGAAGCTATTTTTAGCCTTGTCCAGAGGTTTTCAGAAAGTTCTTCAAGTATATTCGACTTTACAGTCAAAAGTCTTCATTTTCAAAATGCAGTTCAATCTCATTGATTACAAGGTGAAATCGGCTCTCACACATAATTTCATCAAGACTTCAGATACAGACCTGAATCATGTTTATCCAGTGGTCAATTTGAGCAGTTTGGAGGGTATTAGCAGCAATTCGTTGAGGAATCTTGAGCGTTCCGGGTTGCTGGCAGTGGCATCCATTCCTGTTACTACTTTCGATCTTGAGTTCGTTCTTGCTTGTATCAAGCATTATGACTCATCTTCACGTCAAATCAGATTAGTAGATGGAAAGGTTGTTTGTAGCATCAAACCAAAGGACATAGAGAAATGTTTTGCTATTCCTCCTCGTTCAGATAACTTTACTGTGGTTCTTGAGGCTTGTGAGAAGATATGGGATGCTGATCGACAACGTTCGCAGAGGAAAGTTGCTTAGAAATGGCTGAAAGTTCAGAAGACTAACATGCCTAAGAAGGTTGGTCGTGGTGAATTCAAAGAGGAAGTTGCTGTTTTGATAACTTTGCTCAACCGAGTTACCAGTCAACCAGATGCTAGCACTTTCCGTTCATGGATGTTTTACCTGATTACCAGAATTCTTGATGGTACAGAGCGTTTTGATTGGGCTATGCTGATTAGTGATTGCTTACATTAGCAAATTACTAACTTTCTCAAGTATCATGAGTTTCATATGATATCCTACTTGGTTTACTTGGTTGCATTTCAAGGTAGCTACAGGCTTCTTAAAACTAATGGCACTCGGTGTTCAGCGTGTTCATGAGTATTATCCTCAGTTGGAGTTTTCTCAATCTGAGCAGGACTTTCGAGCAGTGAATGATCACTTTTCCATGAGAACGGTTAGAGATCTTGATAACGAGATGCACATTCGCATTTCTGCTGAGGCCAAATCAGCGATGGAGACTTGGGCGGATTGGTTTAGCCAGTTCCCTACTTTCACATACATCCGGGTTTATGGATATGTTGGAGAGGCCTTGATGTTGCCAAGGTATCCGTCAGACAAGATTATCTTTATGGAGTTCCTCAGATAGATGCAACACGTTCATTTCTTTCTTCGTAGTCGTCATAAGACTGCGGCTAATTTTCCATTTACATTGGGAATTTTCACATGCAATGCGGCGACAGATGCCAGGTTTATGTCTACAGAGATAGAAAGGTTCAAGCTCAAGACTTATACTGAGAGGCGTTCCTATGATCCTCTCGGTCATTATGCAGATCGGTTAGAGCGAGGGATTGCACATGCGCCAACACTTGAAGATTTCTGGGCTAATTGTGAAGATGAATTTGAGGTTCGTCGTCGTCACTATTGTAGACTCACTATTGGACAGCTCTCTGATTACCTGTCAGAAGATGTTGATGGTCTATCGGATGATGATGGAGAAGTTCTTCTCAATTCATATGTTAAGGATCAAGTGGCTCGGCAGCCACTTCGCTCACCTGATTGGTATGCCAAGGAGAATATTTCTATTGAAGAGGTTTCCAGATTAGTTATCAAAACTAGCAAGTTGTACTTGGAGAGCAAACGGACGCGGAAGTCAGTTCCTGTAGCAGATCCGCCAAAGGATTTCTCTTCGTTGCCTTCTACTTCTAGAGCAAGACCTAGAGTCAAGGCCATTATAATACCTCCTGAAGGGGTTAGACTCAGTGGAAATACGGGGAAAAGAGCTACTGGTAAGAGGAAGCAGAAACAAGTTGAGAATGTTCCTGAGGTTCCAGTAGAGACAGTTATTCAGGCCGAACCTCATGTTTCACCTCCTAGTTCACCTCATGTACAACCTATTGACATAGATTATGAGCCTGAGACACCAATTCAAGCTGGATCGGAGACACCTGAACCACCACAGGTTGATACATCAGGGACAGTCTCTCCTCGGATTGATGATATTATTTAGTCTTGTTGGCTCGAAAAGTCTTTAGGGAGACAGAGGCGTGAACCTTCATACAACCTAGATTTATCTGAATTTGGTGAACCTTATCAGAGAAGGTCAAACAAGAAGATAAAGAAACAGGTGCACATTGAAAAGACTCCAGAATCAGAGATTGTTATCGAAGTTGCAGTTCCTCTAGAAGGTAAAAGCTTAGATGAAGTCGAAGTTGGTGACTTTACATTTACTAAGGCTAATCTTGGCAGGACTACACGAGAGACAGATGTAACTCTTCTTAAGATTGTTACCAATAATCTTGAAGAGCGTATCACCAAAGATGGAGAAGATAAGGCATTACTTAAAGCTGAAATTGGTCAACTTCGTCAGTACATTTCTGATCTTGTTCATGGGAATTCGAGTAGAGCACCTGTTCTTCCTCAGCATACACCTGCAGAGCAACGAAAACTGGATCAGTTAGTCAGTCATGGCAGACTTTTGGACAACTGGATTGATAGTTTAGTTGCTGCTGGTCGGCGTCTTCTTGTAGATATGTATCAGTTGAGGAGTGATGCACATAAACTCCGTCAGGGTATTCAGTTGCTTGAGATTGCGGTTGCAGAGAATTTGGCAAAGGATCGTGTTCTGGTATCTCAGTTATCAGTTGCATATGATGCCTTGGAGATCGATGAGGATCAAGAGAAAGTTTTTACTTGGAGAGATCAGCACCTTCTCAGGACGGAAATATGTGAGAAGATTTCTACCAAGTTGTTTTCACTCAAGGATGATGTGGTTGGAGTACTTGCACTTGTCAGTGGCTTCGTTGTTCAGATTCCGTGTCATTATCTTCTTGAAGATGGCACGTATGTTGAGTTGGACAAAGTACAAGCAGAGTTCGAGAAGCTGATTCGTGACAGCCTTGAAGGTGAACCTATGGCGCCTAAGTTAGAGAATGTTTCAGTGATTGCAGCCAGTTTCAGGAAGGCGACTGAAAAATGTAAAGATGGCATGCACACGATCACAAAAAGTGGCAAAGAATTGAAGAGACAGACTGTTGTTTTGAGCAGAGTCAAAGTGCCAGATGACAGAGAGATCGATGAGTTCTTGGTCGAAGTGTTAGACCGAGTTGACATGGAGTGATCTGCCAGTTGGAACCTGTAGTTAGTTTCGAGGGTTGAGTCATGAGCAGCAATTAACTCGACTTTCAGTCTTGAGTTTACTTGCTGATTTCACACATGCTTATCTCGTCCTTGGAATTATCATCACAGGAGTTAGGGTTAGGGTTTCCAGTTAACTGAAGGTAGTGTCCAGTTAACTTTGCTTTAAATAAGGACGTGCATGCTTGCACATGGTCCATTTAGGTTATTTGTACCGTTAACTGATGGTAGCTTTCCAGTTAACTGTATAGTTTACTTCATTAGGGTTTAATAATTAATCTTGCATGCATTTGCGAGACTGTAGTTAACACAAGGTGATTTTAGGGTTCCCTACACCTTGATGTATATAAATAAGAGCTTTTGCTCATTTGTAATTGACTTTTGCTTGAGAGAGAAATATATGCTGTGCCTACCTTGCCCTCAATATTGCTCTTTTGGTATTTGTTCATGCGTGTTTGCTATTACAGTTGATTGTTATGCCACATAGGGTTTCATGCGATTGTGATAGTGAATTCTTTCCATAGTTTAGATAAATCTGTTTTGTGCATCTTTATCATTACGACCAATTGTTATGCCACATAGGGTTTCATAAGATTGTGATGATAAATCTGTTTTGTGAAGTCTTTACTATTATAATCAAGGGTTATGCCACACAGGGTTTCATAAGATTGTCATAGTAAATTCTTAAATCTGTTTTGTGCCTAATAAACTTGTTCAGATTGAGATGATAGTTGCGCCACCTTGCCTTCAAGTAGAGAATCTGAATCCATTTATCGTCAGATAGTCAAAACCTTGCTCCGTTTTCTCATGCTCTGATTTCTTGAGGGAACTAGATAGAATTTAAGTTATTAAGTTTAGTTGTAGTTAGTGAATCTGCGAAACCAAAGAAAATTCTCAGCTGCAACGTATATAGTTTTCGAGAAAGCCTTGTACCTCTACAACTGAAACAAAAAGACAAGAATTAGTTTAGTTTATTTCCCTTTGCAGGTATTTTTGTAAAGCACAACGAGGGAGCTTCCCCTCCTAATTTGAAGAGCACTCATTGCGTAGTGTGCATAGTTGTCCGTACCAACTCTTACTCCAGAGGTGCTAGTTGTTACGCCAACACCTTTATGGATAACTTTCAGAAACAGGAAGATAGATGGGAAGGTACTTTCACTCAATGCCTGGAAACCTTGGACATGATCGGAGTGCAACTGGATTTTGTGCCGAGCATCTCAATGGAGGAACTTGATTCTGTGTTAGCTAAATTTCTTGCATTTGTGGCTAAGGAGCAGTCCAAAGGGAATTGCATTCTGGATTCCTACTTGCTCGAATGATTCGCGAGGTGTCATCATTTTCCATACTCCAAGTGGCTTGTTTTGCTTGTGCCATGTGTCCTTTGAGTTGGTTATGTTTTTTAGGGTTAGGGTTTATTGAATTAATCTTGGCCATTGATCTCAAATCAATCTTGGCCGTTGCTTTGTAATTGGGGTGCCTATATAAACCCCACGCATTTCATTTATTCAAGGAGAGACTTATGAAATTGTTGCTACTATTGCTGTTCAAATAATAAGTGGATTCAGAGTTGAGCATTTGTTATTTTTATGAGCCCGCATGGTTTCATGATTTCTTCAATAGATTAAATTGTTTTAAAGTATTTTTAGATGAATGAAAGATTGATAGTGTTGGAGATAGTGAGATTAGTTCATACCTTTTTCAATTGAAGGATTTTCAATTTGATGTGTAAGGTTAGTCTGAACATTGAAACTGCTTGACTTGAATTCTATTACCTATATGCATTGGTCGAATTGATGGTGGTATAGTGTAATAGGATATCTTTCGTAAACCCATTGAAGATTGCACCGTCTTTGTCTAGTTGTAGTACTGTGCTTGGCGAAGCAAAGATTGGTTTAAATTTCACTATCCAGCATTTGTCTCTTAAGTTCGTAGGAGTAGCTTTGCATAAATCTAGTTTCTTAACCCTCATCCCTTTTCCTTTTATTTTATTCCAAACTGAAAATCCCAAAAATATAAGACCATTCAACGTTACATCAATCCAAATCCCTACTTCGAGTAAGTTCATTATTCAAGGTCCCTTTGTGAAATCAGCATATCACATCATCCATTGAGCTTGTCCATCCCCCAAAACGAAACATTGGAATTACCGTATGAACTTTCTAGCAATCTTAGCATAAGAGGTAATTTTTCAAGAGAGGATAGAGCTCTCTTTGGGCACTTTTTATTCTGGTGTTTGGTGTGTCACAAAACACGCATCAACAGGGTCCAACAACAAAAGGGCAAGAGGTCGAGGACTTGGACAATTCCGTGGCTACCATCAAGTCTAGGTTGGAAAAAGAAGTTGCCAAGAAAAAGGAACATAAAAAAGAAATTCAGCGCCTAAAAGATTACATCCAGCACTTGACCAAGCCACTAAATGAAGGTGACCAAGCCGCGCTTCCACCTCCAAATTCTTCACAAGAACCAGGTGCAAATTTTGAAGAAGAGCTGACTACAGCGAGAGAGGCTAAGGAATGGATGGCTGGAAGGAAAGAAGAGGCGTTGGCGTTTGCAGAAAAGTTGGCGCAAGTAAATGAGCAGGCTTCCTTTATACTATCACAAGTTGCAGACCTTGCAGAATCATGGAGTAGTCTCGAAGATATTCAAAGCAGGATCATCCCATGTATTCAGGAATTGAAGAGCATCTCGAAGCAAAGGTTGATTGAGGACAAGGTTATTGAAGCTGGAGCGGCATATGATTTTAATGGATGGTATTATGCCCTGATCTCAAGAAGAGGAGTCCTCGAAAAAGTGAAGCAGGATGGTGGCAGAGTTGAAGAACAAGCAAAAGAAATTCAGAGTAAAATTTACGAAATGGCTGCAGATATGCTCGACAAGGATGCTGTCAGAAAGAAACACTTGCGGCCAAAGAATTTAAGAGAACAAGTGCAGAAAATTTTCTCCACCACCGGGCCAATCATGAAAGAAAGCTTCACCAAGGTATTCAACTTCATGGCCGTCAGAAATTCTTTCTTGCTGCAGGAACCGGAATGGGCGACCATTTTTGTAGAGTGTGCTGAGAGCTTGGACTTGCTGGAGTACAATGTCAACGTGCTGCCCGACATTGCCATGGAAGAGGTCGGCTTGATCGTGTCCAGATTCGCCGAATGCAAGGCCGCACAAGTGGATAAGGATGCCACTCCAGATGTCTGAAGTTCTCTCTAGTTAACTAGTTGAGGTTTTGGAAACCCTAATTAGGGTTTAGTTTTGTTTAATCTGGGCCTTTGATCCTGAATCAATCTCGACTGTTCATTGTAATTCAGAAATACTATATAACCCCCCCCTCACTCTCTCATTTTTTTATATATATAGATGATAGATTAGATATAGATCAGATAGAGGAGATTAAGAAGTTAGAGCAGATTCGAGATAGTTAGATTGTAGAAATAAAGAGAGAGTTTTATGAGATTGTTGTGAAAACACTACTTTGATAATAAAGTTCAAATGTATGAGGTGCCTTGAATACTTGATTGTCGAATGGTTGCATGGTCGCATATTTTCTTTCTCGCTTAGTAAATTTGAATTATAATGTATGTTAGAAGAATGATAGATTGATAACGGAGATTAGTGAAATCGAGCTCATACTTTCTGAGTGGATGATTTTCACTCAATGTGCAAAGTTAGACTGAGCTTTATCGTGGATGCTTAACTTCTGTTTGGATAATTATTGTTCGATTTGATGGTAATTATTCATTACGTGAAAATCACAAGCACATTCCCAGAAGATTGCACTTGCTCTGTGTAGTTGTCGTTTAACGTGGCGAAGCAGAGTATTGTTTATTTGGTTTCATTTAGTCCTCGTCTTCTCTTGATTTCTTAGGAATAGCATAGGATCTCTAAAACCCTTACTCTTTTTTACCTTTTTTAAAATCAGAAAATCCAAAATGATACTGCATTTATGTTTCCGCTTTTCCGAGTAACTTGCAAAATCTTAATTGTGCCCATAGCAAATCACATCCATACCACAGAGTCTATCCGCATTCATCTTAAACATTGGGATTACCATATGATCTTACTTGCAATCTTAGCATATAAGGTAGTTTTTCAAGAGAGAATAGAGCATCTGTGACACTTTGTTCTAAAATGTTTGTTGTGTCATAAAACACGCATCAACACGTACCCATACCCGAACTGACAACTTAGGTGTTTACAACAATACAGGTGGCAGATTTATTTTTCAAAGAGGTGTTCAAGCTGCACGAGATGTCTTAAAACATTGTTAGTGATAGGGACAAGTTTTTGAGTTTGTTTTGGAAGGAATTATTTAGATTGAGTGGGATTGAGTTCATTCCCAACACTAGTTACCACCCACAAACTGATGGGAAAATGAAAATAGTCAACAAGTGGGTAGAAGGATACCTTTAGAACTATGTCTCAGGGTAGCATAAGGCATGGGTGAAATGGTTGCATTTGGCTGAGTACTGTTACAATTCCACCTATCACATGTCCATCAAGATGTCTTCTTTTATGGCATTGTATGGGTATGAAGCCTAGTTTCATTGATTTGCTGTTTGATGATAGTAGAGTGCATAAGGCCAAGGATTTATTGCAGCAGACTCAAGACATAATGAAATATCTAAAAAACAACCTCCAACATGCTCTTAATCAGCAAAAGTTGTATGCAGACCAGCACCGCATGGAGTGGGCATTTGAGGTGGGTGACATGGTTCATTTGAGATTGTAGCCGTACAAGCAATCCAATCTCAAAAAGAGTGGATTGGAGAAGTTCAAACCATGTTTTTACGACCCATTCAGTATCTCTAAGAGGATTAAAGAAATTGCATATGAGTTGGAGGTACCTAAGAGTAGCAGGGCACACAATGTCTTCCACGTGTCTTGCCTCATGAAGGCACTTGGACATAACGTTTTTCCCTTTTTTGAGTTGCCCCCTTTGGATGAGGAAGGGAAAATTTTGTTGGTTCCAGAGGCAGTGATTGATTACAAGGAATATACTTTGAAGAAGAAGACCATCAAGAAGTATTTGGTGAAGTGGAAGAACCTATCTATGGAGGATGCTACATGGGAGAGAGCAGATTTTGTAGAATCCAATTTTGCAATTGCTTGGGGACAAACAATTTTGGGGAGGGAGGATTGGAATGTCCCCTTCTCAGGCCTAGTCGGTATGGTGACCATTAGCCTATCTCTTGAGTCCCGTAGGCTAATTGGTAGTGGTAAGGGGACTCCAAAGGTCTTGGAGAGCTCGGGTTTAGTTGTTCTTGGCATCTATATATGGCATTGAGCTTAGTTGGTGACATGGATTGCAGTGACACTTTCAAAAGCATTTTTTGCCTCCTGAGCTGTTCTCCAAACTTCTTGGAGAGCATACCTATTTTTAGTAAGTCCTTGAATTAGCACCTATCATCCCTCACCTTTAGTTACTTCATAGCATGATTAGTTTGATTTCTAGTGCTTTGGTGGTGCTTTCCATAACTTGGGTGGAGTATTTTAATTATACTCTAAGTTTTTAATGTTTAATGTTAATTTTTTTACCGAAGTGTTATAATTTATAAAGTTACTTTGTCTCTTCAAAAATGGATGCCTAGGGAATTGTGAGGGGTATTGGCACATAAAGTTTATTTTAATTTGTTAAAAAAGACATTTGAGGGAAAAATGAATTATTTTAAATTTTTAAATTGCTCTTTTCCCTCCAAAAAGCTTTAAACGGAGGTTTGGGCTCTCATTTCAGATATACAGAGAATACACATAACAAAATGCTATCGGATTGAACTTGTGAGTTCTTTGAAGGATTGATTGAGGACGAAAACCCTCATTCGATTACTGGTTTCAGGTCTAGAAGACGATCCCTAGCTGGTTGGAGTGATTCTAGTTAGGGATCACCATTGTTATTCATTGAGTTTCAGACAAGGGTTTCAGGCAATGAGGATTTTTATGGTATTTTGATGTACAAATTTTAGGAAATAATATTTGCTAATCCTTTAGAGTGTTTGGGTGCAACTTTGAAGTGTTTTTATGAGGGTTTGTTGTTGGCTGTACCATTTTGTAGGAAGAGTTGTACCCTTCATGATTGTTGGGAGAGTTGTGATAAGGTTTGAAATTCATCTAGGTAGGAGTTATTTGTGTTTCTTATGATAGAGCATCCCCTTTTGAAGAGTTTTTTGATGGTTAATGCTATTGGCACTTTTTTCTAAGTAGGCCGTACCAAACACAAGATATCTGGAACCTTGGTGTGGGAATTAGGAAGCAAATCGTTCCCTTTATGACATGTATTTCATCTTATTTGTTGGCATCTAGGCTTGGAAAAACTATTACAAGGGTTTAAGTGTTGGTTTTTGGAGCTTGGTGTGAGTTTTGAAGGGCTGTACCATAGTTCGCAAACTCGGACTTGGAGAGTACTCAACAAACCAAAAAAAATTGACTTAGAGAGTGCTCGGCAAAACACGACACCTTAAAAACACTTAAATTTTTGAGACAAATAAATTTTATGCAAACTATAGCTACAAAATGAATCAAATGAGTTTGGTGGGGGTTTCGGGGTAACACACCCAATGGGATTGAGGGGCAGCGCCCCTTGCAGGGGTTTGGGGGCAACGCCCTGTTGTGACCTAATTCACACCTCGCCCCATTGCAAATGGGGACCCTCTTAGTTTGCTTTTTTTGGGGTTTTGTCGTTGTGTCTTGGTTTTCGTCTGGTCTCCGTTTGGGGTTTTGAAGTCTGAATTTTGAATGGTCACCCAAGTCAAGCAAGAGAATTTTAGCTTGGATCATTGTGCAAACGTCATCATCGTGCTTAGGAGGCCCGGGAGACGAAGATCGATTGTCGTTTCAGTCAATTCTGACACCGCCTACTTTTTAGGGTTTTCACTTTGGCCCCCTATTTTTTAGGACCTACTTTTTTGGCACTTTTGAGCAATTCTGAGATCCCTATTTTTTAGGGGCTATTTTTAGAAAGTTGCTATTTTTGGAAAATTTTCTATTTTTAGAAAGTTTCTGTATTTGGAAAGTTGCTGATGGCTTAAAGTCATGCCAAGTCCGCCCTTGGATGGCATAGGAAACAACAAAGTCCGCTTCAAGGAAAGTGGAAAGGAATCAAGGCAAGTCCGCCTAGGCAAAATAAAGTGGCATGAAATAAAGACAAGTCTGCCATGTGAAAAAAGAAAAAGTGAAGTGGCTGAAGCATAGCCAAGGAAAAATTAAATGGCTTGGACTAAGGCTAAGTCTGCCTTGAGAAAAAATTGAATGGCCTAAACAATTGAAAAGTCCGTCATGCCAAGAAGTAAGGAAAATTAAAATTTTGCCTAAGTATGGGCTTTGGAAAATTTTAAAATAGGCTTAGCACTTGAGAAAATTTGCCATATCTAAATATTTTTCAAGTCTAGCATTAATGTGCTTCATAAATTTTGCCAAGTGACTTAGGAAGATGGAAATAAAAATTTCGCCATACTTAGAGAAAATAAGAAATTCTTTCTAAGTCCAACGTTTATAAAATATTTTCGCCTGAGACTTAAATGGGAAGAAAGTAATGGCAAAATAAATTTGGAAAAAGAAAATAATGGCGAAATAAAATTGGACGATAGAAATAATGGCGAAATAAAATTGGACGATAGAAATTATGGCATGGTAAAATTAGAAAGAAAAATTCGCCTAAGGCAAATAGCAAGGAAATTTTGAAAAATCAAATATTGCCTTAGGTAAAAACAAAAAATAGTTTGCCATAAAATTAACGGGTTGAAAATGACACATAAAATAATTATTTTAATTATTTTAATTCTTTATTTTTCAATACCTCAAAGAGATAAGCTTCAACAATCAAAATTGGAAAAAGATAAAAAGAGCTTTACTGAACTGGCGTTGAATTTGGAAACTTTCCAAGATACTATCGTTGAAGATAAAACTTGCCACTCGGAAGCGAAGTCCAAGCTGAGTTCGAACTTGATTTAAAGGAAACAATGGAAATTTGCTAAATGGGTCGATTTTCTCATCTCTATAATTGAATTCACTTCTCATTTTTACAATCATTCGATTTTTGAGAGAAAAGTTGTGAGAAGAAATTTGTCTAAGGCAAGAGAGTTGAGAAAGTTTGCAGCAAAGTGAAGGAAATAAATTCATCCCAGCCAGCATTGTGATCGTCATCATTTCTTTGAGAAGCCAGGCGGATTCATTTTCTCCACTTCATTTTTGGCATAAAAACTTCATCATTTATTTTCTTTCTAGCTTGATTCTTCGTGAAGTCTGATTTGACAACTAGCTGGTATATCTTTCAAAGTGATTTAAATTTCGAATTCTAAATATTCTCTTTGCCATTTCTTGCAGATTTATTTTCGAGAAGGTAAAGATGAAGTTTGCCAGCAAGGGTGTGCAGCTGCAGTCAAAGATCAAATCCAAATGGGAGCACATTGTGGATACCAATCTTGGCCACGTTGACCTCGATGACTTCAGGGAAAGAATGTACGGAAGCGATGGACGTCTGCCAACGCCAATTGCGAGAAGAATGATGCGCAATGGAATTGTTCATGCAGCTGGATTTCTGCCAGCAAAAGAGTGTCCGAAACTTATGGTGGAATGTGCATTACACTATAATGCACGAGAAAGGCAAATAGAAGCTCCTGATGGAAGAGTTCTCGCATACTTGTCCGAGCCAGCCATTCAAGAAACTTTCGGAATTCCAATTTACAACCGAACGTCCTACCGCACCAAAGAGGATGCACTTAAGCTTTACCAGAACCAGCAAGACCTTTGTGCATCAAACATAACAAGACTTGGTTGTTGAAGCCCAAACCTACTGCAGGGAAGATGCCGAAGAAATTGGTCAGAACACACTTCAAAGAGGAATACGGCGACATCGTCTTGCTGCTAAACAGAATAGTAGGCAATCCTCATGGTGCACCTTTCGAAAACTGGATGTATTATTTCGTTGATGAAATAATTACCGGAGTCGAGATGTTTAACTGGTCCAGAATGATCAGTGATAGCCTCCATGAGCAGTTGGTCAACCTGGAGGAAACCAAAACCTTCCATATGAGCTCATACGTCATATATTCGCTTGCGAGGTATTACAGGTATTTTGGCCTGGTTTGCAAGGGTGTGGTTGGCAACGGCGAAGGACAACTCAAGGCCTATGATTGTTATCCACAGTTGTAGCTGAAGGAGAAGTCACATTTCAGGCGAGCACATGACGCCTTCCTTATGTACATCACTCGACTTCTCCAAGGCAGAACACATCAGAGACTCACCCGTGAGGCCAAGAGTCTGATCGGCCGATATGGATCCTGGTTCATCCAGTTTACCAAGTTTACTTACATCAGGATTCAAGGATTCTCAGGACGTCCTTATAGATTGCCCATTTATCCGACCAACAAAATGGTTTTGTTGGAAGTTCTAAGGCAACTGGAAGCATATCAGAATATCCAAAGGCCAAAACAGAAGGCATATGTCACTTTTCCTTTTTTCATCGGCAATATGGAGGAATCATGTCCAACGGCGCAAGCAGCAGAGAGTGCCTGACTGGAGATACAAAAATATCCATTCATATCATACAAACCGAGGAATAACTTTGATCCTCTCCATCACATTGGAACGGTCGACGGAGAAAAATACAAGCACCGGGTAGACTTAGAAGACTTCTGGGCTAATGCGGCTGATGAATATGACGTGAGGAAGAGGCTGTGGACAAGATTGCCACTAAGTATGATAAGGGCAACGAAACTTTTCAAGGTACTGTTGATGCGTGTTTTATGACACAACAAACATACTAGAATAAAGTGTCCAAGACGCTCTATACCCTCTTGAAAAACTACCTTATATGCTAAGATTGCAAGTAAGATCATATGGTAATTCCAATGTTTAAGATGAGTGTGGATAAGCTCTGTGGTTTTGATGTGATTTGCTGGGGGCACAATTGGGATTTACTTTTGCAAGTTACTTGGGAAAGCAGAGACATAAATACAGTATCATTTTGGATTTTCTGATTTTATAAAAAAAAATGAAAAAGATTAAGGGTTTTTAGAGATCCTATGCTATTCCTAAGAAATCAAGAGACGACGAAGATTAAATGAAACCAAATAGACAATACTCTGCTACGCCACGTTAGATGACAACTACACAAAGCAAGTGCAATCTTTTGGGAATGTGCTTATGATTTTCACGTAATGAATAACTACCATCAAATCGAACAATAATTATCCAAATAGAAGTTAAGCATCCATAATAAAGCTCAGTCTAACTTTACACATTGAGTGAAAAGCATCCACTCAAAGAAAGTATGAGCTAGGTTTCACTAGTCGTCGTTATCAATCTGTCATTCTTCTAACATACATTTAAATTCTAATTCAAATTTACTGAATAAGAAAGAGAATATGCGACCATGCAACCATTTAACAATCAAGGATTCAAGGCACCTCATGCATGATGAACTTTATTATCAAAATAGTGTTTTCACAACAATCTCATAAAACTCTCTCTTATTCTCTACAATCTAATTCTCTTGAATCTGATCTAACTTCTATAATCTCTAATGCCTTCTAATGAATTCTAATTCTTCTAATGAAATGAAAGAGAGAGGGGGGGGTTTATATAGCACTTCTGAATTACAATGAATGGCCAAGATTGAAATGAGATCAATGGCCCAAATTTAACATGACTAAACCCTAATTAGGGTTTCCAAAACATCAACCAGTTAACTGGAGAGAACCTCAGACATCTTGAGTTGTATCCTTATCCACTTGTGCGGCATTGCATTCGGTGAATCTGGACACGATCGAGCTGACCTCCTCCATGGCAATGTCCGGCAGCGCGTTGACGTTGTATTCCAGCAAGTCCAAGCTCTCAGCACATCCTGCAAAAGTGGTCACCCATTCTGGTTCCTGTAGCAAGAAAGTATTTCTGACAGTCATGGAGTTGAATACCCTGGTGAAATTTTCTTTCATGATTGGCCTGGAGATGGTGGAGAAAATTCTCTGCACTCGTTCTTTTAAATTCTTTGGCCGCAAGTGCTTCTTTCAGACAATATCTCGGTCAAGTATATCTGCAGCCATCTGGTAAATTCTGTTCCGAATCTCCTTCGTCATCTCTTCAGCTTTGATGCTATCTTGCTTCACCCTTTCCAAGACTTCTCTCCGTGAAATCAGAGCATAGTACCATCCACTGAAATCATATGCAGCTCCAGCCTCAATGATCCCGTCATCAATCAACTTTTGCTTCAAGATGCCCTTCAATTCTCGAATACATGGGATAATCTTATTCTGAATATTTTCGAGGCCATCCCATGATTCCGCTAAGTCTGCAACTCGAGACAGTAAAAAGGAAGCCTGCTCATACACACATGCCAGCTTTTCCGGAAACGCGATTGCCTCTTCTTTCCTTCCATCCATCCAATCCCTAGCTTCTCTTGCTGTAGTCAACTCTTCTTCAAAATTTCGGATTGGTTCTAATGAAGAGTTTGGAGGTAGAAGCGTTGCTTGGTCACCTTCATTTAGTGGCTTGGTCAAGTGCTGGATGTAATTTTTTAGGCGTCGATCTCTTTTTTATATTCCTTTTTCTTGGTCACTTCCCTTGCCAGCCTAGACTTGATGGTGGCAGCGGAATTGTCTAAGTCCTCGACTTCTTGCCCTTTTGTTGTTGGACCCATGTCAATGGTCGTGATGGCGTATTCATCCGGGGCAATCTCATCTTGGAACTTATCGGCTGTAGGTACTGCAACTTGCACTGTGCGATTGCCAACCTCATCCCTTTGGATAGTAGAAAATTTTCTGGCTTTCTTTCTTATGGCAGTTTGCTCTAGCCTTGCCAAAAAATCTGTGGCATCATCTTCTTCAGGAACCTCTACTGGTGCCTTTCTCTTTAATCTTTCTTTTAGCCAATCTGGGATGGTTGGCTGCTCAATTCCGTCCTCCTGTCGACCTTGGATTTCTTGAATATTCCACACTTCTTGCTCTTCCTGAATCTCTGGTATATCATGAAGTTCTTGGATATTTGGAATTTCCTGCACAAATGGGTCCTCTTGGATTCCTTTGAGGGCCGAAATCATTCCTTCTTCGAATTCTCCATCCATAATATCTACATCATTGTCTGATTCTAGGATCTCAGTGCTTGTAGGAGAAGGTTGAGCATCGTTCTCCAGTTGTATTGGCTCCACATCTCCGACTGGGGAAGGAATCCTGACATTCTCCAAAGACTCTTTATCCATGGCGAGTATTTCTTCTATATTTCTGGAAGTGGCCGACTGAAGAGGTCTGGATTTGTGCTTCTTCCGAGAAGGCCCTTCATCTATCATTTTATCCTTGTCCTATTTTGTAGATTTACCAATTTCTTTCCTCTTTCTCAAGTTGGCGGCATCTGTTGGCCCATCTCCATGAGATGCACCGGCATTTGAAGAACAGGACTCTGTATCGCCCATCAATTTGTACATGAATTGCACATTTCTCTGCCTTAGAGTTTCTACCTGCTGATCTATCCACCATTGAGAATACTTGAAAACAAGCCGCATGAATGTTGCTAAGTCACCCATCTCAGGCTCAGACCACCTCACAAGGGGGAGTGGCTCGTTCTCATCGAAGCCTAGCTGCAAATATACTCCGTCATCCTGTAGTTGATCAGGCACTTTGAAAATCTCCGTTGCCCTTATCATACTTAGTGGCAACCTTGACCACAACCTCTTCCTCACGTCATATTCATCAGCTGCATTAGCCCAGTAATCTTCTAAGTCTACCCAGTGCTTGTATTTCTCTCCGTCCACAGTTTTGATGTGATGGAGTGGATCAAAGTTATTCCTGGACTTGTATGATATGAACAGATATTTTTGGATCTCCAGTCGAGTACTCTTCGCTGCTTGCGCTGTTGGACATGATTCCTCCATATTGCCAATGAAAAAAGGAAAGGTGACAGCTGCCTTCTGTTTTGGCCTTTGAATATTTTGATATGCCTCCAATTGCCTCAGCACTTCCAGCAAAATCATTTTGTTGGTTGGATAGATGGGCAGTCTATAAGGATTTCCTGAGAATCCTTAGATCCTGATGTAAGTGAACTTGGGATATTGGATGAACCACGATCCATATCTGCCAATCAAACTCTTGGCCTCATGGGTGAGTCTCTAATGTGTTCCGCCTTGAAGAAGCCGAGTGATGTACATCAGAAAGGCGTCATGAGCTGTCGGAAATGTGACTTCTCTTTAGTTGCAACTGCGGATAACAATCATATGCCTTGAGCTGTCCTTCGCCATTGCCAACCACACCTTTGCAAACCAAGCCAGAATACCTGTAATACCTCGCAAGCGAATAGATGACGTATGAGCTCATGTGAAAGGTCTTGGTTTCCTCCAGGTTAACCAACTGCTCATGGAGGCTATCACTGATCATTCTGGACCAGTTAAACATCTTGACTCTGGTAATTATTTCATCAATGAAATAATACATCCAGTTTTCGAAAGGCGCACCATGAGGATTGCCTACTATTCTGTTCAGCAGCAAGACTATGTCGCCATATTCTTCTTTGAAATGTGTTCTAACCAATTTCTTCGGCATCTTCCCTGCAGTAGGTTTGGGCTTCAACAACCAAGTCTTGTTTATGTTTGATGTACAAAGGTCTTGTTGGTTCTGGTAAAGCTTTAGTGCATCCTCCTTGGTGCGGTAGGACGTTCGGTTGTAGACTGGAATTCCGAAAGTTTCTTGAATGGCTGGCTCGGACAAGTATGCGAGAACTCTTCCATTAGGAGTTTCTATTTGCCTTTCTCGTGCATTATAGTGCAATGCGCATTCCACCATAAGTTCCGGACACTCTTTTGCTGGTGGAAATCCAGCTGCGTGAACAATTCCATTGCGCATCATTCTTCTTGCAATTGGCGTAGGCAGACGTCCATCGCTTCCATACATTCTTTTCCTGAAGTCATCGAGGTCAACGTGGCCAAGATTGGTGTCCATGATATGCTCCCACTTGGATTTGATCTTTGACTGCAGCTGCACACCCTTGCTGGCAAACTTCATTTTACCGTCTCGAAAATAAATCTGCAAGAAAAAGCAAAGAGAAAATTTAGAATTCGAAATTTATATCACTTTGAAAGATATTCCAACTAGTTGTCAAATTAGACTCCATGAAAAATCAAGCTAGAAAGAAAATAAATGATGAAGTTTTATGCCAAAATGAAGTGGACAAAGTAAATTTGCTTGACTCTTTTGGACAAAAGAAATGATCACGATCACAATGCAAGCTGGTAAAAATTTGCTTCTTTCACTTCGCTTCAGACTTTTCTCAACTTTCGTGCCTTAGACAAATTTCTTCTCACACTTTTCTTTCGAAAATCGGATGATTGTAAAAATGAGAAGTGAAATCAATTATAGAGGTGAGAAAATTGATCGAATTAGCAAATTTCAAATGTTTCCTTTAAATCGAGCTTTACCTTGTCTTTTACTCAGCTTCCGAGGGGCAAGTTTCATCTTCAACGATAGTATCTGGGAAAGTTTCCAAATTCAATGCCAGTTCAATAGATCTCTTTTTGTCTTTTTTCCAATTTCGATTTTTTTAAAACTTATCTCTTTGGGGTGTTGGAAAATAAATAATTAAAATAATTAAAATAATTATTTTATGTGTCATTTCCAACCCGTTAATTTTTATGGCAAATTATTTTTGTCTAAGGCAATTTTGATTTTCGAAATTTTTCATTTGCCTTAGGCGAATTTTCTTTCTTCCAAAATTATTTTGCCATAATTTTCTTTCGTCCAATTTTATTTGGCCATAATTTTCTTGTCCAATTTTATCTGGCCATGATTTTCTTTCGTCCAATGTTATTTGGCCATAAATTTCTTTCTTCTCTGGCAAAATGTCAAACTTAAGTATGGCGAATTTTCAAGGCCTAGCATATATTTTTAATTTTTCAAAGCTCATACTTAGGCAAAATTTCAAAATTTTTTACCCTTCTCTAAGCATGGCGGACTTCCTCATTAGTTTAGCCATCAAATGTGGTCCAAGGGTGGACTTGCTAGTTGCTTAGGCCATACTAGGGCGGACTTTAGCCCATCCTTTGCCATTTCATCTCTAGCTGGGCCGACTTTGTCTTATGGCTTGCCATTGGAGGGCGGACTTGGTTAAAATTTGTGCCATCTTCACTTGGGGCGGACTTTGTCTTGTGTCTAGCCATTCATCCTTTTGACCAAGGGCGGACTTGGTCTCTTTTCTTTCCATTCAGCTGGGCGGACTTCAGGTCTTTCCTTGCCATTGAACACTTGAACCTGGGCGGACTTCATCACTTTTCTTGCCATTTAACACTTGAACATGGGTGGACTTCATCACTTTTCTTGCCATTGGAGGGCGGACTTCATAGGATGTTGTGCCATTTCCCTATGCTGCTGGGCGGAGTTTGCTTATAGTCAAGCCATTGAAGGGCGGACTTCACCTTCAGCATTGCCATTGACATTACTTTGCTGAAGCTCCTTTGACATTAACTTTACTCATTTTCTCCATGGTGGTTATGAATCTCAGTCCTCTTTCATGCCTTCACCATGATTTTCAGTCATCAATTTGCCATGATTGTTCAGATTTTTCATGGATTTCTCAGATTTTTATATGAATTTCTCAAATTTTACACTATTTCCTGTGATTTCTAGACTGATTTTTCCAGATTACACCATTTTCTGTGATTTTTCAGAATTTCACCATGAATTCAAAAAAAATTCAAATTGATTTTCTGAGAGTTTCGTTGAGTTTTTCGGACTTCTGAGTGGATTTTCGAAACTCGAGCCCTTTCCAAATATAGAAATTATCTAAAAAATAGAAATTTTCCAAAAATATCAACTTTCTAAAAATAGACCCTAAAAAATAGGGATCTCAGAATTGCTCAAAAGTGCCAAAAAAGTAGGTCCTAAAAAATAGGGGGCCAGAGTGAAAACCCTAAAAAGTAGGTGGTGTCGGAATTGACTGAAATGACAGTCGATCTTCGTCTCCCAGGCCTCCTAAGCATGATTATAACGTTCGCATAACGATCCAGGCTAAAACTCTCTTGCTTGACTCGGGTAACTATTCAAAATTCAGATTCAAAACCCCAAACGGAGACCAGACGAAAACCAGGACGCAACGACAAAACCCCAAAAAGCAAACTACAAGGGTCCCCATTTGCAATGAGGCGAGGTGTGAATTAGGTCACAACAGGGACCTGATCAATTGGAGGATGACGGAGTATATTTGCAGCCAGGCTTCGATGAAAAAGAGCCACTTCCTCCTGTGAGATAGTCTGAAGTCTGAACCTGAGATGGGTGACCTGGCAACATTCATGCGGCCTGTTTTCAAATATTCTCAATGGTGGATAGATCGGCAAGTAGAAACTCTAAGGCAGAGAAATGTGCAATTCACATATGAATTGATGGGTGATACCGAGTCCTGTTCTTCAAATGCCGGTGCATCTCGTGGAGATGGGCCAACAAATGCCGCCAACTTGAGAAAGAGGAAAGAAATTGGTAAATCTGCAAAACAGGACAAGGATAAAATAATAGATGAAGGGCCTTCTCGAAAGAAGCACAAGTCCAGACCTCTTCAGTCAGCCACTTCTAGGAATATAGACGAAATACTTGCCATGGATGAAGAATCTTGGGAGCATGTCAGGATTCCTTCCCCAGTCGGAGATGTGGAGCCAATACAACTGGAGGACGATGCTCAACCTTCTCCTACAGGCACAGAGATCCTAGAATCAGACAATGACACAGACATCATGGATGGGGAATTTGAAGAGGGAATGATTTCCGCCCTCAAAGGAATCCAGGAAGACCCATCTGTGCAAGAAATTCCGAATATGCCAAAAATCCAATTGGTGCAAGAAGTTCAAGATATGCAAGAGATCCAAAACATGTCGGAAATTCAAGATGTCCATGAAGATCAAAATATTCAGGATATACAGGATGTCCAGGATCAACAGGAAGATGGAATTGAATAGTCAACCATCTCGGATTGGCTAAAAGAAGGATTAAAGAGAAAGGCGCCAGTAGAGGTAACTGAAGAAGATGACGCCACAGATTTCTTGGCCAGGCTAGAGCAAACTGCCACAAGAAAGAAAGCCAGAAAATTTTCTACCATCCAAAGGGATGAGGCTGGCAATCGCACAGTGCAAGTTGCAGTGCTTACAGCCGATAAGTTCCAAGATGAGATTTCCCCGGATGAATATGCCATCATGACCATTGACATGGGTCCAACAATGAAAGGGCAAGAGGTTGAGGACTTAGACAATTCCGTCGCCACCACCAAGTCTAGGCTAGAAAGGGAAGTGGCAAAGAAAAAAGAATATAAAAAAGAGATTGAGCGCCTAAAAGATTATATCCAGCATCTTACCAGGCCACTCAATCAAGGTGACCAACTGGCACCTCCACTTCCAAACTCTTCACTAGAACCAGTCAGAAATTTTGAAGAAGAGTTGACTACAGCAAGAGAGGCTAAAGATTGGATGGATGGAAGGAAAGAAGAGGCTGTGGCATTTGCAGAAAAGCTGGCACATGTGTACGAACAAGCTTCCTTTCTACTATCACGAGTTGCAAACTTAGCGGAATCTTGGGGTGACCTCGAAGATATTCAGAATAGGATTATCCCATGTATTCGAGAATTAAAAGGCATCTCGAAGCAAAGGTTGATTGATGACAAGGTTATTGAAGCCAGAGCTGCATATGATTTCAGTGGCTGGTACTATGCTCTGATTTCACGAAGAGGAGTCCTGGAAAAGGTAAAGCAGGATGGCGCCAAAGTTGAGGAATAGGCAAAAGAGATTCGGAGTAAAGTTTACCAGATGGCTGCAGATATGCTCGACAAAGATATTGTCCGGAAGAAACATTTGCGGCCAAAAAATTTAAAAGAACAAGTGCAGAGAATTTTCTCCACCGTGTCTGGGCCAATCATGAAAGAAAACTTCACCAGGGTATTCAACTTCATGACCGTCAGAAACACTTTCTTGCTACAAGAACCAGAATGGGCGACCACTTTTGTAGAATGTGCTGAGAGCTTGGACTTGCTGGAATACAACGTCAACGTGCTGCCGGACATTGCCATGGAGGAGGTCAGCTTGATCGTGTCCAGATTCACCGAATGCAATGCCGTACAAGTGGATAAGGATGCAGCTCCAGATGTCTGAAGTTCTCTCCAGTTAACTGGTTGATGTTTTGGAAACCCTAATTAGGGTTTAGTTGTGTTTGATCTTGGCCATTGATCTCATTTTAATCTTGGCCGTTCATTGTAATTTGGAGGTGCTATATAAACCCCCCCCACTCTCTCATTTAATTATTAGAAGGCATTAGAAGAATTAGAAATTCATTAGAAGTTAGATAAGAGAGAATTAGAGGATTGTAGAGAATAAGAGAGAAAGTTTATGAGATTGTTGCGAAAACACTATTTTGATAATAAAATTCATCATGCATGAGGTGCTTTGAATCCTTGATTGTCAAATAGTTGCATGGTTGCATATTCCCTTTCTCGTCCAATAGATTCGAATTAAATGTTTGTTAAAGGAATGACGGATTGATAGCAAAGATTAGTGGAACTTAGCTCATACTTTCTTTGAGTGGATGCTTTTCATTCAATGCGTAAAGTTAGACCGAGCTTTATCGTGGATGCTTCAACGTTTACTTCGAACAATGTTGTTCTATTGATGGTGTTGTTCGTGGTAAAGAAATTTTAAGCACAAATCCCAGAAGATTTGAAATATGCTAACCAATTTTTTTTGATAGTTTTACACAATACAAACCAACACTTGCCAACTTGATTAGCGTTAGCATCAAACTGAAAACTGAACTTGAATTGAATAACTACTCAACGTCAAGAATGTGCACTCAAGATCCCACTAAGGGCGAGGTGCTAACATATGACGGAGTGAAGAAAGTTGAAATTATAAACAGATAGGCAGATAATCAGCCATGAAAAGCAATTCCACGCTACCACCAAACAGTGGGGGGAAAAGATTACACTAGAAACAATTCATCCGCTGCGGCGGGCATCCACAGAACTGTGGGGATTCACCACTTTGAGTGGGTACAAGAGTTACAATCAATTTAACCACACTGGCGGTAAACCATCCAGGTGACTTTTAATGAGAATTTAATCAAATAGTTGCAGCAATAATAATGGTTTAGATTAGTACTACTAATCAGAACCTTACAATTCAAAATGACTGCAAATACATGAGTTACAATGATAGAGAAATGAGATAAGGAGATAAGAATGAATTCTAACAATGTTCTTTGCTTTCCAATGACTGAAAAATGATTAAAACTGGAAACTGATAAATCTGATGTAAAATCTTGAGTTCTGGAAATTTATAACAGCAAACTGGAAAACAGTAAAATACTCATAACTCACTCATTTCACCTCCGAATTGACTGAAATCAGTTGCAAAGGTCTCTCAGAAGGTAGGCGACCAAACCAGGAGGAAGAAACAGCAGCAAATCACGTTCTTTATTTTCTGGCACAATTCCCAATGCAAACTGAAATGTACGGCCTCCTTGAAAAATCGACTTTGCAAGATAAAAATGAATACTTGGAATTAAATTCCAATTCTTGGTGAAAGATGGCGCCTTGAGTCAACAAATTGATTGCCAAAATACCCAGAATGAAAATAAAATCACTCAGATTGATATGAGCAAAAATCAGCTTCAGCTGTGTAAAAACCAGGAAACCAGAACTGTGAAAAAACTCCAAAATCTTCAATCTTTGATGCTCAATCTGCTAGTCTGATGTTGAGAAGCAGCAATGTAGCCAACTAGGTGTTATATTGCAAACACGAAATTGGATGAAAGGCTAGGAGGTAGACTTCCTCGAAGCAATATGTCAATTGTCATTTCGACAGCATAACTTTAGCATAATTTTCATGGATGAATGCTGGAGCAAAAGCCTTCAATAAATAAGAGCTCACCAAAACTCTTCAATTGCCTGAGAAGCAGATCAAAAGACACAGGAGTCCCTTTGAATTCCAAAAACCATTCAACTTCTCAAAGTGGCGTCCCAAAGGCCTCATGAGAAATTCACTTTATTCAAAAAAGTAACATTTATAAAAGTGGCGTCCAAATACAAGCTGAAGTAATATTTGAATAAAGATTAAATAATCTTATGATGAAGGCGTACCCTTCATGGCCCCACTTTAAAAACAACTTAAGTTATCTCCTTAGGCCAAGGGGGGTGTCAATAGTGAATTAAAACATAATGCCTTCAATTAAATATTTTTCACCAATTAAAGCTTTCTGAAGACCAAACCATAATAACAATAACTGCTCCAACTGCAAAGGACTAAGAATAGACAACTGCAACTGCCACAACTAGCATTTACTAAAAATAGTAAATAACATGAAATGCCACAAAACTCCAAGCCACGAAACCCTAATTTCACCTCATTCCAGTCTACGGGTTCCGGAATAGACTGATGAATTGCAATGCTGATCACTGATGAGAAGGGGACATTACAAGATTGCACGCACTTTGTGTAGTTGTCGCTTAGCGTGGCGAAACAAAGTACTGTTTATTTAGTTTCACTTAATCCTAGCCGTCTCTTGATTTCATAGGACTAGCATAGGATTTCTAAAACCCTTATTCTTTTTTCACTTTTTTTACAAAGTCAGAAAATCCAAAATGATACTGTATTTATGTCTTGGCTTTTTCGAGTAACTTGCAAAGTAAATCCCAATTGTCCCCCAGCAAATCACATCAAACCACAGAGCTTATCCACACTTATCTTAAACATTGGAATTACCGTATGATCTTACTTGCATTCTTAGCATACGAGGTAGTTTTTCAAGAGGGGATAGAGCGTCTTTGACACTTTATTCTAGAATGTTTGTTGTGTCATAAAACACGCATCAACACGCCCCCAGTAGGGTCGAGGGGCAGCCATACAAACCTTCATGGCACACACCATTTTCACAAATTTTTAAAAGGCAAAAAACATTGCTTAGAAAGCCAAAAAAGCAGTTTTCCGACAAGTTTGTATATGGAATTCAACTGAAAGGTATATATAGATAATTAATATACTATAGATGCTCAAAGATTGCGTATATGAACTGTATAGTGTATACATATACAAACTTGATAGATCATAACTTAATACAATATACAAACTTCATAGTTCATAGTTCATACTGATATACATATATCATACACAAACTAAGATACATCGACCGATACACAGCGATACACATTGCAGTGCCTATTGTGTGACCTTTTTCCCTCACACAGATTGCCAAAGCCAAGTAAAATTGCTTTCAATGGATGGTGTGCAGAAACAGAGCATTTTCGAGGGTTAAAAGAGCAAAAAACACGTCAAAACCACATATATCTTGCGTTTTTTTTCTCGTGGTTTTCACAGGCAATTTTCTGCCGAAAAATTGGCGGGTTAATGGTGAGTGAATTGGTGAATACTCAGTCTGATTTCGGTGAATTTTTCCTGCCCTAGGCTCGCAAGTATACCCACGAGTTACTCGCTAGGGTTTTAAACCCGCGAGTACTTACCGGGTCTGTAAACTATTGGCTGTACAGGTCATCCTCTGCTGGGTCTGAGCATTGTTGGGTGTGTTTGGTGAATTTTCATTGATCCTTTATAGCTGTTAGGTGGTGCTGAGTAGTTTTGAAGTTTGATGCAGAAGTTTGGAGTGTATTGTGGTGATGTTAGTATATATGGAAGCCGTACAGTTTTGGGTAAGGATTGAAAACTTATGATGGACCTGTCCCTGTCCTTTTTTGGCAAACTAACGCTGTTCGGAGATTATCCGGTTTAGTGCATTTCTGATCTAAGTTGTTGTGTGGAGTCATATGCTTGTCGGGAGATGGAATTTGGTGGTTCTTGGCTGCCTTGACCTGCAGATAGCGAATAGCAGCCCTGCTACAACTCTTACATTTAGTTTCAGACTGGCAATAATCAGCCTCGTCACCATATCCAAGGTATTTCTCATATGGGAGTGTCACATGCATCTCTGTTTCATGTATTTACATCTTATGAATGTTATTCTACCGGATTCTTGTAACAACAGATGAATGAATGTTGAAGTTTCTATAGCAGACCTTGTAGCAGCCGTAAACCTTTATTTGCAAGTCTATGTTATTGATTCTTATTGCCAAAAAACATAAAATAAAATAAAATAGGGGCGGTTATTACGAAGGCTATGAAGCTAGTTTTGGCCCCATGTATGTACCGAAACTGGCTTCACATTGGGTCTCAATTTCAGGTCAGTATGTGAATCCTATTAGAATAATATTAAATGATTTTTAGAATATAAGGCTTACTTTTGTAATAAAGTCACCTTAATGACTTAAGTGATTTTACTATTTTTAGTTTCATCCTCCGAACTCTATATAAGGCAGTGTTTATCAATGTAATAATTTATCCTGATACCTAATAGAATATTGAAATATTGTGACCTATTTTTTTTTACAACAAATCCATATACCCATCTGAGTGTGCCCTGCCTATGTACATTTTAGATTTGTTGGATGTACCTGAGCAGGGCAGGATCTGGTTGGTTGAACCCAAGCATACCTCAGGCAATCATGGGTGTACCCAAGCAGGGTACAGTGTGTTTTGGTTGAACCTGAGCCATACCTAAAATCCCTGGGTGAACCTTAGTCCTAGTGAAGATCACCTGAAAAAAAAACCTAAAACCTAAAAGATGAAAAAGATCACCTGAAAAAAAATCACCTAAAACCTAAAATAACACTAACAATACAAAACAAAAAGGTGAACAACTTTACCTTTTATTTTATGCACATTATGGCAAATTTTAAGAATGACTTTTTAAAATCTCATTTTTTTGTATTGACAAACTGCTGAACCTGAATGCAAACCCAAACGGACAAATTGGGAAAAAGGTAATATATTAAAATAAGAAAAGGCAACCTTTTAGAGAATGCCATAGTCCTTAATGAAAAATAAAGAGTAGAGTAGGAGAAGGCTGCCTAAACAATGTACAGAAGCTGGAGATTTCTCACAGCTACCAAGAGCAGCAAAGTAATCCTTAGAAAGTGTGATGTCCCCTCGCTAGACAGTTCTCGGGAACAGAGCGTTAGCCCTTTATTGGACCCTTGTGGGCTAGCCAGTTTGGATAGAGGGTCAGTGGTGCATTTTGGAGAGTTTGTTTGTTCGTGTTTTCAGTGGACAGTGTTTAGATCACAGTGAGCGTTGGCATTCCAGGAGTTCATCGCTTCTGACGGCACGAGATTATCCTGAGTTTTGAGCATGTTACGGGATTTTAAGTGATTAAGTTAATTTATTAACTTAAAACGCCATTTTTATAAAGTCACATTGACTTTATTAATATTTTATCACTTAAATGTCAAAAAGGGGAATTATAATATTTTAATCACTTTAAATATTATAAAAAGTGCGCTCAAACTATTGAAAGGGAATATATTAAAATATTGAAATATTTTAATGATGAGAAAGGCCGTACATTTCTTGAAATGCGTGCCATTTCATATAAAGGCTTTTCCTGGCAATAGAAACTCACCTTTTGATTATTTCGAATTGCCTTGAGCATCTTTTCTCTGAGCATTCTCCTGAGAGCAGGGTTTGATCATTGTGTCCATTGGAGAACGGAAACTCTTCAGTGTTGAGTACGTTTGAGGCTGTGAGAGATCAGCTGAATCCGTACGGTTGAGGGCTTCACATAGAAGTTCTACAGATTGCAGACAGAGCTTTATTTATGCAGTTGTTTGTGCTTGATAATAACTGAGGGGTTCTTGGTGGCGTACTTCTTGCTTCTGGAATTCTTCTTCAGAGATTCATTTCCTTCTTGTTCATGGCCGTACGGCCTACCTTGGTTTTTGTGCCTTGAGAAAGGCATGTAAAGCAGTTAAGGAAAACGCCTTCTTTTTGAGAGGGTTTTGGCATCCATCATGGGCGGCTAGCTATTTCAGTGCTTTGTGACTTGTTTCTCAGCAGGAGAAACCACTTCTGGAGCATTGGCGTGCCTACAAGCTGATTTTCACCGTTTCCGGCTGTAGATTTGGCTATTGCTTTATATAAAATAACTGGAGTATTTCGGGTATGTCTGTTATGCATATTCTAATTGTCTCAGTATAATAATAGCTTCTGTATTTCCAATTTGTTAAATTTTTCTTTAAATTTCATCTTATGAGCAAAAATATGCTGCGCCCCTTCTCTTCTGTCTATTAAGATTTCTTAAAAAACTTAAAAAAACAATTAAAGACTTAAGAATTTGGGGGTTTTGAGAGGAGAGCTAGCAGGGCTCATCACAGTGGTATCAGAGCTCACATCCTGCCAGCTTGTGGGGTTTGAGAATTTATGAAGTCAAACAGAGAGGGTTTTGGTAAGTCCTATTTCAGAGGTGGCCCTAGAAATCAAAGAGGCGACCAGAATCCATTTCCACCATTTCCGTTTGCAGATCAGGAGGAGGAATTAGATTTTGACAATATGGCGAACAGGGCTGGAGAAAGTTCTCACAGAAATAACTGGGAGGATGAGGACAGAGAAGCCAAAGACGTGCTTAGAGGCATGGTTGCAGGGCAAGAGCAGGTTGCAACTATTCTTCAACAACTCAGCACGAATGTTCAGAATTTGTCATTAAACAGAGCTCGTAGTTTGGATTCAGAACGAGATGGCAGTATCCATAGAGAGCCACAGAGGATTATAGATCCAGTACGCACCTATGAGAGAGCTACATTTCCCACGTTCACCAGAGATGATGCTGAGGAAGTGGATGAAGCTGAACAGGGTGGTGAAATAAATTTTGCAGATAATATTATGGCGATGCATGATGAGTGGGATAATTTGCCACCAAGGGTTAAGGAACACCTTAACTTTGACAGGTTTATGAGCCAGAAGAGAGAGCACACCAGGAACATGAATGACAGGCGTCCTAGACACAAACAGAGTGATCTTAAACAGGCAACCAGCAAACTAACTTTAGTACATTTTGATGGCAGTGGCAGAGTTACAGCACGTGCCTGGGTTAGTAAACTGGATACTTTCCTGACACTACGCCCCATGCCTGAGGTGGATGCCATTCGCTTTGCAGCACTTCATCTAGATGGCGTAGCACATGACTGGTGGATTCATGGTATGACTACCCTTCATCATGACAGGATTACCTCTTACCAGGAGTTTACTGATAGACTGGTAGAGAGATTTGACAGAAGGGATCCTGAGCTTTTCTTCAGAGATTTAGCACAGCTGAAACAGTTAGGTAGCTTGGAATCGTACATTGGTGAATTCCAAAGACTATCTGTTATGGTGACAGGGATCTCAGAGAGAAGGCTGGTCATATTATTTATTGAAGGTCTTTTCGAGCCCATGAAAGGTTGGATAAAAGCATTTGATCCACCTACCTTACAGGAGGCAATGAGGAAAGCTCGCAGCATGGAGCTATCTACACCTCGTAAGCCTTTTAGCTCGAGCTCGAAGCCTACAACATCATACACGGAAAATAAATCAGATCCAAAGAAGGCTGATAATACAGATCAGAAAAAGAAATTTGCAGCCCCTTTAGATCGAGAAACCATGAATGATTTGAGAAGGAGAAAACTCTGTTTTTATTGCAAAGGTCCGTATGATTTTAATCACGATTGCCCCCTCAAACCAAAAGGGCAAAACAAGCATATGGAGTGGTTTTATGAGGAAGAACCATTGACTGATTTTTCTGATCAGCGAGCTCCAATCTATGATACAGATGGGGAAGAATCAGAAAATGAAGCAGAAATTGCAGAGGAAACAGAACTTAAGGAGGCTCATATGTCCAGCATGCAGAAAGAGGGTTCTTTCAGACTCCGTGGGATCCTAGCTGGTCAAAGGGTCATATCTCTCCTTGATACAGGTGCAACCCATAACTTCATCGATTCACGGTTAGTGGAGAAACGGGGTATTCAAACTCAGCAGTTTGAAGGCATACGTGTGAGGGTTGCAGATGGGAACACTCTCGATTGTGAGAGGATGATACCTGACTTGCCTTTGAAACTTAATAATTTTGAGTTCAAGGCAGATTTTTATGTTGTAAACATGGGTGGAACTGATTTAGTTCTTGGCATGAAGTGGCTTCATGCAATAGGAGAGTTCACGCTTAATTTGCGTGACATGGAGATGAAGTTCACCATTGATGGCACAAACCATGTTCTCAAAGCCATCAGGGACAGCAACCTTAGGGAGATTTCACTTCGGAGAATGGAGCGTTTGATTCGTAATGATATGGTAGAGTGGGCTGCTGAATGCAAGCTAATGCCTTCACAGTTGGATCAGCAAGCTTCTTCATACCATCCAGATGTGCAGGAACTTCGAATCAAACATGAGAAAGTATTCAGTGCTATTCCACCAGGCAGGCCTCCTGATAGAGGTATTGAGCATATTATAGAGCTGGAAGAGGGCACGAAACCGATTATGATTACTCCTTACCGGCACCCCAAGCGTCTGAAAGATGAAATTGAGAAGACTATTCAGGAGCTGTTAGCTATGGGGCACATCAGGCCGAGTAAGTCACCCTTTGCTTCATCAGTTGTTTTGGTGAAGAAAAAGGATGGTACACTTAGAATGTGTATCGATTACAGAATGCTCAACAGGAAAACCATTAAGAACAGGTATCCTATTCCTCGGATAGATGAGTTGATAGACGAGCTTCATGGAGCTTGCTACTTCTCAAAGATTGATTTGAGAACAGGTTATCACCAGATCAGAGTCCGAGAAGAGGACATAGAGAAAACGGCGTTCAGATGTCACTGTGGACACTTTGATTTTTTGGTTATGCCATTTGGGTTAACCAATGCTCCAGCCACGTTTCAGTCGACAATGAACAGGGTTTTCCATCCTCATTTGAGGAAATTTGTTTTAGTGTTCTTCGACGACATCCTGGTTTATAGTAAATCATGGGAAGAACATATGGTACACTTGGATGAGGTACTGAGTATACTTGACAGGGAGTCCTTGTATGCCAAGGAGTCCAAGTGTGCATTGGGCATGGCAGAACTTTTATATCTGGGACACATCATCAGCGGTGCAGGAGTCAGCATGGACCCAGAGAAGGTTCGAGCCATCATTGATTGGCCTACACCTGAGACTTTGACACAGCTCAGGGGATTTGTAGGATTGTGTGCTTTCTATCGTCGGTTTGTTAGTGGGTTCTCGCGGCATGCTGCGCCACTAACCGATTTGACTAAGAAAGGTGCTTTTGAGTGGACACCATTAGCACAAGCGTGCTTTGAGAAGTTCAAACTTCTCATGACTTCGTGTCCTGTTTTGGCTTTACCGGACTTCACTAAACCCTTTGAGTTACATTGCGATGCCAGTGGTGAGGGTATTGGTGCAGTTATTATGCAGGATCGTCACCCTATAGCTTTTGAGAGCAGAAAGCTAAGAGGGCCTGAACGGAGTTTTAGTATCTATGATAAGGAAATGTTGGCTATCATGCATGCGATGGCCAAATTCAGGCAGTACTTGATTGGTAGTAAGTTCACTGTAAAAACCGATCATAATAGTCTGAAGCATTTTCTTGGACAGCGAGATCTTAATGAGAGACAACAAAAATGGGTCAGCAAGCTTCAGTCTTACGATTTTGACATCTCTTATGTCAAGGGCACTCAGAATGTGGTTGCTGATGCTTTATCTCGCCGTCCTCACTTGGGTTCTATTACATTGGTCTCAGAAGACTGGAGACACCTGATTGTAGCAGAATATGCTAAGGACCCATGGGCCTCTAGCATAGTAGATGGATCAGTGTTGGATGACAGGTATTCACTTGTAGATGACCTTATCATCTACAAAGGGAGGATTTTATTGGTCCCAGGTTCTGAGATGAGGGACAGGGTTTTGAGGTCATTGCATGATTCACCCATGGCGGGACATCCCGGGTACTATAAGACCTATCGGCAGGTACGGGAGAGATTCTCTTGGAAGGGTCTCAAGTCCTATGTTCTCCAGTATGTCAGGGAATGTCTTGTTTGTCAGCAGAACAAGCAAGAGCACACATACCCTGCAGGTCTTCTACAGCCGCTTCCTATTCCTGAGAGGAAGTGGGATTGTTTATCCATGGATTTCATCACGGGCTTGCCAAAAGCTCAAGGGAAGGACAGTATTTTCGTGGTGGTAGATCGATTGACGAAATATGCACACTTTTTCGCAATCACTACTACACACACGGCTACTCAGATTGCTGATTTGTTCTTCCGAGAGGTATTCAGGCTGCACGGTTTACCTCGCAGTATAGTTAGCGACAGGGACAGCAGATTTATGAGTAACTTCTGGCAGGAGTTATTCAAGCTTTGTGGGACAGAGCTCACCCCTAGTACCAGCTACCACCCCCAGACAGATGGGCAGACGGAGATCGTCAACAAATGGGTGGAAGGGTACTTGCGTAACTATAGTTCAGGGCAGCAGAAGGCATGGGTGAGGTGGTTATACTTATGTGAGTACTGTTACAACACCACCCATCACATGAGCATCCAGATGACACCATATCGAGCGTTATATGGATATGACGCTCCGAGCTTTCTTGACTTATTGCTGAGTGACAGTAGAGTTCCCAGTGCTGGTGATTTATTACAGGAGAACCAGGATATTATGAGAGCACTTAGGGAAAATATACAGAAAGCCCAAAATCAGCAAAAACAATATGCTGATCAGAGACGAGTAGAGCGGTCTTTCGAGATCGATGATTTGGTGTACCTGATGCTTCAGCCGTATAGGCAGTCTACCCTTCGCAAGAAGGGCTCCGAGAAACTTAAGCCGCGATACTATGGACCTTTCAGAGTTGTCAAACGTGTGGGTCAAGTGGCTTATGAGCTGGATCTTCCGGTGGACAGTAGAGTTCACAACGTGTTCCATGTGTTGCGCCTCAAAAAGGCGTTGGGACAACACGTAATTCCTTCTATTGATTTGCCACCCCTGGATGATGAGGGGAAATTAGTTTTGATACCTGAGGCCATTCTGGACTCCAGAGAGCGTCATCTTCGGAGGCGGGTCATCAGGGAATACTTGGTTAAGTGGAGGGATCTACCGGCAGAGGATGTGACGTGGGAGAGTGACAGTGTTCTTCAGCATCCAGCTTTGAGTTTGCTTGTGGACAAGCAAATTCGGGGAGGGCGGACTGTGATGTCCCCTCGCTAGACAGTTCTCGGGAACAGAGCGTTAGCCCTTTATTGGACCCTTGTGGGCTAGCCAGTTTGGATAGAGGGTCAGTGGTGCATTTTGGAGAGTTTGTTGTTCGTGTTTTCAGTGGACAGTGTTTAGATCACAGTGAGCGTTGGCATTCCAGGAGTTCATCGCTTCTGACGGCACGAGATTATCCTGAGTTTTGAGCATGTTACGGGATTTTAAGTGATTAAGTTAATTTATTAACTTAAAACGCCATTTTTATAAAGTCACATTGACTTTATTAATATTTTATCACTTAAATGTCAAAAAGGGGAATTATAATATTTTAATCACTTTAAATATTATAAAAAGTGCGCTCAAACTATTGAAAGGGAATATATTAAAATATTGAAATATTTTAATGATGAGAAAGGCCGTACATTTCTTGAAATGCGTGCCATTTCATATAAAGGCTTTTCCTGGCAATAGAAACTCACCTTTTGATTATTTCGAATTGCCTTGAGCATCTTTTCTCTGAGCATTCTCCTGAGAGCAGGGTTTGATCATTGTGTCCATTGGAGAACGGAAACTCTTCAGTGTTGAGTACGTTTGAGGCTGTGAGAGATCAGCTGAATCCGTACGGTTGAGGGCTTCACACAGAAGTTCTACAGATTGCAGACAGAGCTTTATTTATGCAGTTGTTTGTGCTTGATAATAACTGAGGGGTTCTTGGTGGCGTACTTCTTGCTTCTGGAATTCTTCTTCAGAGATTCATTTCCTTCTTGTTCATGGCCGTACGGCCTACCTTGGTTTTTGTGCCTTGAGAAAGGCGTGTAAAGCAGTTAAGGAAAACGCCTTCTTTTTGAGAGGGTTTTGGCATCCATCATGGGCGGCTAGCTATTTCAGTGCTTTGTGACTTGTTTCTCAGCAGGAGAAACCACTTCTGGAGCATTGGCGTGCCTACAAGCTGATTTTCACCGTTTCCGGCTGTAGATTTGGCTATTGCTTTATATAAAATAACTGGAGTATTTCGGGTATGTCTGTTATGCATATTCTAATTGTCTCAGTATAATAATAGCTTCTGTATTTCCAATTTGTTAAATTTTTCTTTAAATTTCATCTTATGAGCAAAAATATGCTGCGCCCCTTCTCTTCTGTCTATTAAGATTTCTTAAAAAACTTAAAAAAACAATTAAAGACTTAAGAATTTGGGGGTTTTGAGAGGAGAGCCAGCAGGGCTCATCACAGAAAGCTGTCATAAGCACCTTTTAAACCCATTATTTTATGGGTCAACATCAAAGTACGAAGACAAAACCTTTAGCTCCCAAAAGTACACAAGATAGTCTAGAGTGTATGTTTCTCTGTATAACTTTGCATACAGAAAGACAGCAAAAGATTAAAATTCCAGAACAAGAAGTGATCATGTGTCGAGCACCTGAAAGCTACTTGTTCATTGTTAAGGTTCTCCTCTCGTCCCTTGGGATAGTCCTCCAAACAGAATTGACAGGTCTTGTAGAGGGTTTGGAAAGGTGCTGAGAGCTCATTCTGGTGTTGTTGCTGGTCCATAACAGAATTAGCCATTAATTGTCTCTTCCTTGCTTGTTGCATAGTTTCATTGAGATGTCATTTTTATTTTTCAGTAGCCAGAGATGATATAATAGATTTTGATCTACTGTGTAGATTTTTGAAATTGTGAGTGAAGTAGTAAAAGTGGCCCACAAGCTTTTTGTTGCTTTTTTGGAATTCGTTAAATGCAGTCACATTGCTGATATAAGCAATGGACCAGCATCTTTATCAGGCTAATTATGGCTGCATATTAAAAAAAATGTGATGGGTCATGAAAGATAGTAATCTGAGCTATAAGCCTGATAAAACATTGTTCTTATTTGGCTTTTTACTTTTTTGGTAATTTTTTGTTATCCTAGAATTTAGAGGTAGTCAACGTAATCAAGAGAAACGTATGTGATGTATATATAAACTATACTTTTTTTTTCACACCGTATTGTAATTTTGAATGAGATTAGTATCCCCAAAAGTATTATTATATTTGATTTGGTTAATTAAACTTGGTTGTCTGGACTCTGATTAAAGCTTTTTGTTCATTAAATTTTTTTAACTGAAATTTAGTAAACTGCTTAATGATAATTATTGTGAGGTTTAACCAGATTACTATGATCTCAATGAGCTATTGTGTTGTCGTTAATTGTAAAATTTAAAGAGTTTGTGCAGACTGTAGGCTCCATCATTCAAGCTAGTAAAAAGCCTATCACAATTTGATGGATTTATCAATGCTCATGTTTGGTGCTGATATGAGTAATTTGCCATGTGCTTTGCATTGCCAAAAGGATTTGGGGAACACAGAAATCAATTGATGCAGTAATTATCCACTACCAGTTTGTATTCATCACATTCCGCCTAAGTTTGGGATTACAGGTCACAGTCAATTTCCTGTCAATGTTGCAGTAACATTTTGTTATGTTCTTATTGCTTAGATATTTTGGAACTGCGGCATTGGGTGATCATTAGATAGGTTCCTTGGTTGCTTTTTTTGTTGTTGATCTTGTTGTAGCTACTATCCACATTGATGTCTTGAATGATTTTAGCTTGTTCTAAACGATAAGATTGTTTTGATGTAATCCTGTTTGTCACAGATCTATATCACATGATTAATTGCTTACATATGTAGTATTGTTGTAATGACCCTGCTCAAATCTGACCTCAAAATGCTGATTGAAGGCTCAAGGAATTTTGTCAAACAATTCACATGCAAACTTCCAGCGTGCTGGTTTGTGTGATCAGACTCATATAAATGCTTGAAAATGATATCAAACTAATCTAAATGCTTGGAAATCAAAGCTACAATGCATAAACTATCTCTTAGATGCATCAATGACTTAATTTCATCTTTTACAATGCTCATACATGACTTCTACATGCAAAATGTGCACCTACAGCCAATTGACATTATGTCAAACAATTGGCATACATCCTCATACAATATTCAAATGATCATTACAATAATATATAACTCCCAAAGGATGACACCTTATTTGAAATGCTATCCTTTCTACAATGATGACAATGAAAAGATGCCAAGACTCTTGGCATTTACATTGATTACAAAATATGATAATGCTGGTATATTGCACACCTACAGCTGCAAATATAACTATGCTAAATGCAATGCTAGGAGATGATAGAAATGTGAAGACCCTGGCCTCAAGAAATGCCTTGGATGAATGATGAAGTAGCAATCAAATTCCAAGCAAAATGAACTCCTCTTAGGCCCAATCGATGCTTTCACCCAACCGCCCTTGTTCTTGCTTGACAATACTTTAGATAAATAAATGCAGCCTCTAAGCTCTTCGAATTTGGCCTTGAAATGATTGTCTCCGTGATAGCAATTGAATGCAACAATACCCAGAACCATAGGACACCTCTAAGTGAAGATATGAACAAAAATATGTTTCCAATGATGCCCCAGCAGCAGTATATCAGACTTCTAAATAAATTGTAGATGCTGCAAATCATCTTCAAAATACATGAAACATCATCTCCATTCACTATAGAATCTAGTGCTGCAACCTTCTTAGAGAATCAATGCCAAATGAAGAAGATATAAGCAAAATCATGGCACTAATATGTAGACTAAGATGACTGTAATAATATATCGAAATTCTGGAAATAACTGAATGAATACAAATCAACCTCCTCAATGCAAATTCGTTGAAGACTATGAACTCCAAAATGTCTCCAAAGCAAACACCAATCGATATCATACAAAACTTGGCCAAAGGCCACAAAGTTGAACCAATGAAGCACAAATGAAAGTCTGAAGTAACTTTCTCCCAGCTGCAATAATTCAAGTGAATTTCACACCCTCAAAATTGCTATCAATAGGAAGTTTTCGTTTCCTATGACAAAGAAGCAATCTACAGAAACCCTAGGCTCCACGAGATGAAATGCCAACAACAACATCAACAACATCAAATCTGGATGATAGGAAATGAGCCCTCAATGCCTATTTTTTTTTTTTCCTTAAGAGGTCGGCCTCCTTCTAGAACTTTCCCAAGTCACCTTCTAGAAGGAATATTATTTTATTATTTTGCACTTTATAATAAAATAATTATTCATAACATAAAGTGCAAACATAACATTACTTTATAACATGAGGTTTCTAAAAATATAAACATATCAAGAAATCATTAGAACACCTCCATATGTAGATTGAATCACGAAACGAGCCAACCAATCAACTGGGTATCTGCCAAACGACCCTCTTATCAAGCTCCATTAGCCTACGAGGATCAAGAATAGGCTAATTCCTCTAAACTCCATTGCTCACGAAAAAAGGGACATTACAATTGTGGTGCTTATAGTAGGACAGAGAAATAAGTACATGTGAGAACTTGTTTTGTGTTCGATATTTAATTGATTGATGTTTTTATTTTGATGCTTTACATTTTACAGACTTATGTTTGGAGATGGTGCATTGGGGTCAATGAACATTAATATGGTGGAGACTGTTCGGAGTGTTGGAGCAGCTTGCAAGTTCACTGGAAGTGGAGGTGCAGTCATTGCATTTTGTCCCAATGGCCCTTCCCAAGTCAGGCAATTAGAGGATGCATGCCATAAGGCTGGGTATATCATTCAACCAGCTCTTGTGGTTCCGCCTTTGCTTTCAGAAGCTGATCTTCAAACTCTGAAATAAATTAAAAAGAGTATATCTAAGGTTGTTTTCTCCATCCCTTGCATGGCATTTAATATTTCTTTTTTCTTTAAGCGCTCCATTGCTACTTGTAAAAGGAAACATGTGTCAATTGACAAAAGAAATACTGAAGTGGATGTTTGAGATCCTACTTAGAAAATAAAGATGGTTCTCTTATTAGAGGTGATGTCTTGGATGCTTTAACTATAAGAGGCCTCCTCTTGGATTGTGCTAGTTGTATGTTGATGTTCTACAATGTTCATCTCTTGTAAAAGTTGTACACATGCCAAAAGTGATGAGCTTAATGCATATTTAAAAGAATTCAATCTCTTGAAAAACATGTATAGACTGTTGTTATGGGTGCGTTAATTAATTTACTTTGTTGCATATTATGCACTTCAGATAGAACAAGCTTGCTTAGCTAGCTATCTACTTGAGTAGGTTGCATTTGCATCACATGTCTTGTATTTTCTTGTTTGATGGAGTCATACCACTCACATGTGACTACATCTCCTATTATCCCACATTGGTTGTACAATTACATCTCTTGGTGGAGCATCCTATATATAATGTCCCCTTAATAATTTTTGTTATTTTTTGATTTTTTTAAACACATGTCTGGAACAGCTACATGTGTAATACAAATACTGAGCGCAACTACTAAGTTAGAAACTTCACAAAAAACCTTAAACAACTTTAAATTACACTCAAACCTGATTGGAAATCAATATGACAGTAGCAATAACATTGATCTTATTTAATTGCAAGATGGGAAAAATTATGACAATGCTGATATGCAAGGTGAAAAATAAATTTTCAGAATTACTACTCCAAATCAACTTACAAGTGAATAAAGATGGTTATTGTGCAATATCTCCACTGATAAGGCACTCCAAAAGATTTACTAATGCTCTCAAAGCCAAGTACAACACTATTAATGTTTGATATAACCTTTTGTTAACTAGGACAACACCTTTTATGAAGGATGCAACCTTCTAGAATGCTTGAACAACACCTTATATGACTGGTATAACCTTTTGATGATTGGTACAACGTCTTATATGACTGATGTAACCTTTCAGAATGTTGAAACAATACTTTATATGATTGATGTAACTGAGGATGATTGTTGGTGGTTGCAAATGATGTAAGCCAACAATTGAATAACTGATCTCAGTGCAGGGATTTACTGATTTTACTCCTCCAAAGGTAGTGCTCAGCTGGGTTGATTGGAAATTTCATAAACAATTCAGTTTCAACACTTTTTGATGCACAATAACTCTTCAAAGTCCTGAAAACCGATGTAGAAACCCTCAAATGTTATGGGCAACACTGTAGTAATTGTAGTCACAACATATAACCCTCCAAATGATGAAATCTTCAACAAATCACTATGGTGACACTATAGTAGCAACATGCAAATTAAAAAAATATCTTTAAATCTTCAATGAATTAGCATATTTGTGATCACCGATTGAAATCACTCAAAATGGGAAACAATGGTTTTCGTCCAGAACCTCAAATGTGAAATTCAAAAGGGTTTTCATTCTTTTGAACCCACAAACAACCCAAGGGTTTTCATCTTTGGATGTCAAAATGAAATCAAGGTACCAAATGATGCTAGGCACCATCTTTTTTATACTTTTCCATTTTGGGCCCTTGATTAAATCCCCCCCTCCCACTTTTTTTTTTATGAGGTAAATGCTTTTGACCCAAAGCTATGAATCAGTGAGGTCACAAATGGGGGACCTTATCTTCAATATAAACACTCAACAATAACACTCTAGTGGGGTTTGAACCTTGATGGCAAGAACAACAACACCACAACTTAACCATCACACTATGCCAATATTGGCAAATTCCCCCCAACTTAGTATTTAAAAGTGTTTTTTATTTTATTTTGTTTTTAGTATATAAAAGTACTTTTTATTTTATCTTTAACACTTGAAAACTAATTTTTATTTTAATAAAATTATTTAATTTGTCTCTTAAATTAAAAATTGCCGGGCTCAACTTAAAATAATATTAAAATTTATTTCCCTTGCTTCTCCCTCTACCCTATAGGAAATGAAAATAGGCTAGAGGTATTCTTCATGTCATTATTTATGAAAAGGTGACAATCAAAACTTGCTTTTCTCACAATTTCTCGCTCTCAAGTAATTGTGGCTTGGAATGATAAAACAACACATTACCCAAGTTATGGATCATGATGTAATACTTGTAGAGTTTGGATCCCCTATCTATCAAGTGAAACAACTTGGGCCAACAAGTGCAACTTTCCCCATCTTCATAATCCACAATGAAAGTATGAAACCTTTGTAACTTAGGAGACAATTTGAGTAGTACATGGGCATGATCCACAACACAAACCATTGTGTTTTTGTTGCACCACTTGGCTCCTCCTATGTAATAAAGAATCTGAAATACCAAAACCTTGAGTTCCAATAGGCCCTTCAATGATATGGCAAGTTGTACCTCCCAAAGTATGGTGCAAATCAGACTGTGTATGAGTTGGGAACACGTAACAACAATAACAAATCACTTGGAATCTCATCCAAATTAAAACTACGATTGCTGAAATATTTGTTCCCTTCAATTGAAACTTTCTACCAATAGCATATTGTATTTGTATGTGGACTGGAAGGTGGCTATTACAGTCATACAATGCTCCAAATTTCTCTCCCAACAAAACAAAAATGCTAGAATGTTTGCACTTAGTAATCTCAACATGTGCTACCTCCTACACACAACATTAAACCAACAGATATTCTCCATACCTTGGCTGTAGCATTACATTCTTTGCTTAGAACAAAAAATGTAATGGTTAGAAACAACCTTGTACTCGCTGCAAATGTCTCAACTAATGGTTTGGAAACTCCCCATCATGTGACTGAAAACTTTTCTTTGGTTGCAAGGAGAGTGTGGGTGTTGGAAATGTTGAGGTCATCAAATCTAAAATTGGGCAACATACTTAAAGTGGCCCTTAGTTTGTGCCTAATGCAATCAATGCCCGTCCTTAATATGTCAAGTTAGTGATTCTCAACAAGAAAGTCCCATCTTACAATTGTTCAATTTGGTAGCCACCATAGTAGTGTAATATTAAACTTATCTAAATTAGATTGAATACCATTTTGATCATATATTTAACCTTTGGAAAAATTTGTGGTTGTCACCCAATAATCTTCCATCCACATAGCGACAAATTATTAAGCATCAAAATGACATCCATTTTTTGTACCATCATCTAGCATCAAGCATCCAATGGTAATTGTCTCCAGTTGGCCATCCTCTACGATGTCTTCAATTTTGGTATTTAGCTCCCACAAGTAATCTATGAAATGTGAACATTGACAGTACATAATAAATTCTATATAGTTCCTCATCAACTGCCTTTCAATGCAAGATATGGACAACTTAATAGTGATATCGATGCCTCTATCCACTTTAACCCTCAAAAGATCACCTGAATCCCATGTGCAAAAACAATCTTCATGCCCTACACTGCAAGTCGTATCCTTGTTTCTATCACCCTTTTTAGCATGCTTTCCATAATGACAAGAATTCTACAATGGAATAGAAGGAAAAAATAAATTTGAAATAAGGCCTTCATTTTCATACCTTGGGTTGTAATTGAGGTGCTCACCACCTTCTATTGACTTAATAAATTGTTGAGATTTCCTCAACAATTCCATCCTTCAAAAAATCAATGGATAATTCATGATTGGGCGCCTCTTCCTCTATCTTGGCTTCATTGCATTCAACTAGTGACGCCTTTTCGTTTTTGACTTATCCAATTTTTTTTGACATTTGTGATTGTTAGAAATCAACGAAACATCTACTTTACCATTTTCTTCTTGCTTCATTTCTTGTAGCTTAGGATTTTATGGTTCCTTTTTTGTTGATCCACCAATTATTTCTTAACATCTTTTGGTGGTTGATGCTCAAGTGGTTTTTCTCCCCTTCGTAAGAGTGTGGGTTGGAAGGGTCTAGTTGTCGAATCAATTATGGTTCTATGGTTGTTTTCATTTTTTAGGAACTCCCCTTACCTACCGGTGTCTGTAGTTGTCTGATAGCATTCATGTTCTACATTGTTTGGAACATTTGTGTCAATAGTTGGTTCATTTGCTACTATCTTTAAATGACATTGAGTTGGGCATTTGATTATCCTTCCATCTCTATCTTCCTTGTATAATTTCAAGTCTCTATGACTCAAATGCATCCACTATTAGCTTAACCTCTAGGCTAGTAGGGTCTAAGCTTTGATACCACTCTGATGTCCCCTTTTTATAGATTTTGTTAATTTTTGATTTTTTTATATTTTTCTATTTTTTTAAAACACACACTATTGGGACAACAACTAAACTTATAATACGAATTTTAATTGCAACTACCAAGTTGAAAACTTTACAAATAACCTTAAATAACTTTAAATCACACTCAAACCTAATTATAAATTAATATGACAATAGCAACAACATTGATCTTATTTAATTGCAAGATGAGAAAAATGATAACATTGATATGCAAGCTAGAAAATGAAATTTTAGAATTACCACTTTACCAAATCAATTCACAAGTGAACAATGATGGAATTGTGCAATATGGCCATTCATAAGGCACTTCAAAAGATTTATTAATGCTCTTAAAGCTAGGTACAACATTATTAATGTTTGATATAACCTTTTTGTTAATTAGGACAACACCTTATAATATTGATGTAACTTTTTGATGATTGGTACAACACTTTGTATGGATGATGCAATCTTCTAGAATGTTGGAATGCCAACTTATATGACAAATATAACCTTTTTGATGGTTGTAACAACACCTTATATGACTAATGTAACATCGAGGATGATTGTTGGTGGCTAAAAATGATGTAAATTAGCAACTATAGAATTGATCTCAGGGTTGGGATTTACTGATTTTACTCCTCCAAAGGTAGTGCTCAGCTAGGGTTGATTGGAAATGTCATAAACAATATAGATCCAACACTTTTTGATGCACAATAACTCTCCAAAGTTTTGAAAACCAATGTAGAAACCCTCAAATATTATGGGCAACACTAGTGACTATATTAGCAACATATAACCCTCCAAAGGATGAAATCTTCAACAAATCATTGTCATGATATTGTAGCAACAACATGCAAACTAAAATAAATATCATCAAATTTTCAATGAGTCTTAACACATTTGCAATCCTTGATTGGAATCACTCAAAATGGGAAACAAGAGCTTTCATCCTTGATCTCAAATGTGGAATCCAAGAGAGTTTTCATCCTTGGATGCCGAAACTCAAATGCCAAAGATCACAATAAAACTAGCACTTGCACTAGAGGGGGTGCAAGGGGTACGCCGATAGAAAAGTATAGTGAAGTATTAATTGGATTAGAGTGTAAATTAATAGTTGTACAATATTGTTTGTATTATATCAGAACAAGCAAAGATTAAATTTGACAATAGTAAATAGACATTATGAAAAAGATAATGGTTGTATAACCATTTGTTTGTAAAAATAAAGAAGTAAACGTACAATTTGTTCAATAGTTGGGTTGAATGCTGAAATTAGCTTAAAACATATTGTAAAATATATACAATAACCATGGAGAATAACTGTAGTGTAAAATCTATACAATTTTGTATGAAATATATAGTAAATGTTACAATTTTCATTCTCCCAAATGTATACATAATTATAACTATGTATCATGAGTTGGTAGTCCTATCTCGGTTTATTTTGGATGGGACTTTCTTTGAGGATTTTAATTCCTTAGCATTATAGTCTTCATTGTTCAGCATAGGATTTTCACGGCGGAGCAGAAGACAACTTTCACGGACTTGCAAAAAGTCTTGTCTAGAGCTCAAGAATCTAGTTGCTCTAAAACCCTGATATTTTTATATTTACTTTTTCGTTTATTGTGCATAGATTGAAGTAGAAGCTGTAGGGAGACCAGCTCCTGGAAGACCTTAATAGAAATGGTCATAAAGAGCTTCAACAATTAAAGTTTTGTAAAAAACAAAAAAAGTATGGACTCAAACTTTTGACAACCCCTTAAATGCTTGACCAATCAATGCAAATATCAAGCAAAACGACGCCTTTTTCTCTATTATTTGAGCAAAAATTTTGCTGTACTTGACAGCCTTTGGAGCCTTCATTCTTGCCAAAAGCGGTAGAAAACAAAAAAAAAAGCCTTTTCTTCTAAAGGATTAAATCCTCTGAAATTTCTACACTTGCTCAAATTTCTCAAATTTCTACCTAGAAAATCTCATTCTGGTTCAAAAAACTTTCTCTTTCCCAACGGTGACACAAAATATGCAAAATGTTACAATTTTCATTCTCCCAAATATATACATAATTATAACTATGTATCATGAGTTGGTGGATATAGGTCCATGGGTGGATGCATGGGTAAATGAATGGATGAATGGGTATTTTAGGTATGCAAAGGAGGGTAGGGATTATGTTGTGGTAAGAAAACTAATTTGGATGGAGGATGGTCATTTGGATAATAGTTGATGGCTAAGATAATGGTGGGTAGGATGAGTGATAATGATCCATGTCAAGAAATTTACCAAAAGCAAGTGTAAAGTTTAAACTTTAAATTGACCAAGATCAAGATAATTTGGAATATGGATGGCGATGGGGGAGCATTCATTTGATCGGTGGTTCATGGATGTATGGATTTTTTTTATGGATTAGTTGGATGGAGTGGTGGATTTATTTTGGATGGGATGAGATGCTTATACCTGATTTGGCACATGTAGATGTTTCATTACAGACATGACTCTTGTTTGTTGGATTTTTTGCATGGTACTTGCCTAAAGTGACACCATTAGTGGTTTTCTATAGAGTACTGTGGGAGTTAACATCATCTAGATGCATACATCGCAATAGGGAGGCAGTAGAGTCCTTATGATAAAGAGTTGTTGTCAACACACAATTTATGTGAGAGTTGGATATCATGGATTTCAAAGGTAATGGTGGAGTACTTTGAGTGATATGAGATGTAGATTGTTTGGTTCACAGTTTGGAATCTGTGGGTTTCCAAACTTGGGAGGATTTGCAATGGTGGGTGGATATGGAGATTTGATTGGGACATTTATTTCTATATATATTGTGGGCCGTTATTGAAGCTTTATTGTGTACTTGTGGAATTTTTTTGATGGATAACCTTCCCCTCTTGCTTTTCCACCATTATTTCTTTGACAAATGGTGGTTGATAGGGATGTTTTTTTTTTTTTGGGGTATCCTTTTGCATTTTATTTGTCCACCTCAATCATTTGTTAATTTCTTTGATAAATGTTATGCTTATGTGGTTGGGCACAATTTGTGGGTGGGATGATTAATTATATGTATAGTTGTAGCATTGATAGCAGGTTTATCATAAGGACCCTTCATTCTCCCTATGTGGGTGTTGCACTAGACAAAGTTCCTGATAGTGTTGTAGAGTTATCACTTTAATGGTTGGGTTCTTTAATTGGTATAAAATGAATTGCTATGAAATTCTATTGGATCCTCTTTGCTTTGAGCTATAACTAGGAATTTAGAGTAGAGGACTCTTGCTCATTGATAATGATTTTTGGGGTAGGAGGCTTTTTTGTTTTTGAAGAACATTTACATGTGCAGTGGGAGTAAGCATCTCATGGGTAGAGGGAGGAGTAGGTGATATATGGATATGGTCATCATTTTGCGACATCTTGTATGGATTGGACACTTGATCTTGTTTTTGGATGTTGTTGTCTTCAATATGCTTTGGTTCATGTTCTTGACATGGATCAATTGTAAGGATGTATTTAGTAGAAGTCGATTTGGAAATGACCATTGGTAGACTTTGGAAAAATATGTTCATCATACTTTGGGAAAAAATATTCAGTTTTGTCCTTCAACTTTGGTTGAGTAGTCACTGTTGGTGTTGGATCTTCATTGTTGCTAGTTGTTTTACAAGTATATGAATTTTCAGCATTCACCTACATGCGATAAATTTTAGATGTAAATATAGAAATACTTATTTATATTATGTGAAGATGGTAATAAAAATAAAACAATGTAATTATATGCATAGCAATATTTGCAGTAACTTTAATTATGCTATGGGAATTTATAGTGTTTTGTATTACTTACGCGGATATTGAAAAGTGAATGTAAGTTCTACAACAATTTCATCTATGTTGGTTGTCTGTATTTGATGGTTCCATGTGTTGGCAGTGGATGAATTGGCATATCTTTTTTGTGTTTTGCTTTTGTTATAATAGCCTGCACAATCTAAGAACAGGTTAGGCAACCCAATTTGTTAGTGCAATGATGGTTTTATGCAAACTGCAAAATTTGGGAAAAAAAGGGTGAAAGATTATGTTTTGGGTGGAAGTAAATACTAGTAGCTATACTGAAGCAACCGTTGCAAGAGTATATGAATGTGGAACATCCACCTGCATGTGATTGCAAGTGTGGTGTAAGTATAGAAATAGTAAAATGTAATGTATTAGTATGGTAAGCAGTAAGGTAAACAAATACAATGTATTGAGAGAGTGGTATGTTTATGTATCTGTACCTGTACTCATTATAATGAGAGGAGATGTAGTCGATGCTCTTCTTTTTTCTTGATAATTGTGTATGGATTATTCTTCATTCTTGAGTATCGATCGAAGGAAAAGGGTGGTTCTATCCTAAGTCCTTGTATTGATTTAACTCTAGATATAGCTGTAAAAGTCAATCCTTGTCTTTCTTTTTTACCTATATCGATAGTTGCTCTTTCGATTGTTAATCCTTGGGATTTGTGTATTGTAATTGCCCATGCCATGCATAGTGGTAACTGTCTGTGGTTACCTAGAGATATTGGTGCTATTGGAATAGTTGTTGGAGCGTCTATGTTCCAAGGTGTGCCATTGTAAGTATCAAATTTTACTACTACATATAATGGTAAATTAGGTGGTTTAGAGCTTTTTGTATATACAATATCTAAGACCTCTCCAAGAGAACCATTTACAAGGCCTGCCTGAATCCATAGGTTTGTAGTTAGCATGATGCGTTGGCCTCTACATAGGAGGAGTTCATGGGGAAGTTGGTCGACATCAATGTCGATGTTTGGTTTTGTGGATGTTTGTTCTGAAATACTTAGTGCTATAGGCTGATTTAACAAGTGAAGCTTTTTTTTGTTGTGTGTTCCAACTAAATCATTCGTAGGAAACAGGTGCATTGCTAGGTCAAAAGACCTTTTTTCATTGTTTGATAGTTGTGTGTTTGTGCGGTTCATTAGTAGCTCCCAATCTTGTTCATTTGGTTCTGCATTACGGATGTTTTGTAGAGTTCTTCGGAAGTTAGTTTGAGCTTGGGTGTCCCCATGTTGGCGAAATATTGTTTCTAGTGTGACAATAGTAGTGAATTGTTCCCATAGGGATTTCGCATTTGTGTGGGAGGCGTAGATAGGTTTGTCCATAACAGGGGGTAGTTGTACAAAGTCACCTACAAGAATGATAGATATTCCACCGAAGGCCAAGTGTTGATGGTGGGGGAAAGCCTCACGTAGCCTACTATCAATCTTCAAGAGTAATTTTGGGCCTAGAAAGCTCATTTCATCAATAAGGAGGTATTTTATGTGTCTCATGTTTTGTTGAAACAGTGCAAGTGATTGACCCTTTAATGGTTGCATTTCTTTGATAGGAATCTTGAGGGTTGAATGTATAGTTGAGGCATGTATGTTGAATGCTGCGATTCCTGTAGGAGCAACTACAAGGAGTGGGTTATGTTGTTGGGGTGCTAAACTAGAAAGGGAGTGTTTAATGCAATGAATGAGATAATATTTCCCTGTTCCTATTGTGCCTTGTATGATCATGTGCAAGGGTTTATCGAATGCACAAGCATTGCAATGGTCCAGTATAAGTGTTAGAGTGAGTTGTTGTTTTGAGGAGAGTGGATTTCGGAGGTTGTTAAACTCAAATGGTGTTTGGCCGACATTATGGTACACCTTGTTTGTGCTTACGAATTGCTCTGCAGTTTCATGTAAAGCTTGAGGCACTATACGTTCATTCCAGTTGTTGGAAGTGTCAAAGTCGCGTCTTCCAAGCATATCAAGGGAATTAAGATTTCCATGAGTACCAAGCCCCAGTTGTGATAGGAATTCCCACTCATTCAACTGTATTGTATCTCCTATATTGCTTTCAAGCTCTACTTCTTCTACATCTTCTTGATTACCCTCTTCATTAGGTTTACGTTCAATATGCCACACATTATATTTAAGTATTTTCATCTCCTTCCAGTTTGCAACAATATCCTCTTTAACGATTCCAATTTCTGTGACCAAGTCTCGAAATTGCTTGTAAAGAAGTAGTTCGCTCCAACAAAATGTCTCAAAATGGTTTGAATCTTCCTTTGGAATAGCACTAAATCGGGGAAAGACACTGATAATTGCCTTTTGTTTCCTTTCTTTCCACTTACCTCCTTTGCGATTTGATGAGAATGAGAATGATTGTGCAGATTCAAGTAGTGTTACTTTATCCATTTGAGGAGGACGTTGTGTGTACAATTGGAGATAAGTTGGTTGCAATGTGTTTTCGCTTGGGTTTGTCCTAATTCGATTGAAAACTTTTCGCCCAACATTAAGTGTCATGAATGTGCGGCTGCAAACAACGAGGGGCAATTTGTGCAACATGTGGCACGTTTCTTGTGCACCTATATCATGATCAGCAATAATCTCATACATGAATTTTCTATATGCTGCGAGAGCTTTGTCTTCTGGTGCTTGATTTCTACAAATGCGTGTTAACATATCGATACAACTTTCAGATTTTCATTCTGCTTTCGCAGCATATTTTGCAATGTACTTTAAGACAAGTGTTTTTGAAAGCACGGGTTGACAATCCATATTGGCTCTCCATATGGAAAGCATTTCTGGACTATGTATATTCAACCTATCATCATTGCGTGCAGGGGAGAATGTTTTCTTCCCATGTGCATCATTGCACAAGGAAGTGGTGGCACATTCTGGCCAGGGCGCATTATACCGACACTCCATGTTGGTTCCTTTCTTGCGAAGGCAGGTAGATTCTGAACATTTGGTGTGTCTTTGGACACGGTTGAGTAACTCTTCATAGTCGGTAAATGTATTTGTAGCAAATATTTCAGCTGTTGTTAATAAGCATGGACCGTCTTGTAGAGATCGATGTCGTGTGTTGTTCCTATCTACTGGATGACGAGGATTCCAGGCACTTACATATTTGTCAAAGAATGATCTAGCTATGTTTACATTAGTATGATTGCTCCAGTCAAGTTTGTCCATGTTTGGTGCCCCTTGGAGCCAAATGAACCCATGTACATGGGCAGACCCTCGATGTTGCCACTCGTATCTATACCAATAGTCTGTTGCACAGAAGAGCTTCTCTAAGACCTCTTCACGAAATATTGTGAATCACCGATGCAAGTATAAGGACGTGGTATGTGGGTTAGTAACAATGTTATCTATGCGATCCCTATTGTTTTCTGTTGTTGGTGTTGCTCCCTTTGAAAATAGTTGGTGTAAATTAGGCCATTTTGTATCTGCAGCACTTAAGGTGAAGAATAGTGTGGGGGAACCTATTTGGTTGATCATGTTTGACAACTCACCGCGACACTTATTCAAATATGCTCGTGTGCCTCTAAGGGAGGATCCATAATGCATCAACTGTTCTGCTAATTTAGTGTCTGGCAACTGTTGTATGTGGCGACGAATATTGTCAATGGTGGTTGGAATGCAGTCCTCAGCATTTTTTTTAACAAAAATAGAGGCAACACCTTGGCTTCGGTGTCGCATCAACAGGTTCAAGACAAAATATCTAAACCTTGGATGGCTTCCAAATCTATTATCATGAAACCTCATTAGGTGTAACACATATTCGTGCATATCAACTTGCCTATAGCAAGCTTGCAAATGTAGTGCACTACCCTTTGGAAAGAGTGAAGGAAAAGCCATGTCTAAAAGGCCCTCTGTGTTATATTCATTAACTGGTGAAGACTCAAGTTTTGGCCAATCAATAATGGTGTCATTTTGATCTCTAACTTGCAATGTTTCTTTGATGATATCTAGTTCATGGCGTTTATTTGGTAATCTAGCCATAGATGATGAGGAGGAAGTGAAATCATTGTCTATTGTGTTATCATCAAAGGCTGATGCATTGTTTGGTGCAACCATATGTTCATTGGTATCAATAATGTTATGAAGCATATTAGAAATGTTTGTATTTGTATCAGGGAGTTCTTCGAGGGATGCAAAATCCACCTCGACGTCTTTGTAGTAAGGGTCATATGTGAGTTTATATTTTAGTGCGGACCAAACACGATGCCTATTTACATAGCAATCGTAATGGTCACCTTTTGTATTGGTTCTTCGAACCACCAACACATCCAAGGTTGCAATTCTATGTGGTAGGTATTTTGCTATGGTTTTGATATCTTGTGGGAAACAAATTGTGTGTCCACTATATTTGTATTGTCCTCCACGAGCATGAGTAACTTGTATTATTGGATTAACTCGTGCTATAAGCATTTCTTCGACTTGTGTGAGTTTTTGTAACTCGTAAGGTTGTACTCCTGAGTCCATAGAGTTGGACGATGAGAAACGATGTCTACCTTTCTCACGAAAGCATCTAACACAAATTGGACCACTTTGTGTTGAGTTGGTCTGTATTCCTGGGTAGCTTTCATGGCAAATTGTGCAAGTTGGCATGTTTGATAGTTTATCTATTTTTGAGCGAAATCGTTTAGACGCTGCAACAAAGTCTATGTTGGTTTGTGGTAGGCTTGTGGCGTGATTTTGGAGATTTTGCATTGTTTGGTGTGCAGACTTTGACAACCCTTGGTCAGAAGGGTGTTCATTTTGGGATGTTGGTGTGTTAGCCTGTATTGTTTGTTTGCCTATGCGTTGCATATGACGACGAATGCTTATTTCTTCTTTATGTTGACTATAATAGTCATGACTTCTTTTACGAGATTGCATGCTTCTAGGGTTTGAGCTCGCCATCTGTAAAGGAATAGGAGCTACCATCATCAAATGCACAATTACAAAAACATATAAAATTAAAGAATATAAACTTGCGTGGGGAGAATTATCCATTGTATGGAATGAGTAACTCAATCATTCTAATTTTGATAATTATTTTGAGATATTATTAGTATGCTATATACATAAGATTAACAATATATTCAATACACATGTGACTTTGGAATTCCATGTATGCATAAAAAAGTATACAAAGTGTACTATGTAAGATGTTACAAAATTGTATTTACATTACATTGTTGATTGTATTGAACGAGTTCTTCAATCATTTTAATTTGATGGAAGAGATCAATGACATTGTTTTCATTATAACAATCTCTTCAATACACATGTGACTTTAAAATTCCATGTATGTAGTAAAAAGTATACAAAGTATACTATATAAGATGCTAGAAAACTATATATACATTACATAAGCAATCAACCTATACCTAAACACTAGTAATATGACACATATGATTGATGCCACCCAACATGAGCGAATTTTCTGCAACAAGATCCAGCTCATCAACCTTTGTGATTGTTGATTTTACCCGTCCTTCAACACCACTTGAATCATAGGAATTGGTGATTGTGAAGATAAATTGCTTGAATAATACTCCCTTTATTATGGTCTCAGATTCAATTTCTTTTCCAGGATTGAATTGCAACATGTATAAATCATTTGCAGACATTCCAAGAAGTGTGGTGGCTGGTTCTTCAAAAGCAACAGCCCATAATATTCCTGTATGATCTGCTAGCTTTAGTTGAAGTATGTATCTGTAGTCACATTTAGCAGTGGTAGCTTTGCACTTTGAACAATACCATGTTTGATCAGCATTTTGGACAACCTTTTTTTTACATTGTTTTCCATCTAACTCAAGGGGACAAGATGGATAGCAAAATGAATTTGTTTTTATGAATTGCACTGTTGCTTTTAGAGTGCATTGGACAATTTGTTTCACATTGGTAGTTTGCTGTTCAATATTAGCAATTGTTTTTCTCATAAGCACAAGAGGTGCATCCAAAGGTTGTATATTTGATGGAGTAATATCAGTCCCATTTTGTTCAAACCATGATTTGAGCTCTTCTGCCTCTTTTAAGATTGGGTTTATAAATAGGTGGGTGCTTGCCAAAGTGCTTATGACCTTACCATTATATTCAGTGACACGACCATTTTTTATTGCAAGTACAATAACATGATTTGAGTGATACATATCTTGAATTTCTTTGCCTTCTTTTTCAGTTGTTGGACCCCAAAAAGTAATATTAATGGTAGATGAAGAGATATCTATCAACTTGATGCTCCTTCGAAGAACTTCAGTCCCATCCCTCCTCCTTATGGTTGAACTCGGGTCCACACATATGACTATTCCAATAACGTCAACAAGGACATTATTGTTTAGTTTTGCAATGTCCTTGAATGGTGTGAAAGAGAACTGATGTTTGGGTATTGCAAGGTCATCTTCAGATAGAGAAATTTTTGAATCTTCTACTAAACAAATCTCAAGTTGGCTATTCAATTTGTTGTATAACCTATTAGCTGACTTAATAGTTCCACCAGATATTGTATATACTTCTCCAACAAGAACTTTCATGTAGTGAAGGTTTGCAACTTCATTAAAGCAAGTTACACGTATTTCAGTGCACTCACAATCAATGATATCAAATGAAAAGACCTGCCCTTGTCCCTTTTGTGTGTTGAAGCGGTGCATTTGTTTTTTCATTGTTACACGACCCTTTATAAGCCACCTTGTTTGGAATGGATTCAAATTTCTAATAGGTGTAATATTGGAGGGAATGTCGTTCTTTTGCAGAGATGAACATAATCCAAAAAGTGCCTTGTGGGAAGGTAGCTTTGTTACCCTAGCACAGTCATTCATGCTTGTAGATGGAGTAGTTGAGCTCGTAGCATTTCCTTGTTGGGCTTCTTTTTCAGGTAGGTAGACGGGTTGACCAATGATATCTTGCTGCAAACTTGTGATCTCTATTTCAGAGATGACAATCCACCTATAAAGGTGCAATGTGTAAGTATTCTGAGTAGGAACAAAAGTGACATAATGGGTTAAAAAATCTAAGCTATAAGATGTGATTTGGAATTTTAAAGAAGAGCATGGAAATATGGTTGCTCACCTTGAATTATAAAGAACAGGGAAATTGTAGCCTATGAGTTTAATAATAGATCCTTTCTGGAGTTCTTTAGAAGCTATGTAGTGGTTGTACTTTTGTGGAAGTCTATCCTTTTGCTTATGTACCCCATTTGATAGCTCCACTCTATATCGAGTAGCTTGTTCAGGGCCATGTCCAAATAGTGAAATGTCTAATGCTTGTAGATGGGGTTGCAAGTTTGGGGTTCCATCATTGATCATCTTGATCGCATTTTCAGTCAAAGTATACATTCTCATCAGAGGTGGATGTGTCACTATAACACTGTCATCCAGGCTTGTAGATGTGGCCTTTACTTGCTTGGATTCTTCTTCAAATAGGTAGGCAGGTTGCCTAATGATATTTGGATGCAAACATGTGATTTCAACTTCAGATATGACAATCCACCTATAATGGTACAATGAATAAGTATTATGAAAAGGAAAAAATGTTACACTATGGGTTCAAGAATGCTAATTTGTAAGTTGTGATTTGCTATTTGGTAGAAAAGCATCCAAATATGGCGGCTCACCTTGAACTGCAAATAGTAGGGCAACTGTATTTGATGAGTTTAAGTACGGACCCCTTCTGGAGTTCTTCAGAATCTATGTAGCAGTTGTATTGTGTTGGAAGTGTAGCCTTCTGCTTATGTATCCCATCAGATAGTTGTAGTATATAGCGATTGGTTGGTTCAGGGCCATGGCCAAACATTGAAATATCTAATAATTGTAGATGGGGTTGCAGGTCTAGGTTTCCATCAGTGATCATCTTAATTGCATTCTTAGTCAAAGAAATCATTGTAACGAGGGACCAAACTAATCCTTGCAAAAAACGTAAATTGCAAGTAGCAACTATTAGTTACTACAATTGACATATTAAATCATACTTTGTGAAGTAGAAAACGAATATGTTGTATAGAAAACAGAATGAAGCTTACTAAGTTGATAGTAAATGAAGGACACAATCTAGTTAATTGAGACCATGCAAGCACTAGTTGAAATAGAGGTGCTTAGAAAATTTACATAGTGTACAACAAATTTGGAAGAATACCTGTAAATGTGATTGCGAATAGTTTTGTTT
>VDFB02255747.1:0-42275 GCA_007258455.2 Sequoia sempervirens
TTCACCCAACCGCCCTTGTTCTTGCTTGACAATACTTTAGATAAATAAATGCAGCCTCTAAGCTCTTCGAATTTGGCCTTGAAATGATTGTCTCCGTGATAGCAATTGAATGCAACAATACCCAGAACCATAGGACACCTCTAAGTGAAGATATGAACAAAAATATGTTTCCAATGATGCCCCAGCAGCAGTATATCAGACTTCTAAATAAATTGTAGATGCTGCAAATCATCTTCAAAATACATGAAACATCATCTCCATTCACTATAGAATCTAGTGCTGCAACCTTCTTAGAGAATCAATGCCAAATGAAGAAGATATAAGCAAAATCATGGCACTAATATGTAGACTAAGATGACTGTAATAATATATCGAAATTCTGGAAATAACTGAATGAATACAAATCAACCTCCTCAATGCAAATTCGTTGAAGACTATGAACTCCAAAATGTCTCCAAAGCAAACACCAATCGATATCATACAAAACTTGGCCAAAGGCCACAAAGTTGAACCAATGAAGCACAAATGAAAGTCTGAAGTAACTTTCTCCCAGCTGCAATAATTCAAGTGAATTTCACACCCTCAAAATTGCTATCAATAGGAAGTTTTCGTTTCCTATGACAAAGAAGCAATCTACAGAAACCCTAGGCTCCACGAGATGAAATGCCAACAACAACATCAACAACATCAAATCTGGATGATAGGAAATGAGCCCTCAATGCCTATTTTTTTTTTTTCCTTAAGAGGTCGGCCTCCTTCTAGAACTTTCCCAAGTCACCTTCTAGAAGGAATATTATTTTATTATTTTGCACTTTATAATAAAATAATTATTCATAACATAAAGTGCAAACATAACATTACTTTATAACATGAGGTTTCTAAAAATATAAACATATCAAGAAATCATTAGAACACCTCCATATGTAGATTGAATCACGAAACGAGCCAACCAATCAACTGGGTATCTGCCAAACGACCCTCTTATCAAGCTCCATTAGCCTACGAGGATCAAGAATAGGCTAATTCCTCTAAACTCCATTGCTCACGAAAAAAGGGACATTACAATTGTGGTGCTTATAGTAGGACAGAGAAATAAGTACATGTGAGAACTTGTTTTGTGTTCGATATTTAATTGATTGATGTTTTTATTTTGATGCTTTACATTTTACAGACTTATGTTTGGAGATGGTGCATTGGGGTCAATGAACATTAATATGGTGGAGACTGTTCGGAGTGTTGGAGCAGCTTGCAAGTTCACTGGAAGTGGAGGTGCAGTCATTGCATTTTGTCCCAATGGCCCTTCCCAAGTCAGGCAATTAGAGGATGCATGCCATAAGGCTGGGTATATCATTCAACCAGCTCTTGTGGTTCCGCCTTTGCTTTCAGAAGCTGATCTTCAAACTCTGAAATAAATTAAAAAGAGTATATCTAAGGTTGTTTTCTCCATCCCTTGCATGGCATTTAATATTTCTTTTTTCTTTAAGCGCTCCATTGCTACTTGTAAAAGGAAACATGTGTCAATTGACAAAAGAAATACTGAAGTGGATGTTTGAGATCCTACTTAGAAAATAAAGATGGTTCTCTTATTAGAGGTGATGTCTTGGATGCTTTAACTATAAGAGGCCTCCTCTTGGATTGTGCTAGTTGTATGTTGATGTTCTACAATGTTCATCTCTTGTAAAAGTTGTACACATGCCAAAAGTGATGAGCTTAATGCATATTTAAAAGAATTCAATCTCTTGAAAAACATGTATAGACTGTTGTTATGGGTGCGTTAATTAATTTACTTTGTTGCATATTATGCACTTCAGATAGAACAAGCTTGCTTAGCTAGCTATCTACTTGAGTAGGTTGCATTTGCATCACATGTCTTGTATTTTCTTGTTTGATGGAGTCATACCACTCACATGTGACTACATCTCCTATTATCCCACATTGGTTGTACAATTACATCTCTTGGTGGAGCATCCTATATATAATGTCCCCTTAATAATTTTTGTTATTTTTTGATTTTTTTAAACACATGTCTGGAACAGCTACATGTGTAATACAAATACTGAGCGCAACTACTAAGTTAGAAACTTCACAAAAAACCTTAAACAACTTTAAATTACACTCAAACCTGATTGGAAATCAATATGACAGTAGCAATAACATTGATCTTATTTAATTGCAAGATGGGAAAAATTATGACAATGCTGATATGCAAGGTGAAAAATAAATTTTCAGAATTACTACTCCAAATCAACTTACAAGTGAATAAAGATGGTTATTGTGCAATATCTCCACTGATAAGGCACTCCAAAAGATTTACTAATGCTCTCAAAGCCAAGTACAACACTATTAATGTTTGATATAACCTTTTGTTAACTAGGACAACACCTTTTATGAAGGATGCAACCTTCTAGAATGCTTGAACAACACCTTATATGACTGGTATAACCTTTTGATGATTGGTACAACGTCTTATATGACTGATGTAACCTTTCAGAATGTTGAAACAATACTTTATATGATTGATGTAACTGAGGATGATTGTTGGTGGTTGCAAATGATGTAAGCCAACAATTGAATAACTGATCTCAGTGCAGGGATTTACTGATTTTACTCCTCCAAAGGTAGTGCTCAGCTGGGTTGATTGGAAATTTCATAAACAATTCAGTTTCAACACTTTTTGATGCACAATAACTCTTCAAAGTCCTGAAAACCGATGTAGAAACCCTCAAATGTTATGGGCAACACTGTAGTAATTGTAGTCACAACATATAACCCTCCAAATGATGAAATCTTCAACAAATCACTATGGTGACACTATAGTAGCAACATGCAAATTAAAAAAATATCTTTAAATCTTCAATGAATTAGCATATTTGTGATCACCGATTGAAATCACTCAAAATGGGAAACAATGGTTTTCGTCCAGAACCTCAAATGTGAAATTCAAAAGGGTTTTCATTCTTTTGAACCCACAAACAACCCAAGGGTTTTCATCTTTGGATGTCAAAATGAAATCAAGGTACCAAATGATGCTAGGCACCATCTTTTTTATACTTTTCCATTTTGGGCCCTTGATTAAATCCCCCCCTCCCACTTTTTTTTTTATGAGGTAAATGCTTTTGACCCAAAGCTATGAATCAGTGAGGTCACAAATGGGGGACCTTATCTTCAATATAAACACTCAACAATAACACTCTAGTGGGGTTTGAACCTTGATGGCAAGAACAACAACACCACAACTTAACCATCACACTATGCCAATATTGGCAAATTCCCCCCAACTTAGTATTTAAAAGTGTTTTTTATTTTATTTTGTTTTTAGTATATAAAAGTACTTTTTATTTTATCTTTAACACTTGAAAACTAATTTTTATTTTAATAAAATTATTTAATTTGTCTCTTAAATTAAAAATTGCCGGGCTCAACTTAAAATAATATTAAAATTTATTTCCCTTGCTTCTCCCTCTACCCTATAGGAAATGAAAATAGGCTAGAGGTATTCTTCATGTCATTATTTATGAAAAGGTGACAATCAAAACTTGCTTTTCTCACAATTTCTCGCTCTCAAGTAATTGTGGCTTGGAATGATAAAACAACACATTACCCAAGTTATGGATCATGATGTAATACTTGTAGAGTTTGGATCCCCTATCTATCAAGTGAAACAACTTGGGCCAACAAGTGCAACTTTCCCCATCTTCATAATCCACAATGAAAGTATGAAACCTTTGTAACTTAGGAGACAATTTGAGTAGTACATGGGCATGATCCACAACACAAACCATTGTGTTTTTGTTGCACCACTTGGCTCCTCCTATGTAATAAAGAATCTGAAATACCAAAACCTTGAGTTCCAATAGGCCCTTCAATGATATGGCAAGTTGTACCTCCCAAAGTATGGTGCAAATCAGACTGTGTATGAGTTGGGAACACGTAACAACAATAACAAATCACTTGGAATCTCATCCAAATTAAAACTACGATTGCTGAAATATTTGTTCCCTTCAATTGAAACTTTCTACCAATAGCATATTGTATTTGTATGTGGACTGGAAGGTGGCTATTACAGTCATACAATGCTCCAAATTTCTCTCCCAACAAAACAAAAATGCTAGAATGTTTGCACTTAGTAATCTCAACATGTGCTACCTCCTACACACAACATTAAACCAACAGATATTCTCCATACCTTGGCTGTAGCATTACATTCTTTGCTTAGAACAAAAAATGTAATGGTTAGAAACAACCTTGTACTCGCTGCAAATGTCTCAACTAATGGTTTGGAAACTCCCCATCATGTGACTGAAAACTTTTCTTTGGTTGCAAGGAGAGTGTGGGTGTTGGAAATGTTGAGGTCATCAAATCTAAAATTGGGCAACATACTTAAAGTGGCCCTTAGTTTGTGCCTAATGCAATCAATGCCCGTCCTTAATATGTCAAGTTAGTGATTCTCAACAAGAAAGTCCCATCTTACAATTGTTCAATTTGGTAGCCACCATAGTAGTGTAATATTAAACTTATCTAAATTAGATTGAATACCATTTTGATCATATATTTAACCTTTGGAAAAATTTGTGGTTGTCACCCAATAATCTTCCATCCACATAGCGACAAATTATTAAGCATCAAAATGACATCCATTTTTTGTACCATCATCTAGCATCAAGCATCCAATGGTAATTGTCTCCAGTTGGCCATCCTCTACGATGTCTTCAATTTTGGTATTTAGCTCCCACAAGTAATCTATGAAATGTGAACATTGACAGTACATAATAAATTCTATATAGTTCCTCATCAACTGCCTTTCAATGCAAGATATGGACAACTTAATAGTGATATCGATGCCTCTATCCACTTTAACCCTCAAAAGATCACCTGAATCCCATGTGCAAAAACAATCTTCATGCCCTACACTGCAAGTCGTATCCTTGTTTCTATCACCCTTTTTAGCATGCTTTCCATAATGACAAGAATTCTACAATGGAATAGAAGGAAAAAATAAATTTGAAATAAGGCCTTCATTTTCATACCTTGGGTTGTAATTGAGGTGCTCACCACCTTCTATTGACTTAATAAATTGTTGAGATTTCCTCAACAATTCCATCCTTCAAAAAATCAATGGATAATTCATGATTGGGCGCCTCTTCCTCTATCTTGGCTTCATTGCATTCAACTAGTGACGCCTTTTCGTTTTTGACTTATCCAATTTTTTTTGACATTTGTGATTGTTAGAAATCAACGAAACATCTACTTTACCATTTTCTTCTTGCTTCATTTCTTGTAGCTTAGGATTTTATGGTTCCTTTTTTGTTGATCCACCAATTATTTCTTAACATCTTTTGGTGGTTGATGCTCAAGTGGTTTTTCTCCCCTTCGTAAGAGTGTGGGTTGGAAGGGTCTAGTTGTCGAATCAATTATGGTTCTATGGTTGTTTTCATTTTTTAGGAACTCCCCTTACCTACCGGTGTCTGTAGTTGTCTGATAGCATTCATGTTCTACATTGTTTGGAACATTTGTGTCAATAGTTGGTTCATTTGCTACTATCTTTAAATGACATTGAGTTGGGCATTTGATTATCCTTCCATCTCTATCTTCCTTGTATAATTTCAAGTCTCTATGACTCAAATGCATCCACTATTAGCTTAACCTCTAGGCTAGTAGGGTCTAAGCTTTGATACCACTCTGATGTCCCCTTTTTATAGATTTTGTTAATTTTTGATTTTTTTATATTTTTCTATTTTTTTAAAACACACACTATTGGGACAACAACTAAACTTATAATACGAATTTTAATTGCAACTACCAAGTTGAAAACTTTACAAATAACCTTAAATAACTTTAAATCACACTCAAACCTAATTATAAATTAATATGACAATAGCAACAACATTGATCTTATTTAATTGCAAGATGAGAAAAATGATAACATTGATATGCAAGCTAGAAAATGAAATTTTAGAATTACCACTTTACCAAATCAATTCACAAGTGAACAATGATGGAATTGTGCAATATGGCCATTCATAAGGCACTTCAAAAGATTTATTAATGCTCTTAAAGCTAGGTACAACATTATTAATGTTTGATATAACCTTTTTGTTAATTAGGACAACACCTTATAATATTGATGTAACTTTTTGATGATTGGTACAACACTTTGTATGGATGATGCAATCTTCTAGAATGTTGGAATGCCAACTTATATGACAAATATAACCTTTTTGATGGTTGTAACAACACCTTATATGACTAATGTAACATCGAGGATGATTGTTGGTGGCTAAAAATGATGTAAATTAGCAACTATAGAATTGATCTCAGGGTTGGGATTTACTGATTTTACTCCTCCAAAGGTAGTGCTCAGCTAGGGTTGATTGGAAATGTCATAAACAATATAGATCCAACACTTTTTGATGCACAATAACTCTCCAAAGTTTTGAAAACCAATGTAGAAACCCTCAAATATTATGGGCAACACTAGTGACTATATTAGCAACATATAACCCTCCAAAGGATGAAATCTTCAACAAATCATTGTCATGATATTGTAGCAACAACATGCAAACTAAAATAAATATCATCAAATTTTCAATGAGTCTTAACACATTTGCAATCCTTGATTGGAATCACTCAAAATGGGAAACAAGAGCTTTCATCCTTGATCTCAAATGTGGAATCCAAGAGAGTTTTCATCCTTGGATGCCGAAACTCAAATGCCAAAGATCACAATAAAACTAGCACTTGCACTAGAGGGGGTGCAAGGGGTACGCCGATAGAAAAGTATAGTGAAGTATTAATTGGATTAGAGTGTAAATTAATAGTTGTACAATATTGTTTGTATTATATCAGAACAAGCAAAGATTAAATTTGACAATAGTAAATAGACATTATGAAAAAGATAATGGTTGTATAACCATTTGTTTGTAAAAATAAAGAAGTAAACGTACAATTTGTTCAATAGTTGGGTTGAATGCTGAAATTAGCTTAAAACATATTGTAAAATATATACAATAACCATGGAGAATAACTGTAGTGTAAAATCTATACAATTTTGTATGAAATATATAGTAAATGTTACAATTTTCATTCTCCCAAATGTATACATAATTATAACTATGTATCATGAGTTGGTAGTCCTATCTCGGTTTATTTTGGATGGGACTTTCTTTGAGGATTTTAATTCCTTAGCATTATAGTCTTCATTGTTCAGCATAGGATTTTCACGGCGGAGCAGAAGACAACTTTCACGGACTTGCAAAAAGTCTTGTCTAGAGCTCAAGAATCTAGTTGCTCTAAAACCCTGATATTTTTATATTTACTTTTTCGTTTATTGTGCATAGATTGAAGTAGAAGCTGTAGGGAGACCAGCTCCTGGAAGACCTTAATAGAAATGGTCATAAAGAGCTTCAACAATTAAAGTTTTGTAAAAAACAAAAAAAGTATGGACTCAAACTTTTGACAACCCCTTAAATGCTTGACCAATCAATGCAAATATCAAGCAAAACGACGCCTTTTTCTCTATTATTTGAGCAAAAATTTTGCTGTACTTGACAGCCTTTGGAGCCTTCATTCTTGCCAAAAGCGGTAGAAAACAAAAAAAAAAGCCTTTTCTTCTAAAGGATTAAATCCTCTGAAATTTCTACACTTGCTCAAATTTCTCAAATTTCTACCTAGAAAATCTCATTCTGGTTCAAAAAACTTTCTCTTTCCCAACGGTGACACAAAATATGCAAAATGTTACAATTTTCATTCTCCCAAATATATACATAATTATAACTATGTATCATGAGTTGGTGGATATAGGTCCATGGGTGGATGCATGGGTAAATGAATGGATGAATGGGTATTTTAGGTATGCAAAGGAGGGTAGGGATTATGTTGTGGTAAGAAAACTAATTTGGATGGAGGATGGTCATTTGGATAATAGTTGATGGCTAAGATAATGGTGGGTAGGATGAGTGATAATGATCCATGTCAAGAAATTTACCAAAAGCAAGTGTAAAGTTTAAACTTTAAATTGACCAAGATCAAGATAATTTGGAATATGGATGGCGATGGGGGAGCATTCATTTGATCGGTGGTTCATGGATGTATGGATTTTTTTTATGGATTAGTTGGATGGAGTGGTGGATTTATTTTGGATGGGATGAGATGCTTATACCTGATTTGGCACATGTAGATGTTTCATTACAGACATGACTCTTGTTTGTTGGATTTTTTGCATGGTACTTGCCTAAAGTGACACCATTAGTGGTTTTCTATAGAGTACTGTGGGAGTTAACATCATCTAGATGCATACATCGCAATAGGGAGGCAGTAGAGTCCTTATGATAAAGAGTTGTTGTCAACACACAATTTATGTGAGAGTTGGATATCATGGATTTCAAAGGTAATGGTGGAGTACTTTGAGTGATATGAGATGTAGATTGTTTGGTTCACAGTTTGGAATCTGTGGGTTTCCAAACTTGGGAGGATTTGCAATGGTGGGTGGATATGGAGATTTGATTGGGACATTTATTTCTATATATATTGTGGGCCGTTATTGAAGCTTTATTGTGTACTTGTGGAATTTTTTTGATGGATAACCTTCCCCTCTTGCTTTTCCACCATTATTTCTTTGACAAATGGTGGTTGATAGGGATGTTTTTTTTTTTTTGGGGTATCCTTTTGCATTTTATTTGTCCACCTCAATCATTTGTTAATTTCTTTGATAAATGTTATGCTTATGTGGTTGGGCACAATTTGTGGGTGGGATGATTAATTATATGTATAGTTGTAGCATTGATAGCAGGTTTATCATAAGGACCCTTCATTCTCCCTATGTGGGTGTTGCACTAGACAAAGTTCCTGATAGTGTTGTAGAGTTATCACTTTAATGGTTGGGTTCTTTAATTGGTATAAAATGAATTGCTATGAAATTCTATTGGATCCTCTTTGCTTTGAGCTATAACTAGGAATTTAGAGTAGAGGACTCTTGCTCATTGATAATGATTTTTGGGGTAGGAGGCTTTTTTGTTTTTGAAGAACATTTACATGTGCAGTGGGAGTAAGCATCTCATGGGTAGAGGGAGGAGTAGGTGATATATGGATATGGTCATCATTTTGCGACATCTTGTATGGATTGGACACTTGATCTTGTTTTTGGATGTTGTTGTCTTCAATATGCTTTGGTTCATGTTCTTGACATGGATCAATTGTAAGGATGTATTTAGTAGAAGTCGATTTGGAAATGACCATTGGTAGACTTTGGAAAAATATGTTCATCATACTTTGGGAAAAAATATTCAGTTTTGTCCTTCAACTTTGGTTGAGTAGTCACTGTTGGTGTTGGATCTTCATTGTTGCTAGTTGTTTTACAAGTATATGAATTTTCAGCATTCACCTACATGCGATAAATTTTAGATGTAAATATAGAAATACTTATTTATATTATGTGAAGATGGTAATAAAAATAAAACAATGTAATTATATGCATAGCAATATTTGCAGTAACTTTAATTATGCTATGGGAATTTATAGTGTTTTGTATTACTTACGCGGATATTGAAAAGTGAATGTAAGTTCTACAACAATTTCATCTATGTTGGTTGTCTGTATTTGATGGTTCCATGTGTTGGCAGTGGATGAATTGGCATATCTTTTTTGTGTTTTGCTTTTGTTATAATAGCCTGCACAATCTAAGAACAGGTTAGGCAACCCAATTTGTTAGTGCAATGATGGTTTTATGCAAACTGCAAAATTTGGGAAAAAAAGGGTGAAAGATTATGTTTTGGGTGGAAGTAAATACTAGTAGCTATACTGAAGCAACCGTTGCAAGAGTATATGAATGTGGAACATCCACCTGCATGTGATTGCAAGTGTGGTGTAAGTATAGAAATAGTAAAATGTAATGTATTAGTATGGTAAGGAGTAAGGTAAACAAATACAATGTATTGAGAGAGTGGTATGTTTATGTATCTGTACCTGTACTCATTATAATGAGAGGAGATGTAGTCGATGCTCTTCTTTTTTCCTGATAATTGTGTATGGATTATTCTTCATTCTTGAGTATCGATCGAAGGAAAAGGGTGGTTCTATCCTAAGTCCTTGTATTGATTTAACTCTAGATATAGCTGTAAAAGTCAATCCTTGTCTTTCTTTTTTACCTATATCGATAGTTGCTCTTTCGATTGTTAATCCTTGGGATTTGTGTATTGTAATTGCCCATGCCATGCATAGTGGTAGCTGTCTGTGGTTACCTAGAGATATTGGTGCTATTGGAATAGTTGTTGGAGCGTCTATGTTCCAAGGTGGGCCATTGTAAGTATCAAATTTTACTACTACATATAATGGTAAATTAGGTGGTTTAGAGCTTTCTGTATATACAATATCTAAGACCTCTCCAAGAGAACCATTTACAAGGCCTGCCTGAATCCATAGGTTTGTAGTTAGCATGATGCGTTGGCCTCTACATAGGAGGAGTTCATGGGGAAGTTGGTCAACATCAATGTCGATGTTTGGTTTTGTGGATGTTTGTTCTGAAATACTTAGTGCTATAGGCTGATTTAACAAGTGAAGCTTTTTTTTGTTGTGTGTTCCAACTAAATCATTCGTAGGAAACAGGTGCATTGCTAGGTCAAAAGACCTTTTTTCATTGTTTGATAGTTGTGTGTTTGTGCGGTTCATTAGTAGCTCCCAATCTTGTTCATTTGGTTCTGCATTACGGATGTTTTGTAGAGTTCTTCGGAAGTTAGTTTGAGCTTGGGTGTCCCCATGTTGGCGAAATATTGTTTCTAGTGTGACAATAGTAGTGAATTGTTCCCATAGGGATTTCGCATTTGTGTGGGAGGCGTAGATAGGTTTGTCCATAACAGGGGGTAGTTGTACAAAGTCACCTACAAGAATGATAGATATTCCACCGAAGGCCAAGTGTTGATGGTGGGGGAAAGCCTCACGTAGCCTACTATCAATCTTCAAGAGTAATTTTGGGCCTAGAAAGCTCATTTCATCAATAAGGAGGTATTTTATGTGTCTCATGTTTTGTTGAAACAGTGCAAGTGATTGACCCTTTAATGGTTGCATTTCTTTGATAGGAATCTTGAGGGTTGAATGTATAGTTGAGGCATGTATGTTGAATGCTGCGATTCCTGTAGGAGCAACTACAAGGAGTGGGTTATGTTGTTGGGGTGCTAAACTAGAAAGGGAGTGTTTAATGCAATGAATGAGATAATATTTCCCTGTTCCTATTGTGCCTTGTATGATCATGTGCAAGGGTTTATCGAATGCACAAGCATTGCAATGGTCCAGTATAAGTGTTAGAGTGAGTTGTTGTTTTGAGGAGAGTGGATTTCGGAGGTTGTTAAACTCAAATGGTGTTTGGCCGACATTATGGTACACCTTGTTTGTGCTTACGAATTGCTCTGCAGTTTCATGTAAAGCTTGAGGCACTATACGTTCATTCCAGTTGTTGGAAGTGTCAAAGTCGCGTCTTCCAAGCATATCAAGGGAATTAAGATTTCCATGAGTACCAAGCCCCAGTTGTGATAGGAATTCCCACTCATTCAACTGTATTGTATCTCCTATATTGCTTTCAAGCTCTACTTCTTCTACATCTTCTTGATTACCCTCTTCATTAGGTTTACGTTCAATATGCCACACATTATATTTAAGTATTTTCATCTCCTTCCAGTTTGCAACAATATCCTCTTTAACGATTCCAATTTCTGTGACCAAGTCTCGAAATTGCTTGTAAAGAAGTAGTTCGCTCCAACAAAATGTCTCAAAATGGTTTGAATCTTCCTTTGGAATAGCACTAAATCGGGGAAAGACACTGATAATTGCCTTTTGTTTCCTTTCTTTCCACTTACCTCCTTTGCGATTTGATGAGAATGAGAATGATTGTGCAGATTCAAGTAGTGTTACTTTATCCATTTGAGGAGGACGTTGTGTGTACAATTGGAGATAAGTTGGTTGCAATGTGTTTTCGCTTGGGTTTGTCCTAATTCGATTGAAAACTTTTCGCCCAACATTAAGTGTCATGAATGTGCGGCTGCAAACAACGAGGGGCAATTTGTGCAACATGTGGCACGTTTCTTGTGCACCTATATCATGATCAGCAATAATCTCATACATGAATTTTCTATATGCTGCGAGAGCTTTGTCTTCTGGTGCTTGATTTCTACAAATGCGTGTTAACATATCGATACAACTTTCAGATTTTCATTCTGCTTTCGCAGCATATTTTGCAATGTACTTTAAGACAAGTGTTTTTGAAAGCACGGGTTGACAATCCATATTGGCTCTCCATATGGAAAGCATTTCTGGACTATGTATATTCAACCTATCATCATTGCGTGCAGGGGAGAATGTTTTCTTCCCATGTGCATCATTGCACAAGGAAGTGGTGGCACATTCTGGCCAGGGCGCATTATACCGACACTCCATGTTGGTTCCTTTCTTGCGAAGGCAGGTAGATTCTGAACATTTGGTGTGTCTTTGGACACGGTTGAGTAACTCTTCATAGTCGGTAAATGTATTTGTAGCAAATATTTCAGCTGTTGTTAATAAGCATGGACCGTCTTGTAGAGATCGATGTCGTGTGTTGTTCCTATCTACTGGATGACGAGGATTCCAGGCACTTACATATTTGTCAAAGAATGATCTAGCTATGTTTACATTAGTATGATTGCTCCAGTCAAGTTTGTCCATGTTTGGTGCCCCTTGGAGCCAAATGAACCCATGTACATGGGCAGACCCTCGATGTTGCCACTCGTATCTATACCAATAGTCTGTTGCACAGAAGAGCTTCTCTAAGACCTCTTCACGAAATATTGTGAATCACCGATGCAAGTATAAGGACGTGGTATGTGGGTTAGTAACAATGTTATCTATGCGATCCCTATTGTTTTCTGTTGTTGGTGTTGCTCCCTTTGAAAATAGTTGGTGTAAATTAGGCCATTTTGTATCTGCAGCACTTAAGGTGAAGAATAGTGTGGGGGAACCTATTTGGTTGATCATGTTTGACAACTCACCGCGACACTTATTCAAATATGCTCGTGTGCCTCTAAGGGAGGATCCATAATGCATCAACTGTTCTGCTAATTTAGTGTCTGGCAACTGTTGTATGTGGCGACGAATATTGTCAATGGTGGTTGGAATGCAGTCCTCAGCATTTTTTTTAACAAAAATAGAGGCAACACCTTGGCTTCGGTGTCGCATCAACAGGTTCAAGACAAAATATCTAAACCTTGGATGGCTTCCAAATCTATTATCATGAAACCTCATTAGGTGTAACACATATTCGTGCATATCAACTTGCCTATAGCAAGCTTGCAAATGTAGTGCACTACCCTTTGGAAAGAGTGAAGGAAAAGCCATGTCTAAAAGGCCCTCTGTGTTATATTCATTAACTGGTGAAGACTCAAGTTTTGGCCAATCAATAATGGTGTCATTTTGATCTCTAACTTGCAATGTTTCTTTGATGATATCTAGTTCATGGCGTTTATTTGGTAATCTAGCCATAGATGATGAGGAGGAAGTGAAATCATTGTCTATTGTGTTATCATCAAAGGCTGATGCATTGTTTGGTGCAACCATATGTTCATTGGTATCAATAATGTTATGAAGCATATTAGAAATGTTTGTATTTGTATCAGGGAGTTCTTCGAGGGATGCAAAATCCACCTCGACGTCTTTGTAGTAAGGGTCATATGTGAGTTTATATTTTAGTGCGGACCAAACACGATGCCTATTTACATAGCAATCGTAATGGTCACCTTTTGTATTGGTTCTTCGAACCACCAACACATCCAAGGTTGCAATTCTATGTGGTAGGTATTTTGCTATGGTTTTGATATCTTGTGGGAAACAAATTGTGTGTCCACTATATTTGTATTGTCCTCCACGAGCATGAGTAACTTGTATTATTGGATTAACTCGTGCTATAAGCATTTCTTCGACTTGTGTGAGTTTTTGTAACTCGTAAGGTTGTACTCCTGAGTCCATAGAGTTGGACGATGAGAAACGATGTCTACCTTTCTCACGAAAGCATCTAACACAAATTGGACCACTTTGTGTTGAGTTGGTCTGTATTCCTGGGTAGCTTTCATGGCAAATTGTGCAAGTTGGCATGTTTGATAGTTTATCTATTTTTGAGCGAAATCGTTTAGACGCTGCAACAAAGTCTATGTTGGTTTGTGGTAGGCTTGTGGCGTGATTTTGGAGATTTTGCATTGTTTGGTGTGCAGACTTTGACAACCCTTGGTCAGAAGGGTGTTCATTTTGGGATGTTGGTGTGTTAGCCTGTATTGTTTGTTTGCCTATGCGTTGCATATGACGACGAATGCTTATTTCTTCTTTATGTTGACTATAATAGTCATGACTTCTTTTACGAGATTGCATGCTTCTAGGGTTTGAGCTCGCCATCTGTAAAGGAATAGGAGCTACCATCATCAAATGCACAATTACAAAAACATATAAAATTAAAGAATATAAACTTGCGTGGGGAGAATTATCCATTGTATGGAATGAGTAACTCAATCATTCTAATTTTGATAATTATTTTGAGATATTATTAGTATGCTATATACATAAGATTAACAATATATTCAATACACATGTGACTTTGGAATTCCATGTATGCATAAAAAAGTATATAAAGTGTACTATGTAAGATGTTACGAAATTGTATTTACATTACATTGTTGATTGTATTGAACGAGTTCTTCAATCATTTTAATTTGATGGAAGAGATCAATGACATTGTTTTCATTATAACAATCTCTTCAATACACATGTGACTTTAAAATTCCATGTATGTAGTAAAAAGTATACAAAGTATACTATATAAGATGCTAGAAAACTATATATACATTACATAAGCAATCAACCTATACCTAAACACTAGTAATATGACACATATGATTGATGCCACCCAACATGAGCGAATTTTCTGCAACAAGATCCAGCTCATCAACCTTTGTGATTGTTGATTTTACCCGTCCTTCAACACCACTTGAATCATAGGAATTGGTGATTGTGAAGATAAATTGCTTGAATAATACTCCCTTTATTATGGTCTCAGATTCAATTTCTTTTCCAGGATTGAATTGCAACATGTATAAATCATTTGCAGAAATTCCAAGAAGTGTGGTGGCTGGTTCTTCAAAAGCAACAGCCCATAATATTCCTGTATGATCTGCTAGCTTTAGTTGAAGTATGTATCTGTAGTCACATTTAGCAGTGGTAGCTTTGCACTTTGAACAATACCATGTTTGATCAGCATTTTGGACAACCTTTTTTTTACATTGTTTTCCATCTAACTCAAGGGGACAAGATGGATAGCAAAATGAATTTGTTTTTATGAATTGCACTGTTGCTTTTAGAGTGCATTGGACAATTTGTTTCACATTGGTAGTTTGCTGTTCAATATTAGCAATTGTTTTTCTCATAAGCACAAGAGGTGCATCCAAAGGTTGTATATTTGATGGAGTAATATCAGTCCCATTTTGTTCAAACCATGATTTGAGCTCTTCTGCCTCTTTTAAGATTGGGTTTATAAATAGGTGGGTGCTTGCCAAAGTGCTTATGACCTTACCATTATATTCAGTGACACGACCATTTTTTATTGCAAGTACAATAACATGATTTGAGTGATACATATCTTGAATTTCTTTGCCTTCTTTTTCAGTTGTTGGACCCCAAAAAGTAATATTAATGGTAGATGAAGAGATATCTATCAACTTGATGCTCCTTCGAAGAACTTCAGTCCCATCCCTCCTCCTTATGGTTGAACTCGGGTCCACACATATGACTATTCCAATAACGTCAACAAGGACATTATTGTTTAGTTTTGCAATGTCCTTGAATGGTGTGAAAGAGAACTGATGTTTGGGTATTGCAAGGTCATCTTCAGATAGAGAAATTTTTGAATCTTCTACTAAACAAATCTCAAGTTGGCTATTCAATTTGTTGTATAACCTATTAGCTGACTTAATAGTTCCACCAGATATTGTATATACTTCTCCAACAAGAACTTTCATGTAGTGAAGGTTTGCAACTTCATTAAAGCAAGTTACACGTATTTCAGTGCACTCACAATCAATGATATCAAATGAAAAGACCTGCCCTTGTCCCTTTTGTGTGTTGAAGCGGTGCATTTGTTTTTTCATTGTTACACGACCCTTTATAAGCCACCTTGTTTGGAATGGATTCAAATTTCTAATAGGTGTAATATTGGAGGGAATGTCGTTCTTTTGCAGAGATGAACATAATCCAAAAAGTGCCTTGTGGGAAGGTAGCTTTGTTACCCTAGCACAGTCATTCATGCTTGTAGATGGAGTAGTTGAGCTCGTAGCATTTCCTTGTTGGGCTTCTTTTTCAGGTAGGTAGACGGGTTGACCAATGATATCTTGCTGCAAACTTGTGATCTCTATTTCAGAGATGACAATCCACCTATAAAGGTGCAATGTGTAAGTATTCTGAGTAGGAACAAAAGTGACATAATGGGTTAAAAAATCTAAGCTATAAGATGTGATTTGGAATTTTAAAGAAGAGCATGGAAATATGGTTGCTCACCTTGAATTATAAAGAACAGGGAAATTGTAGCCTATGAGTTTAATAATAGATCCTTTCTGGAGTTCTTTAGAAGCTATGTAGTGGTTGTACTTTTGTGGAAGTCTATCCTTTTGCTTATGTACCCCATTTGATAGCTCCACTCTATATCGAGTAGCTTGTTCAGGGCCATGTCCAAATAGTGAAATGTCTAATGCTTGTAGATGGGGTTGCAAGTTTGGGGTTCCATCATTGATCATCTTGATCGCATTTTCAGTCAAAGTATACATTCTCATCAGAGGTGGATGTGTCACTATAACACTGTCATCCAGGCTTGTAGATGTGGCCTTTACTTGCTTGGATTCTTCTTCAAATAGGTAGGCAGGTTGCCTAATGATATTTGGATGCAAACATGTGATTTCAACTTCAGATATGACAATCCACCTATAATGGTACAATGAATAAGTATTATGAAAAGGAAAAAATGTTACACTATGGGTTCAAGAATGCTAATTTGTAAGTTGTGATTTGCTATTTGGTAGAAAAGCATCCAAATATGGCGGCTCACCTTGAACTGCAAATAGTAGGGCAACTGTATTTGATGAGTTTAAGTACGGACCCCTTCTGGAGTTCTTCAGAATCTATGTAGCAGTTGTATTGTGTTGGAAGTGTAGCCTTCTGCTTATGTATCCCATCAGATAGTTGTAGTATATAGCGATTGGTTGGTTCAGGGCCATGGCCAAACATTGAAATATCTAATAATTGTAGATGGGGTTGCAGGTCTAGGTTTCCATCAGTGATCATCTTAATTGCATTCTTAGTCAAAGAAATCATTGTAACGAGGGACCAAACTAATCCTTGCAAAAAACGTAAATTGCAAGTAGCAACTATTAGTTACTACAATTGACATATTAAATCATACTTTGTGAAGTAGAAAACGAATATGTTGTATAGAAAACAGAATGAAGCTTATTAAGTTGATAGTAAATGAAGGACACAATCTAGTTAATTGAGACCATGCAATCACTAGTTGAAATAGAGATGCTTAGAAAATTTACATAGTGTACAAAAAATTTGGAAGAATACCTGTAAATGTGATTGCGAATAGTTTTATTTATCAAAATAATGGCCTTTTGAATTTAACTTGCTGCATTTATAAGATCAAAAAATAGAAAAGGTAGTGAGTTAAAAAAATAAAATGAACCATGCAATTTTAACCTATATTGGCCAACATTCAATTGCGTTAAGTGTAAGTAAATAATGAACCCAAACTAAAGATCAAGACACTGTGAAATACAACTTTGTAGCTATAAGGAAGATATATGGTGTTTTTTTTTTTTTGGGTGAAACTTTATTATAAGAAAATGTGTTGTGCGTTGTACATGTTTCTTTTGTATGGTAATTTAATATTCTATAGTGTGGTATATTTTAAAACAATGAATCTAGTTTAAGATAATACCATTGTTGGAGAGGGTTTGGGTTTGAGGAAGAGATTCAAATATTATCGTTCTTCTAAGTTAATAAATTGTAAGGAATGTAAGTAGGTCAAAAGAACAATGCTTGAAGAAGACATAATGTATTGTAGTTGAACGAACAAACATGCAATATTATAACAATAGTACATAGTATATGTCTATATTTATGAAGCACAAGCGTATTACATGGTGCTATAGTAGGTTGCATCTAATCTAACATTTCTTGTTGAGATTTATAAAATAGCCAAAAGTGTATTACATGGTAATGTATTGGGTGATGCAATGTATTTTCGATGCAATGCCAAATGCCTTGTTCATAGCATATCCAACCTTACATTTCTTGTACGAATTTACAAAATAGCCAAGTATGCATAATTTGGTAGAAGTTGTACATAGATGGTTAACTCAAACACTGTATACACATTTATAAACTGAAAGTGTATTAGGCATCATTCAGGTAATGCTGGAATGCTTCTTTTATGTAGATTGAGCCACCTTGTGCGTAGAACTCATCTGCTTTCATCTCACGAAGGAACATGGAGAAGGAACCCAACTTTGCACAAGTTTTGTGGAATTCTCGTGTTGTTATTTCCATTGATTGGATGTCACTTTCTTTTACACTTTGCATGTTTTGAACAGTGGCCCTTGCTTGTTGGAGCAAGTCAAGGCAACTAACGGTAATGTCATTCGCAAAATCTTGTACCAAGCTTGTAGACGCCCTATTCGAATTGACTGATGGTATTGAGTTGGTGGACACAATGGGGAGACTTGAGCTACTCGATATTTCAATAATATCATTGTGTTGATGGAGATTGTCCATACCTGAGTGAATTATAATATTTTGAATTATTTTGATTTAAAAATAAATACCTATAATATGTTGAATTATTTTGCTTTAAAAATAAATACCTCTAACCTTCAAACATAAATTTTACTCTAATGAAATATCATACTACTTCAAAAATTCATTAAATGAATAGATATATTGCAAATTTTACAACTCTTAGTAGATATATTGCTAATTTGCTTATTGAATTCCAACAAATTGACAAAATTTAAATCTAAGCATTTTAATTTATACAATTCATAAACAAAAGCTAACTTTAATAGCTCATTGCTAAAGTGGACTTATTTAAAATTTACGGCTCCTTTGTTAAAATATTGTATTATAACTTATAATAACTAAACTGGATTCTATGACAATAGTTTATCAAAAAATGTAATCTATAATGAACTGCATAGAAAACTAGTATATTTAAATATACAAATATGCAAATTTGACCTTAAACCTTAAATAATAAAAAAGTAAAAATTAATAAATAAGTCATTAATCATATTATTTAATTTAATTAGTTGCGTAATATAATCATTCCTCCTTACTATCCAAAGATAATTATTGAGCCTCACCAATTTATACATCACTCAATATTTGTTTTTCAATTAAATAGCTTTTTTCAAATAATAAATAAGTCAGACTTTGAATGGGGCGAATATAAAAGAGAAATATTAATTATTAAGAATTAAAATTTAAAAATAGATTAAATAAATATATTTTTAATCTTATGATAATATCCATTTATTTACCTTTCATTATAATTTTTTTAAAAAGAAATGATAACATTACAAATTTATGTTTACAAATATTTTTACATAATTAAAAAAAATAGATTGTAATTTAAAAAAATAGATTTAGATATTTATATTTTAATTTATGTTTACAAATATTTTTACATAATTAAAAAAAATAGATTGTAATTTAAAAAAATAGATTTAGATATTTATATTTTTACATAATTTTTTACATAATTAAATGCCAATCATCCAATGAATAACTTACAGACACAGCATGTCAATGTACAAAATTAACTTTGTTAAAACAAAATATTAACTGGTTATATGGAATTAAATTAAATATAGGAAAGTAAATGCTCAGTCCTTGTTGCAACATTATACAAGAATTTCCCTATTTCAAGCGATATTTCCCTAATTAGTTTATATTAGATGGAGTTAAAATTGTAATATATTAGATAATATAATATAAAGAAAAATTTAATAACTGATTTTTATATTAAAATTATGAGAAAGCATACTTTTAAATCTAAATAATATTATATATGATAATAGTGTATATTATGTAAATAACTATTCTTTTAAGTATTATATATAAATTCATATGAAATATTTAGTTGAACTTATTATTATTAGTTTTATAATATTGTCATATTGTCGTATTATAATATGAAAATATAATAATAATTAATAAAATAATTCTTTAAATATAATATACATTATTATTATCATGTATAATATTATTTAACTTTAATAATATTTTTAAGACTTTATTTAACAAAAAAATTGATGGGTTCACTAATATTATAATATAATAATGATTATAATTATATTATATTTAACATATAATTATATTAAAATAATAATAAAAATATATAATAATAATATAACACAATAATAATGTTGTTGTTGTTGGTTGCACTGGTGGTGGTCTTGGTCTGGTGGGCTTTTGGCTTTTGACTTGTACTTTGGTTTGGCATGAATAACAAATTTTACCCCTTTTTAAAAAAATAAATAACACAATAATAATAAGAATATAATAATAATATTAATATGATATGATAATATAGCCACCAGAATTTCAATAAACCAATTGAAAAGGAATTATAAGTTAAAATAAAAACTTCTAAAAAGTAAATTAATTTCCACCCTTAGATAAAATACAATCCAACAAACAACTAATATCCCTATCCAAATAAGACTAATAATCTAAAATATTTAACATACGATTCAATCTATAATAATATAATATAGTATTAATAATATTAATATAATATAATAATTATTATTATAATTATTATTTTTATTTATATTATATTTAACATATAATTATATTAAAATAATAATAATATAATACAATAATAATAATTATAAAAAGAAGAAGAAGAATATAATAATATTAATATAATATGATAATATAGCCACCAAAATTTCAATAAATCAATTGAAAAAAATCATAATTTGAAGAGGAAACTTCTATAAAGTAAATTAATTTTCACCTTTAGATAAAATACAATCCAACAAACAAATAATATCCCTATCCAAATAATAATATTATTATTTTAATATAATAAACAATTAATAGCCCTACTCAAATAATCTAACTATAATACTAATTGAAACCTAACCCCAACACTTATTAGAACCCAACCGTTATTGAACCCTAATCCTAACTATACCATAACCATAACCATAACCCAATTATAATCATAATTCTCACTAAGTCATAATCATAATCATAATAGTAAATAATAATGTTATATAAGTTTTTTTCATATGATAAACTTATGTGTAAATGTAATTCTTAATCACATTATTTTTTCATATGATAAACTTATATTATTTTTAAAAAATCATTCATGGATTTTTATGAAGATTCTTTATTTTCCCCCACCAACAAGGAAATTGAATTTTTAATAGTGAACTTTACCCTAACCCTAACGTAATTGAAATCTAACCCTAACCCAATTAAAATCTAACCCTAACCCTAAAACCTAATTGAAATCTAACCCTAATTGAACCATAATTGAATGCAATGAAAATTAAGATGCCTATCCAAACACTGAAACTCATGTTAAATATAATATAATTAAAAATATAATTATAACCATTATTATATTATAATATTAGTGAATCCATCAATTTTTTTTTTGTTAAATAAAGTCTTAAAAATATTATTAAAGTAAAATAATATTATACATGATAATAATAATGTATATTATATTTTAAGAATTATTTTATTAATTATTATTATATTGTCATATTATAATACGACAATATGAAAATATTATAAAACTAATAATAATAAGTTCAACTAAATATTTCATATAAATTTATATATAATAATTAAAAAATAATAATAATAAGTTCAACTCAAATATATTATAATAATGTTAGTGAATATGTTATAATATAATTAAATTTTATAAAAAAATATTTAATTTAAATAATATAATAATATTTGGCAGGCATCGAATTGCGTAATAGCTTAGGCATTGGTCAAAATATCTTATATGAGTGTGCTATTGAAACGTGCCAGTTCGATGAAATTGCTAATATAAGTCAAACAACATTCATACGATGAAGGTAATAGTAATACATGTACATATACCTTGTAATATTTAGACATACATATGTATATATTTGCTTGAAAATATAGATTGGTATTTAAGTGTACACATATATGTAAAATGGCACATTTTATTTACCTCCATTACATGAAAGTTAATATTCAAAAATATTTGTATTGATATAAATAAAATAAATATTATATTTAATATCATTATTACTAAAAGAATATAGACATTTTAAGTAAACATGTATGTACCTATATTTAAAGAAAGAAAAGAGAAACTCAAAATTGGGCTTCTAAAATATTTACACCTGCCTTCAAGGTATTCCATCTTGTTCACCTGTCTTGTTTTAGCATCCTCATTCTGTCAAACAGTGCACGTGTCTTTCTGAGCGTCCTCTTTCTACATGCATTTTTTTCCTGAGGACATTAGATTTTCGGCCGGGGGGGGTGGGGCGAGCGGGTTGGGGGGGCTTTTTACAGGATTTGGGGGGATCTAGAAATCATGCATCTTTAGGATCGGCATGACTTTTGCAATAATGGTGGGTAGACACTAATTTCTGATGGCTAGAGACTGTAATTTGAGTAACGGGAGCATTGCAATAGAGGTTTGTAATTTACTACTTTCTAATTGCTAGAGACTGTGATTTGTGCATGAATGAATTAGAGACCATTGTTTTAGTTAAGAGTGCTTTATTAATTCGAAGAATTTGAGAGCTTCCCTACAAACCCATATTAGACAATCCTGTAATCATAGCCTTCCTTAAGATAATGCTTTCCCTCCACTACCGATTCGATTTGCCTGAAGGTATCTAATGCCTCTTCAACAAAATCCCCGCAGCCTCTAGTTTTTATTGTTTTATGCCATGACTAACGGCCAGTCACCTCTTATTTCGATGGTCTGTGGAGACGAAGTTTTGGCGTGATCTGACTTTTCCCTTTTCTTGCATTCAATGATTATGGATTCACACACAATTGCCTATTTTGGGTTTTATTTATATTCAATGAAGGAATTGAGCCCAGGTTGGTTGTCGCACTGTTGCAACCAATTACCTTGCAACTGTAGCTTCTTTTCCAAAGCCTGATGAGAAATTTCGGTCTGCAGCAACCACTGTTGGGTATAGATCACAACTATTAAGAAACATAATTTTCTTTTTGAATTGAATCCTTACTGGTTTCAAATCATTTTAATATTAAATTTTATAATATTGAAAAACCAGCTAAATTTGGAAAAGAACTCTACTAAAAAAGTCTCTAGAGATTCTTCTAAATAGAAATTAAGATTTGTTTTTTTTTTATCAAATTCTAAATTCTCAAAAATTAATTGCAAGAATTTAATATACAGATACAAAAACAGAATTGCTGGTAAACAAGCAGAAGCGTATGCAAAGGAGTACCGTGGGTTGTAAGAGTTTTTTTGTTGTTGCTGCCTTCTCGTTGCTGTTGTGGTCTGTCTTTCTCGCCTTATAATGCTTCTAGTACTCACTATCCGTGATATTCTCTGTTCGTGATATTCTCTGCAAAAGATGTTTTTAATATTCACTTTGTTCTTTCTTTTTGTAGGGGCACTGGGCGGTGACATCCATTTACAAGCAGCATTAAATGGGGCAGAAGCAAGCTTTATGAGCCGAAGAGACGTTCGAACACAGGTGGAGTTGGATATTTTATCTAACTAAGTTCATTTCTAACAGCTATAGATTTGATTTTTTACCGGAGTAAATAGATGGGACATGTCGATCCAATTGCAACAGGTATACCAAAATAATTGGACATGACATGTTCATCGAAGGCAGGTGTTGGAGACTGTTCTGGAGATGCTGCCACTAGGTAGATGTGGATATAAAGTACTAGAGACAGTTCTGGAGACGCCACCATTGCATTTAATTAATGACCCTCAACTATGAATGCATCGCTCCTTTTAAAAGGAGCAAATCGAGCCTTTTAAAGGAGGTAGATATTGCATTAAATTTGCAATTGACTGAAACCGTTGGTTGTTTCAGCGAAACTATACCACTATGATGTGTGAGACAGGTTTTATGTGAAAGTTCACACCATATATAGCCTATCGGCTAATAATATCAAAATGAAATCAAGGTACCAAATAAGGTTAGACACCTTTTTATAATTTTCCAATTTGGGCCCTTGATTAAATTCCCCTAATTAGTATTTGAAAATACTTTTTATTTTATTTTAATTTTAGTATTTAAAATATTTTCTATTTTGTTTTTAATATTTAAAAAATGTTTACTATTTTAATGTGTGTAAAAACACTTGTATTTTAATAATATTATTTAACTTGCTCCTTAAATTAAAAATTGCTAGACCTAACTTAAAATAATATTAAAATTTATTTCCCTTGTTTTTCCCATTAACCTACGAGGAATGAAAATAGACTAGAGGTCTTCTTTGTTGAATAATTTCCAAAAAGGGGACATGACAATACACCCACTTATAGCTCTTTTTGTAACATCCTTTTAAATACATTTGCATTCATATTGGAATAACAATTATTTACATTTTTGCAATCTCATATTATGCCTTTGTAATTGTGACTTGTTTGATCTTTAGATTTTGGGAGGTTTCCCTTATTGACAAATATTACATAGTATTAGAATCATTAGTGATTCAAAGCTTGCTTATTTGCAAAGAGGGTTGTAAATATTTTGGAGAACTTAATATTTTATTTTATGAGCACCTATCAATTTGTCAAAAATCATACAACTTTGCTTGGAGGTTCTAGAATTTTTTTCCCTCTTCCTATTCATATGGATTATTCTTGTAGGTATCGACAGATTTCATAAGGGTCAACAATGCATAGGTTATAAGGGTCAACATTGCATAGGTTATAAGGGTCAACATTGCCCATGTATTGCATTGGTAGGTTTAATAATCCCAATTGATGTATATATTGGTGAGAAGATTCCTAGAAGCAATTTTTTGCATTTCTATAGCATTTTCACCATATGGAGATTAGTTTTGTGAAAAGTAATGAGATTTTTGGAATAAGGAACAATTTTATTAGTTGGGCATATTCTATCATTTTGCATCAAATGTTGTCAATGTGATGTTAGTATACTCCTCTCAACTCTAAACGCCTTCTCTATTTGTATTTTGAATTTGGTGCACAGGCTTTGCAAACTTTGCTTTCAATTAATTTGACTTCAATTTTGATATTTTTTTAAAATTGGGCTAAGTTTTCAAGAGTTGTATAGTGGTACAGATAGTTCATGAATTGAGTGTCTAGAATTTATTTTTAGAATTTATAGTTTTTCAATTTTTTTATTAGTTTGTTCTCATTTTGGAAACTTTTGAGGTTTCATTTGGACTCATATGGGCATCATTTCAAGCACCATTTATAAAAAAAATGTGGTTTTTGTGTACTTTATGGTGTATCCTTGGGTTTCTCTTATTTTGTATTAGAATTATAGTTTTAATATTTTGGCCTTATGAGACATTTGTATTCATTGAGGTCAAGTTCACTATTGCACACTTGGAAAGTAGCAATTGTAGATTTACTAATTTTAAAGTGTCATAATCGTATTTGTGCTAGGGAGATATTTTGATTGCATGACTTTGGGGGGTTTGTGCATTGCTTTTGATGGTTTGGTCTCTAATTAACTCGTTTGAGGAGTCTATCATAATTAATCATGGATTTTTCAATCCATCTTTTTGCTATCACTTTGAAAAAATGAATTGTAAGTTTTGACAAGACATAATCTTGAAAAATCTCAGCTAGTTTTATCTTTTTCCTCATCTCTATGCATTTATTCTTCAACAAGGTACTTGGTGGAACTAAAGTATGGGCTAATAGAAATGGAAATGCCTTAGGATTGATTTATATAATGTTGGTAGTGACACTATACATGAAATATCACATATTGAGTGCCCTTGCACTCTTTGGACTAGAATTTGAGAAATGTATGGAAAATCCAATGAATCTCCATTCTTAGAAGATCTCATCATGTATTGTCTTTTACCCCTTGATGATTTGAATAACCTACTATACGATGATGATACAACAGAGAAATTTATTTATGATGGGAGTCTTGAATGGTGTGAAGTAGAGACTTCTCTTCATGCTTATTCTCCTCTTACAAATACTTCTATTGATTTTTTGGCTTTTATGAATTCTAATACAAATTCAAAGGGTTTACCTTCTTTATCTACAAGTTAACATCTTGAGGCTAAGGACTCTTCTATTTCAACACTTGTAGATTTCTTAGTTGTTCTTACTTAGGCATCTAGGGTAGACACATAATTATGGGATGAGCGATGTAGTTTTCTTACATGCATTGGGATCTCATCTCTATCATAACTTGTTTCTCAATCATGGTCTTGAATTATTTTATCAAGGTATTCCAATTTTTTTGGAGAATGTTCATATTAGTCTTCTGGACCCACTTTGTTGGGAGGTCTACTTAACATTTCTCATTTATTTGTGAAGTTTCACCTTTTGTATCTTGAGGACACCTTTGACAACTTGAGTCTTATTTTCAATGAAAGATCCTATTTGAGTTATATCTCCTTTGGGTGTCATGATGGTACCAACATACCCTTCTATTTTTTGTCCACCTCTTCATGCTTCCACAATAATAGATTTTGTAGATATTCACGAGTCCACAAATTTGACTCAATCATCATTCATGTTGATATTTTTTGGAAGTGTTCTCGATTCTCATCAATTTAGTTGTCTTAATTATGGCGAGCACCATACGTCCGTGGTTATTATACCTAAATATTGCATGGTACTTGATTTATCCTATCATTGCTTGTCATGATTTTGTTTTAGCTTATATAAAATTGAACAAATTTTGAAGATATAATCCACATCTTTTATACTTCTTCTTCCTTTGTTTCCAAATGGTGTTGAGAAGTCACTTTCTTTAGTTAGGATTGGGACTCTTGATTCAATTGTGGCACATTTCAACATTGGCATGTTGGCATCAGAGCAATTTCTATAGATCCTCATCTTCTATCCTCTTCACATTCCTTTCAAGAATGGGAATATATTTTTCATACTTCATTGAGTTTGTCTCTTCCCATCCCAAGAGGATAAAAATTGTTTGGTGATTGTGGATAATCTTTAGTATTCAATGTTGAGCATCTACAATTGGTGCAAGAGACTACAATTTTAGTGGGGTTGCATGGTCTCTCTTCTCCTCTTTGTTATAGGGGAGAGGCAAAAAAATTCCTTACACAAGGTTTTATCTTTATTAGTATTTCAAGTGGGGCAACCTAGCCTTTCTCTCTTATTTGTCTCTTCTATGGGTTAGGAGAAGAAAGAGTTTTTCCCTATGAGTTTTCTTCTCTTCTTGAGCAACAACTTAACCTCTCTTGAAATAAAATTAGGTTCTGGAACATAATTCAATTATCCCAAGGCTTCAAATGTTAGAACTTAACTTTGCAAGGTAACTCAATGGTTCAATGTGATATTGTTTTAACAGGGTAATTACACACTAGAATTGTAAATAGGGTTGGATTTGGAAAATAACAACTTTATTCACATATTCTACCTTGATTAAGTGTTCACTGATCTTCAATTTGATTAAATTTGTGCTTTTCATAACACTTTATATCATCAAATTTATAATATTTTGATGCTTCAAATCTTTAAATTTTCTTAATTTTCAATTGAAAAATTAAAAGATAGGGTAAGAGAGAGAAAAGGGTTAGAAATTATAAGTTCTCAATGACATTGCACAAATATACTTGAAAACTTTAAAATGATACCATTTACTAGTCTATGTTTCACCATACCTTGTCACAATTACACACAGATGACACAAATCTCCAAAGGAAACTTATCACTTTCAGAAATGGTTGAAGTGCACCCAAATCCAACGTATCACTTGATATTACAAAGGAAAAATAATAAGTGTTTAGTAATGTATGGTTTAAATGAAATGACCTTCATTTAACATCAATATTATAATCTTTGTAAATATAATCAAACAATCTCACTATCTAGACTACAAGAAACCATGAAGAAAGCAGGAATTAAAATTTCTCTAACTACATGCCCCATAGTAATCAACAATCTCCAATCCTAATCTAATTTCTCAATGGTGTTCTTAGATCAATTAGGTACTTTCTAGAAAAGTTTGACATTTAGCTCTCTTGAGCTCTTGAAATTCGTCCTATATCCTCTAAAATGATACACAACTAGGATATTCATAGAACATGGTTCTCAAAAAATCAAATAGCAAATTAACAATTTAGATCTAATTAGCGATATACGACAAATTCACCATCAGCAATTCACTGATAGAAAATTCACCGCCAACAATTCACCGCGGGAAAATTCACTGCCATGACAATTCACCGCACGAAAAATTAATTGCTTGAATTTTTGGCTTAACTTGCTGGTGGCAGTGAATTTTCCCCCTGTGAATTGTTGACGGTGAATTTTCTATTGGCGAATTGCTAAGGGTGAATTTTCCTAGAGCCCTAATTAGCAAGAATTGATGGTAGAAAATCAAGCGTGGCACATGGATGACATCGACAATTACAGTTGGCAACAATTGGCATGAAATATTCATGGGCATATTCCTCTTGTGGAACACCCTCCTTTGACAGGATGGAAGATAAGAATATTCACTTCAGATCCAGACCTTTCTAATACTGTGCAGAGGTATTTATTTAATGTGAAGTAGGAATAAGGAATCCTCATTTAGCATCTTCCGCAACTTTGAAATGCCTGCAAAAGAAAACATTCAATTTCATTAAGTATTGATATATTTGCAGAAACATATAGTCACTTAAGTAAACAACATAAAGCATGATATTGGTTTTAAATTTATGCTCTTTTAATGTTTGTAGGCCTTTGATACACATTGAGAGACACATTTTATTTGCTAAAACTCATCAATTCTCCCTTTGTCTTATCTTTTTATTCACTTTTGAACCTTCATGCTTTATTGACAATTATGCGAGATTTTAACATGTATCGAATTGCACCTTTGAGGAATTAAAACCCATTAGGTTTATTTTACCAATAAAACTTTATCCTTGCCTTTTCGAGCTTACCAGACTCAAGTTTCAAAAAACTGCCCATGTTTTTCCTTTTCATACATGCTTTAAATTCTTCGAGATTATCGGGTCCTAATGGTATCACTTTCTTTGCAAACAATTATACTTCCCTTTACCACATGTTTCTAATCCATGTGGGCTTTCACGGTGCATCCTTCGTCATGATTCGTTAGGTGCAATAGACATAACATTCCTTACAAATTGCATTTACTCTTGTGCATAAAAAGTTTCACTTAAGTTCACTTGGGGTTGATTTTCCCACCATAGTGGGTATTTTCCATGTTACCAAAATAATTTAGGTTTAAATGAACAACCAAACATATTGGGTTCAAGAGGCGTTAAAATCCCTACCAAATTTAGAACTTTTCCACATTACATGACTCATGTGACCATATCTATGAAGAAGTTGGGTAGAGAGGCAAATTGGGTTTAGATGATATGAGGTCCCCCACTAAACCTATATATTTTCTCTATGCTCAAGTGGGTGTTAAAATATTATGAACTCAATGGACACATGGCACAAAATCATTGGTTGTTCTAGTTGGGGTAGATTTCATCGCCATAGCAAATCTTTTGAGTCCAACTATACTTTTGCAAGACTTTAGGGTCCGAGTACAACCACAACTGAATATTATGGTTATATATAGTTCACTAAGGGCAACAATCCATGTTGGTTCAATAAAGGTAAAAATTCACGCAATAGACTTCGTCAAGTCAGATGATGCCAACTTCCTTGCACTTGCGGGCGAAAATAAGGCAAGTGCAACTTTGTTGTTGATTTAACATCTGGTTCAGTTGGGTTACAAATCCTTGCTATAGTGGGATTTTGACCTTCAAGTGGAAATCATGAGTATTTTGTGTGTATTGGGAACTTCAAAGTGCAAGTTAGTATTGTGGGATGGATGCAAAATTTCTGCCAACTTAGGTGGCATCGCCATGGTGTATGCATTGTATGATTGTGATATTTTGAAGGTGAGTTGAAAATTACAATACTTTTAGCTTGTGTCGAATGGATTGCAAAAACTCGTAAGTGAATAAATTGCTCATTTTTGAGTATTTTCAAAAAATCCAAAAGGCGAATTAGGTTATTTTTCGGTGTTCTTTCTATCTATGATGTGATTTCAACCATTTGGAATACCAAATTTTAAGTTTTGATGATTTTTGAAATTATCAAGTGACTTTGACCATTAAGGTGACTAAATATGAGGCTTGGGGGACTTGGTGGAAATTGTTCAACACTGCAGGGAAAGCCAAACCTAAGTAAAAAGAGAGGGTCCTTATTTTGCTAATGTAAAATGGGGCATGTTGTGTAGACTGCACAGTAGGTAGATCCAAATTAGTTGAGTTTGTTTAAACAATTAATTTAGTGGGATTATACAAGGATTATTTGGATTTGTTGTCAACTACTTTAGTTTGATTTTATCATATTTCCTTGCAAATTGTTGAGATAGTCTCTCTATAAAAGAGAAGGCATATTGTATTGGGGTGAGAGAAAGTGATCCATAAACTATGGTGGATATAACACACAAAATCATTAATGATTTTCTTAGGATGCTAAAGCCTCTTAACACACCTAATCAACATAATATGAAAATAACACACCAAACAATTACAAATTTGAAACACCACATGATTATTTGGAAAAAACTCACTTTGTGTAAAAAATACAAGTTCAAGGATTAAAATTTCTCTATTCCACTAAGTAATAAGGAAGTAAAGAGGTTTCAATGACCAATATAGTCTAAAAGGCCCCAACAATGCTTAAAAGAACTTTGCAATATCTCTACAAACACTCTCTTTCTCTTGCAAACTTTGCATACATATGTGGTCTACTACAATGAATCAAAATAATTTACCATTTTTCTAACCTTCTTTCATGCATAAAGATAATATCTAAGACATCTCCTTAGCTATCCCAAAGATTGGAAACATTAGATCAAATTCCAAAAACCAAAGTATAACAAACTTTGGGATGACAAAAGTCACTCAAGTATTTTTTAATGAAACATGTCATTTTTTCTCACTTATGTTGTTGCTATTATGATTAGATTCTTGTAGGATGCTTATTTGCCACAAAGGATGATTACATACCCTTAATAAACTTCCAAAATAACCCAACTGTCATTTGTGTGAGCTAAAACCATATTAAAAAAACTTTGGAAAAAGAATGTGCATCTTTGATAGTAAACTTCTTGAAGCCATAAATTCCTCATACAAACTCAAAATGGGATGCCATTTATTAAAAAAATGTATAGTTTTCCAAGAAGAATGTGAATATGTAAAACTATTCAACCAAGTTGACTCTATTTGGTTGTTGTTTTTGTCTTGGGAATATAATTGTACACTTATAACATGGCCCAGTAGTCCAAATGTAAAAATAAACTTGATTTTTGGATCACCCCTACCCTAATAAGCGACTTCTAGTCCCTAAAATCTCACTTAAGAGAATTAATTGAGTCTCAATAATTCCTCTTATTTTAGCTTAGAACCCCCAAGCCTACTCTATGCTTTAAGCATATGTGAATCAATCATGGTTATTGAATTTCCCCTTCCACTTAACAATCACCAATATTGAAAGGAAATAATTTGATCACCTTCTTGACTTGACATTCCTCTTTTCTCAATTTGTACATTCTTTCCATTGTGTGACAACCCTATACCCTATTATTACACATCATTTTGAAGCTTTCCAATAGCATTTTTTGTTGCTTCTTTGTGCACATGAAACATCTTATTCATTTAAGAACCCAACCTTCCAAAGTCATAGATTAGTCCTTTTTAATTTGAGCTACTAGTAATGACAATTTTATACCTATCTATAGCATCATAAATTGTTACCCTTGACAACTTCACACTAGGTTTAGCTCCCCCCTATGTGCTTGGACCCATTTGTGCTCTTAAATTGCCCATTTTATGACCATCTTCAAAAAAATAGAATTAAATTGGGAATATATTATGATTTAATATTTATTTAACAACAATTGAAGACCCAAAATAGATTTGGACTAGGGTGCTAGCACCCCTATCCAACCTATTTTCCCCCCAATTTAAATATGTCATTTTCGGTATTTTAACATTTATACATTTAATTCATTTATTAGCTTTTGATAATTAATTTTGCAAGAATTAAATAAATGCATTCCAAAAGTAGTCAAGAGAAGATTAAAAGAGTTTACAACCATTACCATTAATCAAGATTCATGTTTGTAATGTATCAAGTTTTCATGTGAGTTTATTCATGTTTTATGTCCATTTATTTTGTGAGCGCTAACACATGCAAAACTTCCAATCAAGCATTCAATTCTCCTTGAGGGTGATGATTACAATGAATTGAGTCCATCAAGGAAATAAAATATGAGTGGTAAGTTGCAACACTTGTTCAATTTATTATTCTTTTATCCATTTTCCCCTGCTTGAACTAGGGTAAGCACTCTTTTACATCATCATAGTTGTTGTGGAGGTAGAAATACCAAAATGGGGTTTGACTTAGGAAAGCCCCTATATGACACAACCCTTTCTCTCCTCTCTTGTGTGTAGGTGACAGATCTTAAGTGGATTTAGGAAAGGATTGACAACCTAATTGCAAGATCAAGTATCCAAGCCTCACATGTCAACACATTAGGGAAAGTGGAATTAATCATCGACAAACGAAGTTCCGAAGCTAAGTCTAAAAGGGAAGAACTTACAGATAATAATGATTTGAGATCTAATTTGTGATCCTGAAGATTTGCATTCCCAAGTCTAGGGTGCCAACACTCTTGTCCACCTAGTTTGAGTTTATATGCCAGGTTCCTCTATCTCTACACTTTGCTATTCTATGATCCTTTTTTGTACTTCTATTCTTTACTTCTTTAAAATTATAGCAGTTTGTTGTAGTTGCATAGTTAACCTAAGTACATATTTGCATCATCGAATTTAATCAATTCTTAATCAACCCAATACAACAACCCACCTAAAAGAACCAAAACCCTGATCCACCATTCTTACTCTTAATAATGGTTAGTATCAAAGTGGGTTTTTTTTTTTTTTATCATTTTTGGTTCCTTCCATTGTGATGTAGGAGAAAGCGCGATTTAGACACTAGATCCCATTTTTTTGCCACATTACACTATTGATAATGAATTCACATATATTCTTACCCTTCAACGAAGGTTATATTGATTCTTGTGACTCAAATAAATAGTATCCCTCATATGCAAGTGGGGACTACCAAAAATTAGATCACATATTTGTATGGAATGCCATCAAACAAAAAATAATCATTATACTCCACATGTAGGTTAAATTCCCAACTTATGTTGCTTATTGACCCTTATATCTACACCATGTTGCAAAAACTCCAATGAGTATGGATGTGTGTGTTGCACAATATCTAGATTTAATCAACTAAATAGCATAGAAAAAATAAGATTGGATTGAGAACATGAGTCATATAAATCATTCAATTTATTAACCTTCGCTTACACTCTTACTTGGAACAATTGGGTAAGCTCCTCTTCACCATGGGAGATTTCATTTTCCTTCTAAGTGTCCTTCTTAAGCATATCACAAACATTGTGCTCTTCTTCACATGATGAGTCTCTATTATCTTCCACTCCTTTCTCCACATACTTTTTTTTTTTTTCCTCCAACAAGGTGCTAAATCAAGATAGAATTCTATTGTTCAACAAGAAAGTTTTATAGAAGTGTAGGATGTTCCTATAGTTGTCAACAAATAGTTGTTGCACATCCACATTACAAAAATTCTGATAATTAAAAATCAAATGTGAAAATTTTCAAACTTGTTAATAAACCAATGATTGATGTATGCAGAATCAAAAGAGGCTATGGTAATTATTTCCTCATTACTCATGAATAAGTTTTAGGTAAGATATTTCAATCATAATGAAAAATAGAGAGGTATGTGAATTTATAGCTTATGTTGAGTCATATATCAAATATGATTATGGATATGATTCATAATGGGTCAAAAGATGAAGAAAAAAATTATTTTCCTCATCTCTATTTAAAGTCACAACTTATAAGAAACATTAGACAATTTTTTTATGGTGGTATAAAGTTCTTCAAGTGTAGGATTTTCAGCCTTAAGTTATATCAGAGAATGTAATAAAAGCATGAAAGTGAGAAAATTTAGCATATAAAGTAACCTAACAAAAAATTAATAGTTGTAGGGATAGAGGGAGAAAACAAGTTGATTATAGTTATAAAGGCTTTGCAAGGAACTATAGGTTGAATAATAGAAATGTTTAAGAACAAGGTGGATGCATCCCATAAAGAGATAAAAAGGGATACAAGGAAACCACATGAAGTGACTCTCACATAAGTCATTTAGCTAAACAAGAATTTATGTATTTGGATTTATAAATTCTTAATATTTAGGATTAGGTTATTGTATTTGCATTGCTTGAGGGAAAGAAAATTTGGGTGGGTTGAACATGTTATGTCCCTTTTCCATATAACTCATGCAATGGATTGAAATACCAATGTCATGCATTCCATTTTTTTTGTGATCCCATTTTATGTGTAGACCCTTCCCATTCATCTCCTAGCTGTCAAACTAAGTCCCCCATGGATCCTAAGTGTGAAAGAAAGGCTAAATTCAATAGTATTAATACTTTTTTTGCTCATTCTTCCTCCAAAATTACCATTCAAATTCCCTCTATCCACTATCCTCCTATCTCCTATTTTCATGAGTGCGCAACACACTATATCTATAAATAAACCTTGAGAATCCTAGTTCCTCATCATATATGACATATATAGAGTGGGCATGTTCTTCCTCCATAAAATAATCCTTGGATATCTCATCTAAAACCTTCCATCTATCCCATAAGGAGTCCTCCATCTACTTCCACTTGCTATCAATAATCACTTTATCTCCCCTCATTTAATCATCCTGTTGACGGTCCAAATGGCACAACAACAGTTAAACAAAATACTGCTATTTTGTTTCTCTTGAAAGAGAAAGAGAACACATGGATGGCTTAGCTCCCAAAGTCTTTGTAGTTGGTTCTCAACTGTGCTGATGTCCCTCAGTGGTCAATGTAGCAGTAATGTTCAAGGGGCCTACTGGTGTGAGCTTCTGGATTGTTTTGAGATCAAGCATGAATTTAAACCTACTCTAACCGGGGGTTTTAAAGAAATATAAAAAGATGGGTCAGAGCTTTGGGATAGAAAGAGTGATGATTCACCTATCTTAACTAGGCTTGTTATCCTTCAAGGAATTGTAAACTAAAACTGAAGAACGAAATTAACTTGTGATTGACACACAGTTTCATTCATTCACAGTGCTGATTTCAATAACAGATTGCAAGTTACTATTTTAAATAAAACACCAAAATAACATTTCATTCCTTGAAGGCTTCACAAATCAAATGATTAACTTAAGACAAACACCATCTTGAAACACAATCTGAAATAGATTAAGATCTGGTTGCTTCTACTGTTAGTGAAACATATAAGCAACAATTACAAAGCTGACACAATCACCAGTGTACAGAAAATCTATGACTCCAAATTGTTTCCATTTATATTAAGAAAACTTGAAAGATACATTACAGGCTTCTGCTGAATCTAATTCCTAACTAAGAAGACAAAAGAAGCTCCCATTACAAAGAATCAGGATGCAGTTCTGTCTCCTCTATTTCTGCCAACTTTTTTCTAACCCTAGAAGTTCTAACCTTAGAAAATCTAACTTTGTTTTTTTTCTCTCTAACTTTCTAACCCTTACAAAGAGGCAAGAATTCCATATATACACAGAGTGTACCAAAAAGAATGCACTGTCCCCCTGCATTAGGGTTTAAAAAATATCTGCTTCCAGGAGAGTCGGCTCTCAGATCTTTCTGAAGAGAGTCAAAGTCGCATTCAATGTGAATCCCTGCTGTCCATGCTGATGAAAGATTGTTCTGGGAATGATCTTAGATCTTTTGCAGCTGCCACATTTAATTTGGCCTTTCGTGTCCATCCCTAAACTCCATCGGGACCGCCTTGAATGCTCCAAAAGCATTTTTCCATTAATATTGATCTGCCCCTCGCCAGTGGTCACTACATCTGTCCTTGCGAGTCATAGTTTCTTTGTTCTTTTGGCCTCCTTCATGTTCCAGACTTCTCTTGCTTGTTGACCGTCTTCTGGAGCATCATCGAGCCTCCCTTTAGATCCGAACATTATCCCCCTAGCCGATCCATTTCCTTTCGATCTCAGAATGAGTTCATCTGGTTTGCATTCTGTCGGTCTCCTTCAAGGTGGTAGTCAATCAGTCAATGGCCAATAGGTCATTCCTTTAGCTTCTTCTGATTGGTTAGACATACGCCACACAGGATTATCGGGTGGTCAAAGGTGGTCCACATTGGATCACATGTCGGTGAGACACTAATCGTGTCTCCCCGATGCAATTTTTCCTCTTAACAACGATTGGCATAGCGGGTGCCAGTCGATGAAACCTGTGGCGAGCTGTAGAAGTCATATTGAGCTCACAAAGACCATCGGCAAGACAATCGCCAGTCGGGATGACCTCGTGGCGAAGCTCCCTTCTTCTCGGCGAGCACATTCTGCATCGTTAAGACCCTACCAGGTCGGTGAGATTTCATGGCGACTTTTTTTTTCTCCCCGAGCCCAAGCTTCTTCCACTTTGGAGAGACTTCTTCAAGTCGGCGGGATGTCATGGCGAGGCATCAGAATCCTTTGGCGAGCCCATTCTTCGTGACGGGGAAACCTCCGTCAGTCGGGAAGACCTTTTGGTGACGTTGGATCTTTCTCCCCAAGTTCTTTCTTCTTCTCTAGGCTCGAGCTCCTTTTCCCTTTCGGTAAGACTCCGGTGTAGTTGCCCAGACCTCCCGACGACTTCCTCTTTTCTCCCCGCTCGCTCATTTTTATCGGCCATACCAGCTCCCTTCGTCGATGCCTTCATTCCATATCGGCGAGACAATCCCACATCGGGGAGACCTTTCCCCGAGCCCTTCATGTCATATCGAAGACTGACCCTTTGGTAAGACCTTTTCGTTTCAGCCAGATGTTCTGCCGAAGGAAAAATTATCGCCGAGCTCAGACCTTTGATGGGACCTTCTTTTGTCGGGCAGACTTATGGCGATATCACTTTCATTTCACATGTGTCACTGTAACACTCTCTTGTCGAGGAGACGTCCCTTAGAAACCCTATGTTTCGCTGAGGAATCCTCATAAGTTCACTTTTGTCACCGTGATAATCTCATTCTCTCACCGATGAAGCAATATGTCGGTGAGACTTTATGGGTCGGCAAGATTGCCAGACCTCACCCCGATAGACCTCCTCTTGTGCTTTGTCGGTGAGACTCGATGCATTCCCCAAGACATCTCCCCACCTCAAGAATTTCTCACCGAGATGTATCCCCTCATCAGTAGTCGGTAAGACTCAAGGCGCTCGGCAAGACCACCCGCCGAAGGAACAACTCTCGTCGAAGTGCCTGCCCCTTATGCACTAGTCGGTGAGACATAGAGAAGTTTCCGAGATTTCTCCCGAAGGAAAATCTCATGCCGATATGAATATCCCACTGCTACCGGTCGATGAGACACAAAGATCTCACCAAGACCCTTCTCCGAAGGAGACTTTCATGCCGATGGGAAACTCTTAGTCGTCTGGAGGATGACTAATGTCTTGCTGACAGGGATCTGCGTGTGAATTCCGATTGCTGTGACACCCCTGAGGTCTTGCCGATAGGCTTGACACAGACGCCCATTAACAAAATTCACTGGTAGTCGACAAGACTTTTGCAAGGTCTTGCTTGACTTTCTTCTTAGAGGAAAATTATAACCAACTAGATTGAGAAATGCATTCCAACTGAGCTCCCTTGGAAAATATCATCACGTGTGTGATTTGATCCTGCAAAACAGAGTCCCCATCAGTCCTCAAAAGCACATAAGATATATTATCCTAAGATACACTATTGTCTATAAATGTGATTCAGTACTTAGCAAGAAGAAAACCAACTCAAGCTGAAACAGAACCAAGATTTGACAAAACAAGAAGACAAACCCAGGCAGAAAACAAAAGAACTCCCAAGAGGAAAGCAAGTAACCAAAAGCAATAAAAACAAGTAAAAGAAGGGGGGACCCATTTTGTTCTAGATCAAAATGGGGTGGTTATGCAAGGCATAACAAATGGCGACTCGGCTGGGAAAATGGTTTAACCATTTTCATGAAACTGAAGGATTCAGCTAGCCAGAACACCTGGTTCATGAACATCACAACTCCCGTTGGGTCAGTTTTAGCAACCAAGGTTGAGCTAGGATCTCAAATGTAAATCATCATTGGCTACTCCTGAATCTATGTGTATGCTTGATTGTGCATCACTCTTTTATAAAGTTTTCTTCATCTTTTGAACAACAATGTGCAAGATTTGAGCTACATAAGTTGATTCCTTTTAGCTGTCGTGCAATGATATCCTGGGAATTGCTCCGCTGCCAGTCAGGCATCCATAGCCCCGATGGAGATACCTCTAGTTCTCTCACAACATTTCTCTACTGCCAATCAGGCGTCCATAGCCCCAGTAGAGATACTGGAATCACCCATTCATATTGAATCATCATTCCCTTTTAAATAGTTCTTTTTTTTTGTTTTCTCATAGAGTTTTAGATATTTCATTCAATTTTTTTTTCATTATGTCAGATGTTTAACATCTGTTCTGGTTTGAAAACTACCATGGACCTCATAACAACACTTGGGAGATCGGATTTTTCACTCAAATCTTACAACACTATCATCCTAGGAAAAATATACCATTACAAGAGGAGATGATCTTAATGATTTGTGACAGCTTCAGAGGGAGCTAATGAAGGTTATTTACTTTATACCTTGTTTTCAATACTTTCCACAACTCTCATTGACAATAAGCATGAAACAACGAATTTAGGAGAAAATCATCCAATCAGAAAATGTGAAAATATCTAAACCACTTCTCTCCTATCAACCAAAGTATGCATTAGATAACCGTCCACCATTTCAAGATGGAAAGAAACAGATAAACCCCAAAGAACAAAACAAAAACAGAAACCAAAAGAACAAAGGAAATAGAAAGACAGAAAGAAAGGTCAAACAAACAAACAACAAATTATTTACAAAAAAAAGAGTAAATTACTTACACAAAGAGCAGCAGATTATTCACAAAAAGAACAGAGTTATTTACACACATAATTTATTTACAAGAAGAAATTATTTACACACATGAATCACCCCGCCAAAGTACCAAATTCATGACTCAAAATAGTGTTTTAGAAACTATCCATTGACAGGCAATGGATTAGGTTCTCCAGTTAAACTACTCAATCGGAAAGCATTTTCCCCTAGGATCTCAGCAATCTGATAAGGACCTAGCCAGAGCTTGTCGAATTTCAGGTGACTGCCCTTCTTTTCACTAGCTTTATCCAAAAACAACACAAGGTCTGATATCCTAAAAGATTTGATTTTGGCTCTTTTTTCAAACCAACGTTTGACAACAGCCTGGTGCCTAAAGAATTGTTGCAAGGCGTCATCTCTCTGTTCTTCTAATTTCAATAAGGCAGCTAACCTTACTTCTATCCTACTGTCACTAGAGTAGAATTTTTGCATGAACTCAAGGATAGGCATTTGCAGATGGACAGGGAACACATGCTCTTGGCCATATACCAGCTTGAATGGTGAAGTCTTTAAAGAAGCCTTGATCCTAGTTCTATCTAACCATAATGCAAATCTCAGCTGAGTATGCCAATCTCTAGGATTGTTTTCTAACAGTTTCTTAATTACCCTTAAGAGATTCTTGTTGGTTGATTCTGCAACTCCATTGCCTTGTGGGTAATAGTTTGAGGAATATTTTAAAACAATTTTGTGATTGTAAGCCCATGAAATGAATTCAACAGAAGAAAAAGCAGAGCCATTGTCACATACCAACGCGAAGGGTACTCAAAACCTAGTGGTGATGCATTCGGTGAGGAATTTGATCACTACCTCTGTTGTGCTATTCTTGTAGGGTATAGCCTCTGTCCACTTTGTATAGTAATTAGTGGCAGTCAAAATGAACTTGTGTCCTATAGAAGAGTTTGGGTTAATTACCCCAATGAAATCCAGTGCCCATTGGGAAAATGGCCTTACCTCGTAGATGGGCTGCAATGGCATGGCTACATGGCGTTCCCTTGATGCATAAATCTAACATATGTGACATGTTCTGACATGCTATTGGGTGTATTTGAATACACAAGGCCAGTAATAACCAGATTTGAGGATCTGGGGTGCCAATGAGTTTGCAGACCCATGACCTGTGCCGTGCTTCCCATGAAACTCATAGATCACATGTTTAGCCTCTTGCTGATCAAGGCATCGTAGGTACACTCCTTCAAAATTCTTCCTATATAGCAACCCTCCTTTGAGCATGTAATGAGAACTCTTCATTCTTAGCACTCTCCTTTGAGTTGCATTCATTCCCTCTAGACACCGGTTATTGAGCATAAAGCAAATGGTATCAGCATACCAAGGGTCATTAGAGAAAGACTGGGTCGTGTATTGCTGAAAGACGATGTTGTCGCCATCATTCGCCATGGACTGAGACAAGATTGTACCCCTGACTAGTTTCATAGGGTGTATCTCTAGATCGTATTCTTGCAAGATTGCCATCCATTTCCCTCTTCTTTCTCCTAGCTCGCTCCACATAAGTAAAGACTTCACAGCAGCGTCAGGAACTACGACGATGATTTGGCTTCAGAGAATGTAATGTCAGAACTTCTTGACAGCCCTGATCAGCGCCAAAGCTTGCTTTTCGAGAGGCGGGTATTTGATCTCAACGTTTTTGAATGGAGAGCTCATGAAAGCAATCAGTCTCTCCTCTGCCTCCTCTCTTCGTTGAGTTAACACAGCTGCGCAGGAATGTTCAGAAGCAAAGGAATAGATATAAAACGGTCTCAAATAGTCAGGGCTGGTGAGAACGGGTGCTTCTGAAATGGATCGTTTGATTTGTAAAAATGTGGCCTTTGCTTCATCAGTCCATTCGACCTTGGTGTCTTTCTTCATCATCTCATTCAGAGGTTTTACGATTTCTGCAAAGCATGCAATGAATTTTCTCACGAAATTGATCTTCTCGAAGAAAGACCTCATTTCTTTCTTGCTTCCTGGCTTGGTGATCTTCAGAATGGACTCAACTCGATCTGGGTCGATTGATATTCCTCTTTCAGAAATTACGTGTCCCAAAAGCTTCCCTTCAGAAACTTCGAACACACATTTCTTAGGATTCAAGGAGACGCCATACTGGATACATCATTCCAGAACCTTGGCCAAGTCCGCAACATGGTTCAGTCGATCTTTGGAGAATACTGTTAGATCATCCATGTAGACGATGATGCACTTTCCAATTAGATCCTTGAATGCTATGTCCATTGCGCGTTGAAAAGTTGCCCCAACATTTATCAGACCGAATGGCATCCTTCTATATGCAAACGTTCCCCACTTTGTAGTGAAGGTTGTCTTCATCCTTTCTTCACAGTTAACCATTACCTGATTGTATCCAGAGTAGCCATCCAGGAATGATATCATTTGAGATCCATTGACAGTCTGCAAGACCTCATCCAGAGAAGGAAGTGGGTAGTTATCTTTCTCTGAAGCTCTGTTCAGATTCCTAAAATCCACACATAACCTAATCTATCTGTTTTTCTTACGGACTGGGACTAAGTTAGCTACCCAGGTTGAATGGCGCACAGGGAAGATTATCCTCACAAAAAGAAATTTATGAACTTCCTTAAGGATCAGTGGCTCAATCAAGGCGTTGATAGGGCACTTTTTTTGTCAAAATGGCTTGGCTTCGGGCTTCAGGGGAATAGTATGAGTCATTACAGTAGCATCAAATGTCTTTAGGTCTTCATATCCCCAAGCTATTGCAGCAATATATTTCTTAAGTGATTTCAATATGTCTTTTCTGATTGCTTCAGGGTAGGCCTTCCCTATGTAGACATTCCTTTCAGGACCAGAATCAGCTAAGTTAACAATTTCGTATTCACCTCCTTTATCTTCAGCTGATACCTTCTCTCGAGCCCTTGGGTCTGAATCAAAAATTCTTTCTAAAGCAACCATTCCCTTGGGAATGTTATTATTCTTTAAATTGAGGACTCCT
>VDFB02255748.1:0-42932 GCA_007258455.2 Sequoia sempervirens
TGCCATTTCTTCATCCATAGCAATCTTCTAGGATTCTGCATCATTCATACCTTGTGCCTCTTCTATAGATATGGGTTCATCCATGTTAGTATTCAAAGCAAAAATATATCTCCAATCATCAGGTGAATAAATTTTTTGGTGATTGTCTATGTCTTGTCGACCTACGAACAAGTTGAGTTGGAGGTTCTTCCTCCTCTTCTAGAGATCCAGAGCTAGACGAGTTCTCCTTTTTTTCTTGTCTATCTTTGGGCCTCAATTCAAATTTCTCAGGTGTGGAAGGAAACTAAATCACAACTTCCTGTTTACTTTTTTTTTGCTGCAATGTAGCAAAAGAAGGCTAGTTTCAATAAAAATAACACTTCTACTATGTATTACCTTTTGTGCAATAGGATCCCAAAGCTTGTATCCTTTCACACCATAACTATATACGATGAAGATACATTTCACAACCTTGTTTTCCAACTTTGTTCACTTCTCCTTTGGCACATGTGCATATGCTTTGCAACCAAAACTCTAAGATGTCTTAATGAAGGCTTGTGACCCGACCATGCCTCTATAGGTGTCTTATCAACAAGAGCTGATATAGGAGACCTATTAATCAGGTAACATGCAGTGACTACAACTTCAGCCCAAAACCTTTATTCTAGACCAACACCACTCAACATACTCCTAGCCTTCTCCATCAGTGTCCTGTTCATTCTTTCTATAACTCCATTTTGTTTTGGAGAATATAGAGTTGTCTTCTATATATTAATACCACAATCTTTATAGAATCTATCAAAATCATTAGAGAAAAATTCACCGCCATCATCAGTCTTTAAACATTTTATTTTCTTTCTAGTCTACAACTCAACTATTGCTTTAAATTCTTTAAATTGACTGAAAACTTCAGAGTTACTCTTTAGAAAATATACCCATGTCCTTCTACTATAATCATCAATAAATGAAACATAATATATGGATTTACCAATCGAAGGAACACTTATATGACAAAACACATCAGAATGAATAAGATCCAATATACCACAAGATTTATCAGAACTTGAGTAAAACTGAATGCGGTTTTATTTTCTGTAAATGCAATGCTCACATAAATCAAATTCAAGATTATAATCAGATAGACCTTCAACAATTTTTTTTATTTTTCAAGGTCCTTAGACCCTTTTCTCCAATGTGGCCAAGTATTTGGTGCCATAACATAGTTTTCTCTGTAGGTAACTTTGAATCAGAAGAAAGAGCACCCTTGGGTACCCAAAATCCATGACCATCTATTGAAGGTGAAACACTCACTTCTTCCACATACTTTCTTTTCATAGAATTACTATTGCACTCAATAGTGCATGCATCAAGATTATAGAATGCTCCATATCTGACACCTCTAGCAATCACCATAGCACCTCTGACCATCTTGCATCCTGCATTAGAAAATACTATCTGCACACCCACATCTATTAGTTTTCTCACAGATTACAAATTTTGTGCTAATCCAAGGATATGCAACACACCACTAATCCTTTTTATTCTACCATTAGGAAATATGATTTTAACTTTACCACGACCAACAATATCTAAATGGGAATCATCACCCAAGTACACCTTACCTCCATCAAATTCTTCATATTCAGAAACCAATCTCTATTAAAGGTCATATGGAAAGACGCACCTGAGTCAATTAACTATGGATCATTACTTGCACGAGTTGCCAAAGTTGCAATGAATAAATTTCCATCTTCCTTCTCAAACTCAAAATCAGAATCAAATTTCTTCTTTTTCTTCTTCTTTTCTTCTTTGCATTCCTTACTAGCATGCCTAGGCTTACCACAGTTCCAACAAATAATTGTGGACTTTCCAAGAGATTTAGATCTCCCCTTGGACTTGGATTTTTCACGCTTTTCATTCTTCTTACCTTTTTCCTAAGGTCTTCTACGAACATTTAGGGCCTCCTTAGCAGTGATGGATACCTTCCTCCTTGTTTCTTCAAAAATCAAAGAACCCACCACATCTCCAGTCTTCAAAATAACAAAAGTGCTCCTAATAGCCATAACAAGAGAATCCCATGAATCATGCAAAGGACAAAGCAAGATATGAAATTTCTCCTCCTCATCCATTTTGAAACCAATTGATGCCAATTGAGCCACCAAAATATTGAATGTTTCCAAGTGGTCTGTGATTCATCCACCCTCTTACATTCTCAAGGAATATAAATTTTTCCTCAAGAAAATCTTGTTCACTAAAGATTTGGCTTGATACATCTCACCAAGCTTCTTCCATAGTTTATGTGCAGAGGTCTCTTCATGGAAATTCATTAAAAATAGAGTCTACCAAGCACAACCTAATTATATCCTTGGCTTTATGGTCCATAACATCATATTGAGCAGCTTGAGTAGGATTTGCAAGCCTTGAAACATTCTCATCAACAATATCCCACAGATCTCGATCTATCAACAGATCCTCCATCTTCAGCTTCCACATCTCAAAACTATTTCTAGAAAATTTCTTCACCTCTATTCTCCCTGATGAACTTGCCATCTGAAAATTCCTACAATAGGATCACAAAGTGTCTTCTACACAAGCTCCCACTCAAATCTGGATTAGTTAAAAAAACCCAACAACCCATAATTGAAACCAAAGGTGATCAAGCTTTGATACCACTTGTAAGGAAGCTAAGGTAGCAGAACAACTTCCTACACTAATCTTGAGAGGAGGATAATGCAAAACTTTATAGATCTTTAATAGTTACATAAACATAAATAGAATAAACATAAATATCATGCATACCGTGAAATAGTGATTTACATGGGGAAAACCCTTTCAGGAGAAAAACCCCACACTCTAAAAGCTGCCCAATATATTATTTAGAAATCAGAAAGATTACAATATACTTGGAAAGCAAGCTTCTCACAGGAGTATCGCCACTTAGAGATCAAGAGACAACACGACCGCTATTTGATTCTTAGAATACATCACTGTCTCTCTATTGTAGCCGTAATACAATGCCCTTATAAAATAGGGTTACATTCTAGGGAAAGACAAGCCAACAAAATATTTGTCATTAGATCTAAAACCTAACAATGAATGGTCCACATTTACAATATATCATTATTTAATGTATGTCGACCATTTTAGGAGTTTCATGAAAAAGTTAACACGCTCACATTTTGCTCTTTGCTGCTATTGTATAACTATATATATACATCTTATCAATAATAAATCATATATAATTGCAAAGTTGAGACACATTTTCCCAACACTTACCTCCTGTAGCAACCATTCATTTCCATTTGGCAACTTGATTTTTATCTTTTCTTTTCCAACAATTTGACAGGGTTCATCATCACCCAAATATACTTGTCCAAAATCACCTTGAACATAATCTACAAAATATTTCCTATGAGGCATGGCATGAAATGAAGCCCCTAAATCTATTACCTAGGAATCATTAGCATTATCTAAACACAAAATTAAAGCATCTTGCAATTTATTACTTGCAACATTATCTTCCTTACTGTCATCATGTTGTCCATTTCCTTGTTTTCCCTTTCAAGACCAACAATCCTTCTTCAAGTGTCCTAGCTTTCCACAATGCTAGCAATCGATTATTCCTCTAGATGTAGATCTTCCTTTCTTCAACTTCCCTTGTGAATTCCCATGATTTGTTGGGCTTTTTCCTCTCTCCTTTGTTCTTCCCCTGTTCTCTACAGTCAAAGCATTACCAGATGTTGAACTCTCACCTATGCTTTTTTGTCACATTTCCTTGCTATGGATAACACCAACAACATCATGAAATTTTAATGTATTTGAACTAGAGACGAAGTTACTTATAGCAATTACCAATCTATTCCAACTTTCTGGAAAAGAACATAAAACCAAGAGAGCCCTCACCTCTTCATCAAAATTCACTTTTATAGAAGCTAACTGACTAGTAATCGTATTAAACTCATTTAAATGATCTATCATAGATCCACCTTCAATCATTTTCAAATTAAACAAATGCTTCATGAGAAATACCTTATTTGAGGCTAAGGTTTTTTCATTCAATTTAACCAAGGCTTCCATTAGATCCTTTGTTTTCAATGCTTCTGTTATATTGAATGCCACAAATGGTGCCAAGCACAACTGAATGGTTCCTAGTGCCTTTCTATCTAGAATCTCCCATTCTTCATCGAACATATTAGCATCTTTCTTTTATTTTCCTTGCAATGTCTACCATAGATCCTTTTGATACAAATAATCTTCCATCTGCATCTTCCATAATTGATAATTCTAGCCGTTGAACTTTTCAACCTTGAATTTTCCTTCTTCCATTACTCCCACTCAAATCTAGAAGTTTCCTGCCAATCAATTGAAACACACATGGCTCTGACACTGGTTGTTCAATTCAAACAGAATAGAGCAATAAACATTAACAATTATATGAAGATTAAATAACCCAGAAATAAAAATGAAGAATAACACAAAAGAGATCAACACAAAATTTTAAAGTGGTTCACCCTATATGGGTTGCATCCAAAAAAACTCAACCATTTAATGAATTTATTATCTAGTGCAAAGCAGATTACAATCTCATGAATACCATACCACAACTTACATCCCAACTGCTTATAACAAGCTTTTTGGAAGCTTCTATAATTAGGGTTTTACAAAGTCATTTTTCATTTGTTGGTTAACAAAAATTAACTACTGACCCCTTGACAAGAAAAATAGGGGGAATTTTTTTGGGGGTTGTGCCCTCAAACACCCACTATCAGGGGCTACTTCCACATAGTGTACAATATTTGCATGATAAGTCACCACATAGCAACACTATTGGGACCACATGTAACCAAAACCTAAGTCCTCATTGCATAAAACCCTACTAAAATCATAATTTTTTTTTCCTATGGTTATATTTGTAAGGGTTTACACTTTTATTTTAATTTATCATTGAATTTATAGCTAGTTATTTTATAACTTAAAGCATGTGCCATTTTTTACCTCTTTTTGTACAATTAGTCTGTCATTTCAATAATGTGCAAATATGATGGCGTAATATGTTCAACTGAAGATGTCTGCAGCATGCTCCTCTATAGGCATGCACAACAAGGTGAGAAAACCATCTTGAATCAATTTCTGAATGAAGTGCATGTGGATATCTATGTGCTTAGTACGTTGATGCTCCATTGGGTTGTGAGAAATGTGAATGACACTCTGATTGTCACACCAAAGAATAGTGGGACTATCAAGATGAAAACCAAACTCAGTCAATGATTGATGGAGCCATCAAACCTCCTGGCTAGCCAAAACTATTGCATGATACTTAGTCTCCATGGATGATAATGCAATAGAAAATTTCTTCTTGCAAGACCATGTAATGGGGGCAGAACCAAGGAAAAAAAAGAAGCCAGAAGTAGACTTTCTATCATTGACATCATCGACCCAATCTAAGTTAGTGAAGCCAACTATCCAATAATCTCTTGATGTATGGTGAATACCATAATGTGAGGTGCCCTAAATATATCTCAAAATATGTTTGGAATCTTACCAATGAATCTCATGTGGATGATGTGAGAACCGAGAGACAAGACCAAATATAAAAGAAATATCAAGACATGAATGTGTCAAGTGCAAAATACTACCAACCATCTGCCTATATAATGTAGCATCTACTGAAGGAGTAGTACAAGCAGAAGACAATACAACACATGTATGAAATGGTGTGGGGGTAGGCTTGCAATCAAGCATGCCAAATCTTTGAAGCATGTCAAGAGAATACTTATGCTGAAATATGGAAATCCATATGAAGATTGAATAACCTATAAACCAAGTAATACATAAGGCCAAGATTTGTCATCTCAAACTACTCCATCAAAGATTGTTGAACACTCTAGATCATGGACGAACAACCACCCGTGAGGATAAAAAATCCACATATAACACAAGGATCAAAATATCACCCTCTTGTCACTAGATATACATTGTGGGATCATAATGACATTGTGTGAAGCTAGAAGAAAGCAAAAAATTGTCCATATTCTCATATCGATCTTGAGGGGCTTGTTTGAGACCATATAATGAATGATGAATCTTAAAAACTATTGAAGATTCTTGAAAAAACAATGTGTATACTCCATATAAATCTCCTCATGAAGATCATTATGAAGGAGAGCACTCTTCACATCCATTTGGTATACTACCCATCCCTATGAAGCTAAAAGTGAAAGTACAAGGGGAATGAAATTGATCTTGGAAACAAGGGTAAGGGTCTTAGAATAATCAATTCCTTCAACTTTAGAGAACCACTTTGCAACAAGATGAGCCTTGAAATTATCAATAGACCCATTTGCAACATATTTGGTATGGCACAACCACTTGTGTTGAACCAACTTTCTTCACTTAGGAAGAGGAACTAGATCCCAAGTATTTTTCTTCATTAATGAAGAATACTAATCTACCTTAACACTATCCCACTCAGGCATACCAATTGCCTCTAAAATCTTCTAAGGATCATTCAAAATGGTATGACTCAAAATACTATCAACTTATGTCTATGCATGAGTACAATGAGAGTTTGAAGGTTCACCTGCCAAATATCCAACTGTATCAATAGTATTGTGGGACCAATTGGGTAAGAGTTGAATATCTAAAGGTGGAGGGATAGATGGAGCATCATTTTCATCCTTAAGAGATGAAGACAAAATAGTAGGTAATAAGGGATAAGTTGATGATGAAGAATCTATATGAGAAAAGTGCTCATCAAATTGGAAATCCCATCGAAATAAGACATCTTTGGAATCATGATCAAACAACTTGTATGCCTTAACATCCTCACAATAGCCAAAAAATATGAGTGGTTGAATTTTCCTCTTCATGGATTTTCATTAATCTTCAAGAATGAATTCCCAAGCCTCACTACCAAAGACTTTGAATGAAGATACATTGAGCTTGACATGGGATTAAGCCTCATCAAAAATCATATGTTGCAATGCCTTGTGAGGTATACAATTTAGAATATAATTGGCATAATTAACTGCCTCAACCCAAAATGAAGAATACATATCTCATGATTGAATTATATAGTTGGCCATCTCTTGTAAAGTTCTATTCCTTTGCTTAGCAACACTATTTTGTTGAGGGGTGTATAGAACCATAAGTTGATGTTGTAGACCATGCTCAGTGCAAAAATTAGGTTGAAAGTTTGATTGACATACTCTTTCCCATTGTCTATGCATATCCATCTAAAGAAAGACCAGATTACTTCACAAATTCTTTAAAGATCCTGAAAGAATCAAAGACATCACTCTTGTACTTAAGAAAGTACACCCATGTACACCTAGAGGAGTCATCAATAAATGTGAGCACATATTTGGCCCCTAAAAATGGAGTAGTTAGAAATGACATGAGGTCACTATGTACCAATTCTAAGGGTGCCTTAGCATGTGTGGCTCTACACATAGGAAAATAATCCCAATAATATTTTCCAAGAGTACATCCTTGAAAAACACCACCAGTACACGAAATATTAGGGACGCCTAATACCAATTCTTGTGTACTCATTTGTTGGAGATATATTTAATTGACATGACCAAAATGTTCATGCCAAAGCTTACTCATAGTATTTGCATGTGCTATAAAATATGAACCTGAACCGGTTGAACTCCCAAAACTACCAAATTGGTATAAATGAGAAGAAGAATCAACACTCCCAATGACCACAATATTATCAATATCATGGTCACAAATAACTACATTATGTGGGGTAAACTTGATTGTCTACCAATGTCAAATTGGAGAATATGATACATTGAAAGAAGGTTGGTGGAGATATTAGGAACAACCAGAACCTTCTAAAGAAAACCACCCTCAAAGTGTGACAATACCTAAGCCCAAAACACAAAGTTGTGTAGAATCCCTTATTGTAATATGAATAGTGTTGAAATATGAAAGGGATGAGACCAAATCTTAAGAGTGATTCATGTGATGTGTCACACCAAAATCAAGTATCCATGGAGTTATAGAAGGTAAGGCCCATTTAGAAAGAGTGTGACCTTTACCTATAAATGAGGAAGAAGACTTAGGAGTTGAGATGTTATGTTGTTGCACATGGATTCCTCTAAAGCCTCTAATCTCATCCAACATCTAGTGACTAGATGTCCCTCCTTTCCATAAAAACTACAAGGTTCACTTGATTTCTTCTTCATCTTGGAGGAAGACTCACTAGACTTAGAAGATTTATCATTTTGAGGAGTGGCTCGAGGTTTTTGTTTTGACTTCTGAGATGGTTTTGAGGAACACTCACTACTTGATGAAGTATTTGTCTTGGGGTTTTATTTCTTCTTGTCTTTCCCTTTAGATGTATGTGATAACAATGCCTAGGTTTTGGAACTGGAAAGAGAATCAAACTAAGTCAACTTTGCCTGTTCATGAGTCAAACTCTTGCAGAAAACCTCAAAAGTTGGCATGGTAAATGTAGTATCCAACACATCCATAGTAGAGTAGAAAGTAGGAGAGAAGACTTGAAATGACCCTCTAAGCTTATACATGATCAAAAAAACACTTTCTTTGTTAATTTTATTCTTCCCACAACCCTGCAAAAGAGATTTGAGTGACTTAAACTTCTACAATAAGTTCTCAATGGAGGGGAAATAATCAAGTACATGTGATGTCAATTCTACCTCAATCTATAGAGCTTGGATCTCATTGATGGTGCCAAAAATATCTTTGAACTTCCCCCACATATCCCTAGGAGAGGTGCAAGACTTAATATGAAACAATAGATTGTCTAAAAATTGTAGTGAAATCAATCCTATAGCCTCATCCATCTTATTCCTATGCTGAAGTATCTCAAATTGATGAGTCAATGTTGGTTGTACTTCATCCAAAGTGGATCATAAACCATTGGACATGAGCAGTCTAGTCATATGAGCTTTCAAGATATGATAGTTGTGTAGCATAATACATTCAACTAAAGAGGTATCTGCCATTCACATTTCTCATAACCCAATGGAGAATCGATGTACTAAGCACATAGAGATCCACAAGCACTTCATTCGATAGTTGATTTAGGATGGTTTTCTCACCTTGGAGTACATACCTACAAAGGATTAGATAGTAGAAATATTCATGAAACCTTTGGCATCACCTCGTTACCTCAAGTTGTGATCGATGCTTGGGGTGAAGGAAGTTGTCCTTGGGGGTCTTCATGAGGTCTCCTTCCTTCATGTTTTTTATGCATGCTTTCATATCTCTTGAGGAGAGGATTTTTTTCACATGAGGTTTTCCCCTTTTCTCTAGTTATGAGAGATTTATTTGATTGCACATGGGTACCTCATTAGGTCTTGTTGTTAGGACCCATTCATGATTTATTTTCTTTTTATGCTTTGTATTTTTAGAGTGTTTAGCTACTCCCTAAGTTATAGTTAAGGGGGGTGTTAGAGTAATTATGCATTAGCTAATAACTAATTAATCTTTAATTAATTATTAAGATAATTTCATTTCATGGACTTAAGATAAACTTAGGAGTGCTTTTTCCTGTTAACTAGAGTGAGCTATTATTAGATCGTTTTGTCTCATCACATAGGATGATGACACTTGTCATGAACTAATCCCTTTATCCTTTAGGGTTGCTCTTATAAAGTACTCTCTCTCATTGTATTATTTCATTCTATAAGTTTTTCTAGTTGAGGATATAGCATATTCTTGTTTGCAGCTCTCTTGCATGGAAGGTTTTCATTGTTTGTCCTACGTCTTGTGTTATTCACAATTCTAACATCCACTACTTGTACTTTATGCTTTGGAAACTTTATGTTACGTGGTATTTTCCTATTTGATGGCAAGTAAATTGTGCTTTGTTAGAGTGCATAATATTATTCCATATCTATTTTATTATCTCAATTTTATTATCCATAGGATAAGCTTTCCTAGGTGTTGACTTGAACATATGTCACATTAAGGAGTGTCTTCTCTCATTCACATTTCTCACGTTCGTAGAAAGCATCTTCTATATTTAACAAGTGTATTACTTGGTCTTCTTCACAGCGACTCACCTAATTTTCATGAGATAGGACTCCTCTTAAGTATTTATTTTAAATACTCCTCTCATGTTCACATTTCAGAATGAGCAATACTTGCACTGTAATTTTTCTTGTGGAATATATTATCCCTATTTCACATATATGTGTTTATTATTCTTTATTTATTGGAATAACACATTTGCTATTATGACATGCTTCACTCATCTAGATCATAGCTTGTGTGAGTCTTTGAGATGAATCCAAAATAGCATCTTTCAAACATCTTGTATGATTTTGATGCTTTCATTACATTTGTGGCATCTAAAAACCCCAAGAAGCACCTTTGGTTTGCCAACTATTATTTTGTTTACATTATTTTCAATTTGTATTCAAGGGTTTACCTTTTATTATAGTTGAACAAATTTATTTGGAGCACTTTAGAGCCAAACAAATAGTTTTGTTGCATTCATAATGGCTAAAAACCCTTAAATCGATTATCAAATTGTTGAAATCAGAGTAGATGCAACATAAGCATTTTTTTTTGCAAGTTGTATAATCGTACAACCCTATAAAGTACTATTTCAAAAAAAGAAAATTTAATTTCAATTTTTAAATTTTAAAAAATATATAATTTTTTTTATTTCAAAATATTTATTTTTTAAGAAGTAATTTTTTATTTTTATTAAAAAAAATTATGCATAGTGTAATTTATTTTGAGAAAATAAATAACTTTAAAACAAACTTTCTTAATAAAAAATAGAAACATCAACCCACCTCCACTTCTAGCTCCACTTAGGCACCATCTCTACTAGTTGGGTTACCTAGTAGCCACTAGGGGTATAGGTCCTTCTCCAATTGTATTTTTAATTTTGAAGGACGATCTCAAAGGCTTCTAACTTGCTCATGTAGAGGCAATTTTTTTAGCAATTTTTTTAAATGGGTAGAATTTTTTGCTCTTTGTGATGGTGTAAATTATTTTTATTAGACATCTTGTTGTGCAACTCTCATTTGAGAATTTTGATGAGCTATGTCTTTGACATATGGACTCCTTTTTTGGTCCATTTTTTAATGTACTTCATAGTGGTTCCATTGATTTTCTCATTTTGTAACAAAATTATATTTTTAGCATGTGGTTGTTTTTGGATATTGTGAGATCCATAACATATATTTTTTGTTTTAGATACACACTAAGATAAAGCGCTAAATTTGATTTGTATTCCTTTGGGGGGATTTTTCACATTATGTCATGTTTTTTTGTACTCACACTATTTTATAAAGTGTCATGGGGGTTATGTTGTGCCTTTGATTTTGCCATCAAAACTTTGTCGAGTGAGTGTCCCTCCAAGGCAACAAAGAATTCAACATTCTAACCTCATACATGCATTCCTTGGTTTTCACACACCCTTTTCAATTACTTGTACATCATATTGGACTTGATGCTACTATTACATTAGGGTAAAAGTATAAATCTGTATCACTTTTATAAAGTAAACAACCAACAATGATCCAACTTTTAGGCTTGAATCAATAACATGTGGCATATATGTTTTGAATTTTTAAATGATGTAAACTAATAAAATGTGTATTTTAGTCTATTTTATGTTTGTATTTTTTTGAAAAATGAAAAATTATTTGAATATAGTTTTTTATAAATTGACACTATAATTTAGTTGTTGATAAAATGTTGAAAAACAAAGTTACATGAGACATCAATCTTTATATAGTAAAACTTTTTCCCTTCATTTTTTTTGTGTATTTATAACTTGAAATTTTAGTGCATTATATTTTTCTACTTTTGATAAATATATATTTTTAAATAAATATTAAAATGTGTGTTAAAATATAATTGTTTTCACTCGACATCAACTTTCATATTAACTATTTATCTAAAATAGAAAAAAGTCTATACCATCTTGATATAGATTATTTTATCTAGTGCATTATAATTTTTTCATTTCTTTTAATTAGTTTTGGTATTTTTTCTTGACATGGTAATCAACCTAATATTTTTGTGTTGATAACCTACTTTTAAAAATAAAATATAAATAGTAATTAAACTATATATATTTAAAAAATATTTTATTTACATGAGTAGGAAATGTCAAAACATCAAGTTTTTCAAATAACTTTACATTTAAGTAAATTGGCCTCAAAGTGGCGGTACATATGCATTTAGCCGATAATTTTAGTTGGAAAAGTTGGACATATCTAACCAAGCTAAAATGAATCTTACTAGATCATATGTTTGACCAAAATTGATTTTTAGGTAGAAATACTTAAATTCACTTGTGTTGATAAGTTGGTCGAAAGTTGACACAACTTTGTACTTTTAGCCATTTTCTTGGACACTTTTGTTTTCCAATACCTCTTCCTTATCAATATAATGGGGGTATCATCACATGGTTATGCTAATACTTTCTTGGACTGATTGGAGGAAAAAATGCATTTTTAGTTGATCAATATTCTTGAGATTTTTGTACTTATATAGAGCACCCTACACATTTAGTAGTCTACTAGAAGTTACTCATATAATGTTTTTTTGCTCGTTGATCATAATACAATCAACATCTTCAACTTCACAAATTGTTTTTTCCCTTCATGCCATCTATGTATTCATGGTTGACTAATGTATTTGAGGTCACTCATGCAATATTTTGTACCTCCCTTATCTTGATATATAGTCACTAGAGTTTCATTCATTCTAGCAAAAATCATCAGTTCATCTTCAGTAGAGATTACAACTACATGCTTCAATATTTCTTCATCTTTATGTTCCTATCTTCATGGAATAAATTTTGAGGAGCTTTTATCCTTCTCATTCTCTCTTTTGTACAGGGTTTTTCCCATTGGGTTTTCTCCTTTTATCTATTTGTGAGAGGCTTTATCGTTCATGGGTACCTTGTTAGGTCGATCATTATCATTATCACTATCTATCTAAGTTATGTTTATGGGGGGTGTTAAAGCGCATCATATTATAACATATATCTAACTTATTATCCTATATTTATTATGCATAGGATAAGCTTTCTTAGGTGTTTACTTGAACACATGTCACATTGAGGAGTGTCTTCTCTCACTCACATATGTCATGTTCATAAAAATAATCTTAAATAGTTTAAGTAGGTTATGTTTTACTTGGTCTCCTTCATAGTGACTCACTTGGTGAATCACCTAGTTTTCATATAATAGGACTCCTCTTGAGACTATATATAAATACTCCTCTCATGCTCACATTTGAGAATGGAAATATTTGCATTGTAATCTTGCACATGGAATATATTATTCTTATTACATATTTGATTATAGAACTTTTCTTTATTTATTAGAATAGTGCATTCGCTATTATGATATGCTTCACTCATATAGATCATGGCTTGTGTGAGTCTTTGAGGTGAATCCAACATGTAGGTAATGATTTATCATCCTATGCATAAGTTTTATTTTTCTATCATACATCCTCCATCCTATCTAAGCTATCCTTTATACTAATTGTTGATCCTTGTGCATATTATTTAGCTTTTACTTTTAATAATTATATATTAAATCCTTTTGTTTTCCAATTTATCACCATGCTAAACCTACATTGTTGACATTAACCAAGTTTATCCTAGAAACTAATAAAATATTGAGAAACTTGTTAATGTGTGTCATGTGCCTACAATTAGATCACATGAAGGTCACTTTAGTTGATAAAAAGTGTTGAAATTTAAAGGATTTAGCAAGCTACTTGACTTGTGCACATAGAAGATCAAAGTGTAATTAATAAATTTTTGATCTCTCATGCCATAAGAGTCTCTAGTTGTAAGCGTGTAAAAGGGGAAAACTAAATAAACAAAGCCTCTACGCTTCTAAATAAGATATTGCATCTAAGATTAAGAAATTTAAACTAAATTAAACTACAAAATCTACAGAAATTTTATCTTATTGCTCTCTAACTCTAAAGACTTCTCTAATTTACCTAGCTCTCAGATTCATAAGCTAATTAAACTATTAAGTGACACTTAAAGAATGAGAATTAATCTATTATGATTCTATAATGCAACTAAGATGATTCTACAGTAAAATTCATGAGAAATAAACTACTGTAAACAGCCATGATTGAAAAACTATGAAGTGTTGAAGAAAGCTTGATGGATGCTTGATGAATTGATCCTAAAACTTTGATTGCTTGAATGCTTGAATGTCTGGAAACCTGCAGAGTAAAATTGCATAAGTTAGGATCCTTTTTGTGTAGCCCAAGAGCTATATTTATAGCTTTCACGGCAGCACAAATGTACAGGAAACCGGGATGAGGGGCTGTGATTTCTTCTGGAGAATCCAAAGGCATGGGATGAGAAGGAGTTGATCATGGAGAATGGTTTCTCCCCATGAAAACACCAGGCAAGATAAGAGGGAAGGTGGGTGGAAGGTTGTTGAGAGATCTTCCTGCAGATTTTCCCTGAAGCTTTCCCGTGAATGGCAGTGCCATTAATTTGATTGGTGGGGAAATAAATATTTATTGGTGAGGGAATAGTGCAAACTTTATGCAATAAATTTAAATAATTTTAATTTATTTAAATTTAGCAAAAATGAGGAATAAATAATTTAATAAATCAAACTATAGGGTTTGGTTTTATTAAATTAAAGGAGAGTGATAATTAAAAAGATTTTTGACAATCTTTATTTAATTAAGAGGAAATGTGAAATTAAATAACACGAATTATTTAAATTGTGTATTCAATTTTAAGATAGAAAAATAATGATAATAATTAAATAAAACAAAGTTTTTAATTTTGTTTATTTAATTAAGAGAGAATTAATGTGATAAAAATGATAATAATTAAATAAAACAAAGTTTTTAATTTTGTTTATTTAATTAGGAGAGAAAAATAGGAGAATTGATAAATGAACTTAATATAAATAAATATTTCTATTTATTTACTAAGTAGAGGAATTTAAGGTTAATTAATCAAATAAGGCGTATTCGATTAATTGGATTCTCCAGACCATTTTTAGGTGTCTACATTTTGCCCCTCTTTGAAGTGATGTGTTTACACAGTGTTTCAAAGAATGTTTTTGCTTCGGCTGCCAATATTGACAAAAGGTTTTTTAAAGCATGCCCCAGACTTGTCCCAGATGATGAATTTCGAAAAGATAGTGATATATGCCCCCTCGGGAGATAAATTGATGAATTTTGGATATTTTATGAATTTTTCAAAAACTTTGAATTTTTTATGATGGTTTGATGATGAATTGATGAATAAACAATTTATCTCCTGACAAGATTGTAAATGCCCCAGTGATTGACAAAAATTATTCCTCAGAATGAGAAATAAATAAATCCTATAAAAATTCCCCCAAAATAGCCTATAAATGCTCCAAAGGTCATTTTCAAAAGTCATGTGTGCATTGACTTTTACAGATTTTGAGATAGAGACCCCTCAGAGCAATCAGAGCCAGGATGCCGATCCCGTACCACACCCACCGACTCGAGCGTGTGCGCCGTCATCAGCGTCCGGCCGACTATGGACCTCCGGTATGTACCTCAACTCGTCCTCGTAATTCGTGCCTTTATTTTTGATGTTTTTTTTACATTTTTAGAGTTTTAGCGTGCGGTGAACGTGGTGTAGCGCATCCATTATTTTCTGGAGCGCATCATAGTTTTAGCGCGTCCGGTCAATAGCGTAGCGCGTCCAGTAAGTTCTGTAGCGCGTCAGAAGTTTTAGCGCGTCTGGTGGGTTTTGTAGTGCGGCAGAGAAATTTTGTAGCGCGCCAGATATTTTAGCGCGCAGGGTCAGATCTGTAGCGCGCCTGGTGGGTTTTGTAGCGTGTCAGAAATTTTAGCGCGTTAGGTTGATTTTGTAGCTCTTTTAGTAACATTGTGCGATTTGATTTTCGTCGATTTGTTTTTGATTCCATCTATTTTAGTTTGATCTTGATGGGGAATTGATCTCATGATGAGCGAGATCGATTAATTGATAATAATTACCCTCATGATAGGCGAGGAATAATTATGCATTCTGAATGAATGAACCCAATTGTTAGACACGGGTTCCTTGATGATTTGATAGGTTGATAGGTAAAAGCACAATGTTTGGAAAATTTGATGATCTTGTGATATTCTGATTAAAATGTTTTGTTTTGCATGAGTACAGGAGCAGTTGGATGTGATTCAGGTGCGGGAGCAGTTCCCCTGGCCATTTGATATGATTTCGCGACTGTCTCCTGATGAGAGACAGCATATTGCTTCTTGTGGTTTAGCTACATTGTTGGACATGCCCCATATTAGACTTAATAGGGGTTTATTGACGGCTTTGGCGGAGAGGTGGCATAGTGACCACAACACCTTTCATTTACCCACTGGTGAGATGATAGTGACGCCAGAGGATGTATGGCATATCCTTCGTATACCGTTCGTAGGAGAGATTGTGGTCCATGACTCGGAGGAGGTTGGCGGGGTAGAGGCCATGCAGAGGATCTTTCAGGATCCCCACATTGCAGGAGAGTGGATCCCATGGATAGATATATATGAGTCATATGCTCCTCTTCCTTCAGCTTTGGCAGGTTTCGTTGGTGGATTCCTTTGTCCTGATAAGAGGTCAAAGGGTCTATCACTTGGATGGGGTCGTGTGCTAGAGGGCCTGGTGGTCCATAGGACGAGGTATGCATGGGGCATGTGCATGCTTGCCCAGTTATATCATGATTTTCATTGGATAGTCTATCTTGGCGGCAACAGTCTATCGGCAGGGGCTACCCTTCTCCAGGTATGGGCCTGGGAGCACATTGCTGTTACACGTCTCGTACCCGTGTTGGCCAGACCAGCGACGAGGCCGTATGTTTTTCGATATAGAGGCAGGCCTACCCAGCATATGATGGGGAAGCTTGAGTATTGGAGACGGATCGTTGATGACATTGAGGCAGTGACCTGGCGTCCGTACCTAGACTGTGATGCTTGGGACGATGATGATATTGAGTTGGGGTTCTTATCCGATTCCATGTATTTGATCGGGAAGAGCCCCAGGGTCTTGGAGTGTTTCCTGTTTCGTCGGGTGTACAGACAGTACGGTATTGTGCAGTGCATGCCACAGGGTGTAGCCCACTATGGACGGCGACGGATTGATGTTCCTGATTGGGGTCCTAGCTTGCCTTACGGGGCACTTGTTGCGGGTTACCGTGCCTTGCAGCCATCAGCGTGGGAGGTTCGACGAGACATTGTCGAGGCACCCATTACACCTGAGTATGGAGAGTATCTGGCTCTGCACCCGCCTCCACGGATTACCATTCCAGATGAGCCAGCACCTAGGCAGCGTGCAGCGTAGCACCAGCAGCAGCACCAGCAGGGGGTATTCAGGTCGGTCAGCGATGGGGGAGAGAGGAGGATGTTGATGTCGATGTGGAGAGCAGCTCAGAGACTGACAGCGATGACAGTTCTGACAGCAGTGAGGATAGCAGTGATGATGATGGCGGAGATGGGAGGGGACCGAGCGTAGCAGGTTTATCAGAGCCATCCTCCGGTCGCGCCCTAAATATAGAGAAGCGGTGTCCCCGTCTTCATCAGCCGAATCCCTTAAGTGCGAGGTTTACGGTGCAGTACAAACATTAGAGCCCGATTAGCATAAGTGCGAGTTTTATTGCTTTCGAGGCCAGGCACCGAGCGAACACGGCTAGTGCACTTTCCGGTCGAATCACATCTTTGATTAGTAAAGATAGAGGCTTCTGGCGGCAGCGACGCCTGAGCTTCGAGTAGCGGTAATACGAAACGCAGTTGTCCACAGCCGAGCCGCAGTCGCGGCCTTGGCGTCGAGCGGGATACCATTAGGCGGACAGGCGAAGGCGATACGAGCGGCTACGAAGAGTTACAGTGGCGGGAATGCTTTTCACATGCTTGAATTATATCGCGAAACCATCTGACTGATCTTGAGATGAGTTCTACGAACGTTATCATATTTGTGTCCCAGTAGAGAGTCAGCTATGCCCAGTCACGCTCAGAGAGGAGTCGGTCTAGGATAGTGAGCAGAGGTGTGACACAGCCTCTTCCGAGAGATCCGAGAGATCCTAGGACGTCTGGTGGTGGTACAGATACTGGTGCGAGAACTGCTCCTTCTGGTGGGAGTACTACCTGATATGTATATGCGTACCTATTGAGAGATTGATACTGCTATTTTTGACATGATGTTATTTTCATTCTTTTCAGACTTCATTGTATACTTGACACTTGATGAGATATATATGTGCAGCGGTTTGATTGATTCATGATATGTTTTTGATATGATTTATGTGATGGATGCATTGATTTTATGATGTATTGATGTGATGGATGAAATGATATTGACGATGTATTTCTTGTCTTATGAGATGTAATGTATGATTATAAAATGTGATTGATGATGTATGGAAATGTGATTTTGTGATAAATGGATGACTAATGATAAAACGTAACGATGTATGTAAATGAAAATGTGATAAATGAATATGTGATATGTGTTAAGTGTATGATGAAATAATGAGATGTGAATAGAATGATATAAGATAAAATGTGATTTAAAATGTAATGACAAATGAGTAGATGATATTTAATGAATGATGAGATGTAAATGTAATTGAAATGTAATGATGAATGGAATGATATTTAATGAGATTGAATGTAATGATGTGATGAATATGTAATGATTAATGATGTATGGATAAATGAATATGTAATGATGAATGTATATGATAGATATAAATGGAATGATATGTATGATGAAGATGTAATGATAAATGGAAATGTAAATGATATGTGATGAAATGTGATTTAATTGTAATGATAGATGAGTAGATGATTTTTAATGAATGATGAGATGTAAATGTAATTGAAATGTAATGATGAATGGAGTGATATTTAATGAGATTGAATGTAATGATGTGATGAATATGTAATGATAAATGATGTATGGATAAATGAATATGTAATGATGAATGTATATGATAGATATAAATGGAATGATATGTATGATGAAGATGTAATGATAAATGGAAATGTAAATGATATGTGATGAAATGTGATTTAATTGTAATGATAGATGAGTAGATGATGTTTAATGGATGATGAGATGTAAATGTAAATGAAATGTAATGTAATGGAATGCAATGATGTATGATGAACATGTGATGATGAATGGAATGTAAATGATGTATGGATTTAATGAAATGTAATGATGCATGATAGGTGAGATGTAAATGATATGTAATGAGATGGAATGCCATGATGTACGATGAATATGTAATGATAAATGAAAATGGTGTAACATAACGTGTATATATGATGTCACGAAATGAGATCTTTATTGTGGATTGATGAGATGAAGATATGATCCCATATGAGGTGTCAAGTATACTCAGTCTTTAGTAAGAAAAGATAACATCATTTGCGATTGAATCATTGTAACTTGTGCCATCAGTACTCTGCAGATGTATTATTATGAATGCAATCTATGTTAACCATGCAAATGCCTATTTTATCAATGCAAATCTAAGTGTCACTTTAATAATTATTTAATCTGCTTTGTATCATCACTGAGCTTTATTTTTAAAATGTTGAAAGTGAATACAAGCATCAATGATATGAGATAGACCAATGATGACCTGAGTATTTCTTTCATGATATTTGATATTGCAAGCGAACACAAGCATCATGGTATAAGATAGACCAATGATGACCTGAGCATTTCTTGAGTAAACAAACAAGAATTAATCATTTTCTTAAGTGAATTTAAATGTCACCCATGATACTTGGTAGAGCATTTCCCGTGACAATTCACAAAACAATAATGACTAATTCACAAGCAGCAGACAAAGAAAATATATCATTCTTCTTCCTTACATCTCTAGTTCAATACATCATTGAGTTGCTCCAAAGAAATGATAATCAAATGATAAAAAGCACAACAATTCAAATTCTAGTTAATGCATTTTCAAATCATTATTCAGATTAGATCATCATTGTCAAGATGTGTGTGCTGATGTGTGCATGATTTTCCCAAATGTTTTGACCAAGTGATGCGACCTAAAAGACCTATCCTAGGGGTCTCGGGGACTGATCAAAGATTAGTCTTGCCTACGTTATACACGTAGAGACCACGTAGTTCGACTGACACAGACTCCACTTTTGACTGATGCAGACTCTATTTTTGTGTTTTTGGATTTTCTGATGTTTTTGGATGTTGGATTTTCTGATGTTTTTGGATTTTGAATTTTCTGATGTTTTTGGATTTTGAATTTTCTGATGTTTTTGGTTTTTGGATCTGATGTTTTTGGATTTTGATGGGTTGCCACTTGATGTTGTTATGTTTAATTGTCCTTCCATGCAATCTGAAAGACTACTTGTACCAGATAACATTAGGATGTTGCCCCCAAGCTAGGGTAAAACATGGTATCCTTGCTATGATATGGATAGTGATAATCTAAAATGATAGATGGAAATGATATGAAAGGAAACAATCGTAACAACACTGTACCCAATAGATAGAGGAGTTTTGGTAAAAATCACAAGTAATGCCTGTTTGCCAGGTTTTCATCACTTGTTTTTATTGTGTCCTCTTTCTTTTTCTTTTTTCTTTTTTTTTTTTTTGTCATCATGACGCCTGTTTGCCAGGTTTTCATCGAGACAACTTTATTGACCGTGCACTAGATATCCTCAAGTGTAGAATCGTCGGAGATGAATGCTGTTCATGGGCTCCTCCAACATGTCTCCCTCTGGTGTAGACAGTCGATATGCTCCTGATCCATAGACTGATATGATGACATAAGGTCCTATCCAGTTAGGTTCAAACTTTCCTTTCTTTTCTCTGTCTGCTTGATTTCTAGGGTTTTCCCGTAGGACCAAGTCTCCAATCTGGAAGACTCTAGGTTTAACCCTATGATTATAGTTTCTAGACATCCTTTGTTGATAGGCTGTCAAATGATTAACAACTTGTTGTCGACGTTCATCAAGTAGCTCTAATTCCTGAAGTCTAGAGACCCTATAATCTTCATCTGAAATGAGTCCCTTTAGTGAGACTCGAAGGGATGGAATTTCTACCTCAATAGGTAATATTGCTTCTGACCCATAGACAAGAGCATATGGTGTAGCTCCTGTTGGTGTTCTGATGCTTGTCCTGTAAGCCCAAAGAGCAGGGTTAAGCTGAACATGCCAATCACGTCCCACTTCATTTACAGTCTTCTTGAGAATTTTGAGGATTGTCTTATTTGAAGCTTCTGCCTGTCCATTACCTTGAGGGTAATATGGGGTTGAAAAGCGATGTTGGATGTGGAACTTTTCACATAGTTCTTGGACATCTTGGTTCTTGAAAGGCCTGCCATTATCTGTGATGATTGACTGGGGTATCCCATATCGACAAATGAGATAATTAAGAATGAAAGATGATATTTGCTTTCCAGTGATTGTGGTTAAGGGAACTGCCTCCACCCATTTTGTAAAATATTCGGTTGCTGTGATAATGAAATTGTCCATTAGATGAAGATGGGTGAATTTTCCCTACCAGGTCTAATCCCCACTGACAAAAAGGCCATGTAGTTGCAAATGGATGCAACTCCTGTGCTGGTGCATGTATAAGATTACCATGTATCTGGCATTTTGAACATCTTTTGACAAACTGATAAGATTCTTGTTCCATGTGTGGCCAGTAATACCCTAAACGAAGGAGTTTCTTGGCTAAAGATAATCCACTTGAATGTGTTCCACAAATTCCTTCATGGACCTCGTGTAAAGCGGAAGCGGATTCGTCATGTTCTAAACAACGTAAAAGAGTACCATCTAGGCCTCGACGGTAAAGGGTGTCGGCAATAATGGTATGTTTGGCGGATTGGCGTATGAAGTTGCGCCTTTGGTTGCGAGAAAGATCTGGTGGTAAGATATTATCTTTCAGATAAGCATAGATGTCTTCATAAATGGAGGATTGGGAACTATCTAAGAGGCTTATGGTTTGGGATTTGGGATTTGCGTATGCAGGATTTGATACTTGTTCTACAATAAATCGATAACGATCTTGCGTTTCAGGCATTTGTAGAAGAGATGCTATTGTGGCCATGGCATCTGCTGCTTTGTTCTCTAATCTTGGTATCTGCTCAAATTTGATTTCTATGAAGTACTTTCGTAGGTCATCCACCAGCCTCTTGTACAAAATCAGTGTGTCATCCTTAGTTTGATAATCATTGTTGACTTGATAGATGATTAACTGGGAGTCTCCATACACCTGTAGTTCTGTGATTTTCCATTCAATAGCCACTTTAATTCCAAGGATCAAAGCTTCATATTCTGCCACATTGTTAGTGCAACGGAAGGTAAGCCTGTATGATCGCGGGATTGTGTGCCCAAGAGGTGTGACAAATAGAATTCCTGCTCCTGATCCATGTTGTGTGTAGGATCCATCGAAGTAGAGTTGCCATGGTTGTGTTGTTACATTGAGGATATCTGCATCAGGAAATTCCATGGTCATATGATGACTGTCAAATAATGGAGCTTCTGCTAATTGATCAGCGATGGCTTGTCCTTTGATAGCTCGCCTTTCCACATACTGAATATCAAACTCACTGAGGAGCATGACCCATTTTGCCAACCTTCCTGTTAAAGCTGCTTTGCTCAGTAAATACTTGAGAGGATCAATTTTTGCAACAAGTTTGATAGTGTGAGTAAGCATATAGTGTCACAATTTTTGTGTTGCAAATACTACTGCTAAGCATGATTTTTCAATGAAGGTGTAGTTTACTTCATGTCCATTGAGTGTCCTGCTGATATAGTATATAGCCTGTTCCTTTCCCTCTTTATCCTCTTGTGCTAGCAAGGCTCCTAAAGAAATGTCTGTTGTTGCAATATATAACAATAATGGCTTGTCTTCACCGGGTGGTACCAAGACTGGTGGCGTCATCAGATAATGCTTGATTTGATTGAAGGTATTCTCACACTGTTCATCCCATTTGAAAGGCACATTTTTATGTAAGAGATGGTTGAACGGATGACACCGATCTGCTAGTTGGGAGATGAATCTTCTGATGGACTGTAGTCGGCCTTGTAGAGATCTTAATGTGCTGATATTCTTAGGAGGTGGCATTTCCATAATGGCCTGGACTTTTGCCGGATCTACTTCAATTCCCTTTGTAGAAACTATGTATCCTAGGAGCTTTGCTGATGTTACTCCAAAGGCACATTTCTTTGGATTCAATCTGACTTTGAATTTTTCCAACCTGTCAAATATTTTGGCCAATATCTCTAGATGTCCTTCCCTGGTGTAAGATTTGGCTAAGATGTCGTCCACATAGTCCTCCATGAAGGTATGCATCATGTCGTGGAAGATTGTTGTCATAGCCCGCTGGTATGTAGCTCCTGCATTCTTTAACCCAAAAGGCATGACGTTCCAGCAAAAAGTGCCCCATGGACATGTAAAGGCTGTCTTTTCTTGGTCTTTAGGAGCTATCTTGATTTGATTGTATCCTGAAAATCCATCCATGAGTGATAGCATTTTATGGCCGGCTGTGAGATCTACAATCATGTCTATGTTTGGCAAAGGAAAATCATCCTTTGGACATGCTTTATTTAAATCCCGAAATCAGTACATATTCTGATGGTGTTATCCGGCTTTGAAACAGGCACAATGTTGGATATCCATTCCGCATAGTCAATAGATCTGATGAATCCAGCATCTAGTAATTTCTTCAAGTCATTTTTCACTAATAATGCAACATGTGGATGCATTTTTCTCAGCTTCTGTTTTACTGGTTTAGTGCCAGCTGGTAAGGATAAGTGATGCATAATGAGATCTGTGTCCAAGCCTAGCATGTCAGAGTATGACCAAGCAAAATTGATGCATCGTTCTTCAAAGAATTTGATAAAATTTGGCTTTTCTGTATCTGTCATGGATGCGGCCAGGTGTAATATTCTTGCTTTTTCTGCTGTGCCAATATTAATAGACTGTGTGGGTTCTATTAACACTGATGATCTTTCATGGTAATGTTGCGGGAGAATGTCAAACCTTCCATCCTTTGGTGCCTCAATGAGGTTTTCGCCATCGGATGCGTTCTTTATTTTTACTATTTTAGGATCAAATACTGCCATAGAATGGTTTTCACCATTAGATCCATTTTTTTCTTTCATATTTTTGCAACTGGAAGGTTTGGCATCCTCCTGCCTAAAAGCATCATTAAAAGAAGTATTGGTAGAACAAGCATCGGATTCCTCACAGCAAAGGTAGTTAATAATGGAGGAATCATTGTCAAAAACAGGGAGATTAATAGGTGTTGGGCTTCCCATTCGATAAGTTCGGGATGTAGTAAAGGCAATGAATCCTTAGATGGGTTGGGGTCAGTGATTGTGAAAGCTCAGACGGAAATGTCGTCTAGGTTGTCTATGGTTATGTCGAGGCCTACAAAGGTATTTTCTTCCACATCATTTATCTCAATCGATGTCCGTTCATCTTCACTTGAGTCATCGAAATTTTGTGTTTCAAAGACAATAGGATTAAAACTTGAGCTTTGACCCTCCTCGTGATTGAGGGTATACTTTTTGATAATGTCAACCTGAATATCTTCATAGGAAATTTCTGATAAGTTGTCCCACTCATACTCATTTGAATCTGTTTCAGAATTATCTCTTATTTGAAGAATACGCTCCACAGTTTTATTGGTGATTTCTGCTCTTGCTTTTTCTGTGTATCCTAGTCCAGTTTTATCCTTATGTTGGAGCGTAAGAGGCTGGATTGGTTCTGTTATACCTTGTTTCCTTAATCCAAGAGGTCCCTGTCCTGAATATCCCATCTTCTCAAGAATAGTTTTTCCTTTCCCATATTGAGTTGTCTCTATGATGTTACTTGTGGAAGCGGGGGCTTCCTCATCCTTATAAAGCCAATTTAGTATGGCCTTATCTTCTGATTCTTCATCTAAGCTCCCAGCTTTTACAAATCTGCCATCTAATGCTGTTGTAGATTGTTCTGAAGTGTGGGTGTTTGTAGATGGCTGTCCATATGTTTGTAAAGAGGGTAATATTTGTGATAGATGAAATGAGTGTCCAACACCATATTCACTAATTCCTTTGTCACTTATCTGTACTTCCTTGGTGAATTGATGTGAGAGTGGAGCCAATTGTTCTCCAACATTTGAAGAGTTAGATTGTGCCATCCTTATCTCTTGTGATTTTTGTTGTTTTGGAAGCCACTTTGAAATGAAACTTTGCTGTTGCTCACTATCTGATGTGCCAACTTCTCTATTGTTAGGTATGAATGTATCCTGAGATGTCTTCAATGTATGACAAGCTTGGGTGTCATTGTAGTCTGCTGTGATTGTTACCTCCTGTCCATTGACGGGAAATTTTAGGCATTGATGATAGGTAGACGGTACTGCTTGCATATCATGGATCCAAGGGCGTCCCAACAGTATGTTGTATGTCAGTTCCCTATCTAAGACTTGGAAAACCACTTTTTGGACAATAGGCCCAACTTGAATGGGTAATATGATCAATCCTGTAGAGGACCTTTCTTCTTCATCATATGCTTTGATTGTGATTTTTCTTCTGGTATCAATGGCTTCATCTGAGTATCCTAGTGCACGAATCAGCTTTAAGGTACAAATATTTAAACCAGCCCCTCCATCTATCAGGACACGTTTTACACGATGTTTGTGGATAAGGACTTCAATGTGAAGGGCGAATTATGCGGGTGGTTGAGTGATACATCATCATGTTCAGAAAATGAAAGGCAATGAGGTGCAGATAGATGTCCCACCATAGCTTGGAATTGACACACATCCAGATTGTTAGGTACTGTAGTTGATACGAGAGCTTGTTCAAGAACCTCTTTGTGTGATGGGGAGATCTTCAAAAGTTCCAAGATTGATATTTGAGCTGGTATTTTCTGCAATTGATCGATGAGATTATATTGATTGGAGGGGGGATCCACTGATGGGGATGATATTGATGCTCCTTTCAATATAACTTTGGATTGTGCCCTTGTTGTGGCATTAACCGGTTGGTACTCTTGTTTCCCTTTGAGTGTGACTACATTGATTTGGTTTTCGGATTTGTCCATATGTTGTACCAATTTGGTAGATGTAATGTCTTTTTTCTGGTTGATTTGATTGCATAACTCTTCATCCTCTTTGGCAGCAGAAAAACAAAGGATTGTTGCGTCATAAACATAACCAACGTTCTTACCTTTGGTGTTTGCGGAAGAAGATTCTCCCTTTTGATAATTGGGTAGAGGATTTTTGAAGGTTGTATGATCCTTGTTTGTTTGAGGGCCCTCTACGAATACTTTCTTTTGATCTATGAGGTCTTGTACCACATGTTTTAATTGCCAACAATTTTCAGTCATGTGACCTTTATTTTGATGATAGTGACAGTAATGTAAGTCATTCCACCATGATGGTTTGACTTGAGGGTCCCAATTTCTAGCCTCTTGCACTTGAATGAGTTTTTCGTTTAAAAGTTCTTTGAGGACTGATTCCAACGATTGTCCTAATGGCGTGAATTTTCGTTTATTGGAGGGTCGTTGGAATGATTGGGTTTTCGTTTCTCCACTGTTTTGATTATTTCCTTGGTCACTACTTTGTTTGATATTAAAACCATTGTTTTGTTTGTTTGTAGTAGTTGGTGTCAAGGTGAATACTGGTTTAGATGTATGTGCATCGACCATGGTATCAGTATTCTTGTTCTTTTGCCAAAATCTTGGCTTTTCGTTGTTGCTGTTAGAGGAATGGTTATTGTTTGAACCTTTAGTGAAATGTTTGATTGTTCCTCTTTTGATTAGAGCCTCTTCGATTTTAAGCCCTTTTTCGATAACTTGTTCAAATGTGGATGGACATTGTAAGTCCAATCTGTAGTTCATGTCATCTACTAAGTTATCAATGAACATCTCTATCTTCTCCTCTTCAGGAATAGATCTAGGGTATTTAGCAAATAGCCTTCTCCATCGTTGGAGAAAAGAGAGAAACTTTTCGCCCTTTGCTTGTTTGGTGTTGTAAAGTTCTTTTAAGGTTACCCCATGTTGGATGTTGAATGAGAAGTGTGTTATGAACCTATTGATTAGTTCCTCAAAGGATTGAATTCCAGGTTCTAATTAGAAAACCACTCCATGCAAGTGTTTCCTAGGCTTCTTGGGAATAACCGTAGTAAGTAAGAGTCCTCGTGTGCGAACTCTATGCTCATAGCTCGAAATTCTCGTACGTGGTCAAACGGATCAGTTCTCCCATTGTATTTGTTGTATGTTGGGTACTCACAATACCTTGGAAATGGTATCATGTTGATGCTTGAGTCAAATGGATAAGGGAAAATGTCTTGTAATAGATACCTCTTTGTTGGCCCTTGTTGGATATTCTGGAATTGTAATTGTAACTGTTGGATTTGTCTTGTCAAAGCATCTATTTGATTTGGATTCTCTATATTAGTTGAGTTAGGTGTGGTTGCTTCCTTGAGTTGATTGACATCAAAGTCTTTAGGAAGCTTAGCACCTTTGTCAGCTAATAAGAGAAGATACTTTTCCATGTCTTGCTCTAGCATCTTTTCCATAAATTTATGGAAATGAGGGTCTTGTTGCACTTTCTCGATTTCTTCTGCAGTTATTTCCTTCTCATGTGAGTTAATAAGAGGATCAATGTTGCTATATCGTCCCCAAGGGTTTTCTTCAGTCATGGCTGCTATTTTTTCGTTTTCTTGTTCTTGTTGTTTTTGATATGCTGCTCGTGTGAAGATAGGAATACAAACGTTAAAAGGTTTACCCTAGGCTTTGATCTTGGATTTGATTGGATAAGTGTCAATCTGATTTTATATTGTCTAGTTTCGTGATAAAAGGATGATAGAATCCTTGATAGGGAAATTTTGACAGAAAATCTCAGATTTTGGTGATAACGACACTATGCAAGATGCTGCAAGATCTAGGTATAGGGGTAAAGCTTTTCTTTTTGTATGACTATTGCGTTGTGGACTGTAAAAAAAATGTTTTGAACTGATAGAAACCTTGTATTTGATAAGGGCAAGTTGACAACATGTCCTATTAACTCTCTATTTTTTGGGTTTTCTGGCGCGCTAAAATAGATACCGGGCGCACTAAAACAGAGACTAGGCACGCTGAAATAGAAATCAGGCGCGCTAAAACAGGGACCAGGCGCGCTGAAACAGATTCCAGGCGCGCTAAAACATAATCTAGGCACGCTGAAACAGAGACACAATGCGCTAAGACAGAAATTGGGCACGCTAAAACAGACACCTGAGGCACTAAAACAGATATCGAGCGCGCTGAAACAGATACCGAGCGCGCTGAAACAGACACCAAGAACGCTAAAACAGAAACCGGGCGCGCTAAAACTATGACCTGAAGGGGTTTAAGACAGAAAAAACTATCTTATTCTATGAAACTCACTTGGTCTGGTATCATATTGGATGGCCGGTTGTGGGATGTATTCAGGACAAATTCTCTGACTATGATTGTGATGTTGCCTAAGAGCTCTTCTTTGAAAGTATGCTTGTGAGTCTAAGGGAGCTACGGCGTAGTCGTCTGTATAACCTCTAGAGAAATCGTGATACCTATGAATAAAGGTTCTATGTTGGAGTAGAACTTTCCTGCTTTGATATAGAAACCTTTGTTTTCTTAGGAGTTGTTTGTAGGCAAGTGTCCTCTTTGGTTTTCGGATTCGTTTGGCAAGAGATTTCTTGACAAACTTGGTGGATACCCAATCTCGAATCATGAGAAATCCACAAGTGTTTTGATTTTTAGGATTTTTGTGATGATCTTATCTGAGTTTAATGATAGAAAACACAGCAATCAAGAATAGAATGGTTTTAAAATCCTAGAATCTAAACAAGTAGTGTATGTTCTCAAGAATCAATGATTCTTCTTGATTTTTACTGGTTTGGTTTGATAACAAGATAAGACAATTCAAACAGACTCACTCCTAGAGACAAAAGGTCATCGTTATATACTCGAACGGCCCACAGCTTGGAATTGCGTCGACTCACACAGCCATGTCACCCCCTAGAGGGCGCCCGTGTTTTTGTCTTTTCCAGGTGCGTACTCAGAGTGACGGAAGTGGATACCGGATCCCCTGAGCAAACAGTCCTTGGCAATTATATGGTGAGTGCTTGAGGGTAGATTCTTCCCCGCCCCTGCACCGCCGAGTATTACAATGTTCGGAAACTGACAAGCGTGCTTCTAGTTCTAGGTTCTTAGATATGGTTTCCGTTCGGAGCGGCAAATGGATAAACTCCCTCGAGAGACCTCCCAATCTTTAAAACAAAGATTTTGGGGATGGTTATCCTGCGCACTTCCGTTGAAAGAGGGTTTCCCCAAATTCACATAAATTTTAAAGTGGGTTGGAATACCATGGCTTTTGGCTGTCCCCACTCAGGTCGTTCCCGTAGGGTGAGTACTTTTTCCCACTACGGCAGGCCTGTCTAAAGGTTTTAACAAAAGCATAAAATGTATAAAGTAAATGGTGAGTCTGGTATTTTGATGCACCCAGTTAAGGGGAGAGCATAAACCTGTCACCCAAACACAGCAAGATTCTGTTCTTTTTAAGCCCAAAAGACAAATGATTTACTTCTAATGGAGATATTGCTCCATGACAAGCAAAATGTTCAATTTTAAAACCTCAAATAGAAGTGTGATGTTTCTATCCTAGGATTGGTACATTTTTAATCCATTTCTATCCTAGGATTGGTAAAATTTTAACCATTTCTATCCTAGGATTGGTAAATTTTAATGTTTCTACCCTAGGATTGGTAAATTTTAACCAAACAGAAAGAAATAAAAGAAATCTGACCACGGACGCGTCGGATCCAGATGAAATAAATGACTTTAAATGAAAAGAAGTGGCGCGCTGGAACAGAAACCAGGCGCGCTAGAACAGTGACCGGGCGCGCTGGAACAGAAATTCGGCGCGCTGGAACAGTTACTGGGCGCGCTGTAAAAAGAACCCGGCGTGCTAAAACAGAATCCCGGCGCGCTGTAAAAACTCTCGATCCCGCGAAAACTTTTACGCCGATTCCTGTACGACAAGATTTTCAAAAATTAGCAAAATTCGGGGTATTGCCCCACGGTGGGCACCATTCTATAAGCCTGTAAAAGGGGAAAACTAAATAAACAAAGCCTCTACGCTTCTAAATAAGATATTGCATCTAAGATTAAGAAATTTAAACTAAATTAAACTACAAAATCTACAGAAATTTTATCTTATTGCTCTCTAACTCTAAAGACTTCTCTAATTTACCTAGCTCTCAGATTCATAAGCTAATTAAACTATTAAGTGACACTTAAAGAATGAGAATTAATCTATTATGATTCTATAATGCAACTAAGATGATTCTACAGTAAAATTCATGAGAAATAAACTACTGTAAACAGCCATGATTGAAAAACTATGAAGTGTTGAAGAAAGCTTGATGGATGCTTGATGAATTGATCCTAAAACTTTGATTGCTTGAATGCTTGAATGTCTGGAAACCTGCAGAGTAAAATTGCATAAGTTAGGATCCTTTTTGTGTAGCCCAAGAGCTATATTTATAGCTTTCACGGCAGCACAAATGTACAGGAAACCGGGATGAGGGGCTGTGATTTCTTCTGGAGAATCCAAAGGCATGGGATGAGAAGAAGGAGCTGATCATGGAGAATGGTTTCTCCCCATGAAAACACCAGGCAAGATAAGAGGGAAGGTGGGTGGAAGGTTGTTGAGAGATCTTCCTGCAGAATTTCCCTGAAGCTTTCCCGTGAATGGCAGTGCCATTAATTTGATTGGTGGGGAAATAAATATTTATTGGTGAGGGAATAGTGCAAACTTTATGCAATAAATTTAAATAGTTTTAATTTATTTAAATTTAGCAAAAATGAGGAATAAATAATTTAATAAATCAAACTATAGGGTTTGGTTTTATTAAATTAAAGGAGAGTGATAATTAAAAAAAGATTTTTGACAATCTTTATTTAATTAAGAGGAAATGTGAAATTAAATAACACGAATTATTTAAATTGTGTATTCAATTTTAAGATAGACAAAATAATGATAATAATTAAATAAAACAAAGTTTTTAATTTTGTTTATTTAATTAAGAGAGAATTAATGTGATAAAAATGATAATAATTAAATAAAACAAAGTTTTTAATTTTGTTTATTTAATTAGGAGAGAAAAATAGGAGAATTGATAAATGAACTTAATATAAATAAATATTTCTATTTATTTACTAAGTAGAGGAATTTAAGGTTAATTAATCAAATAAGGCGTATTTGATTAATTGGATTCTCCAGACCATTTTTAGGTGTCTACACTAGTCATTTAAGAAAAATCATACTTATTTAAATTTATTACTCACTCTCATGTGCCCTATCTCTACAACTTTTTCATAAATTATGAAACCATTGAAGCAAAGTTATTGGAATTTTATTTGAAAGAAGAGAGATTTTCCAAGTGAACCATTCAAAATTTAAATCATCTAGGGAAAATGTGTGTCAAAGACTTTGTTCATAAATGACCTAGTCTCCTAAATTATTCTTGTCAACTACAAAGGCATCCCTATTGAAAACCAAGTGTAGGTGTTCCTAACTAAATTCATTTTAAGCTCCCTTATTTTTATGATTAAATTATTTTCCATTTAGGGACTACATTGAGTATTAAAGGGTTAGGATTTATTTTGTTGATCACATAGAAGCTCAATTAATCTTTGTTCTAAAATTGTCAAGGTAAGTATTCTATCTACATATTTGTGTTTGTACCCTTGTGCTAAGAATTTATGAAGTTGTGATTCTTATACTACTTTAAAAACAAGAATTGTATAGAACTTTGGCACTATGTATTAAAATATCAATATGGGATCTAAAAGGATAGCAAGTGAAGACATAACTAATATCATCCCTTGACCCTTGAAGAAATATAAGAAAACAACTAGGAAGAGGTTTGTTCTCATAAAGTATTTTTTTGATACCAAGGATGATATAAGAGATGCTTTGAAAACTATCTCTAGGAGGGATCTATTTGGAAGTGTTTTTAGTAAGAGAAATATTCATAAAACTTTCAAGAATGCATGGGAGTTAGAATTTTCTAGGTGATACTACCAAATTGCTTTAAAGACCCAAATATTGTGACATGGACATGCAATATGTATGACTAAAAGTAAAGGTGGATGAAAGATGGTGTAAGAAACATCCCTTTCACCTTTAATAAGTGATTTTTCTAGCAGTTGTTTAGGCTTAGATAGCATGCAACCAAGGCACTAAATATGCAAACATTGGCAACACTATACAAAAATGACTACTATGTTTATATGATAGTGAAGTTGTCATTTTTCAAGACAATGGCTAGGGGCACTTTGTTGGTTCCAATATCTCAAGAAGTAGAGCCCTTGAATGTCACACAATTAGTATGGATAAATTTATCAAAGAAGCTAAAGTAGCACTGGATGTCAAATACAAGGCTAGTATAAATAAGTTGAGAGCAATTATTGAGGAAAATTGGACCAATAATGAAGATTAGGAAGATGGTTGAATGCCTTCAGAAATGTTTATTAGTATTTTTATAATCTTTATTATTTCAATACTTTAATCTTTTTATAGTTACAAATAGTTGCCATATTTGATAAGATGGAACCATGTGGTCTATGGTACCTCCCCACAATTGTCTTATAAGGTCATTAATAAAGGTTTAGTTTGAAAGAGAAACAAATAATTAATTTGAACGCACATGATAGTTGTTAGAGCTAGCATAAGGGTGACAATGCATTATCAATACATGAAACTAAGTTTTTAAATCTTGAAAAGGAATGTTAGATTATCAAAATAGGTTTGTTAACCTAAGGGATATTGCCAAATTGGTTAAAATTTAATTTAGTTGTACTTGAAACCCTACAACTCTAGTGCGAGAAGGTTAAAATAGAGTATTCTAGCATTGAATAGTTGGGTAGAAGATTGGTTAGAATATTCAAATAATACATTATTGAGAAAAAAAATTCTTAGTAAGTTGTGATCTTGGTTTTGATTAGATAACTGATTGTGGGGTAGTTTGCACCAGAGCATATTGAGTTTAAATTGTGGAAATGTTTCATACAAGGATGGATAAAGTTTGAAGTGTACTCTATGTTGTTGAGTGAATTGAGGAAATATTTGGCATGCCTAGAAATGCATAAATTAGATTAGATGTTAAAGAATATCATAGAAGAGGTCCTAACCCTAGAGTTGATGAACAAGAATTTGGTAGGAAAGATCTAGCTGAACATCATAAAGAAGACAATAAAATAGAAATAATGATGAAAGAAATCTCAAATATTGGTAAGAAAACTAGAGTAAATATTCCTAATTATGTTGGTATTTTGAATCCTAAGGAATTTCTTGATTAAATAACCGATCTACATGAATGAATTGAGTAAGAGGATATTATCAATCCCAGTTTAGTAAAAATTTCTATGACTAAGTTGAAAGGTCAAGTTGCTATCTTGTGGAAATAAATTTAGTTAGAGACAAATACAAAAGAAAATCCCAATATTGATAAATGAGATATAATGGTATATAAATTGAAATCTAAGTTGATTTCTACAAATTATCAATTAGTTATTAAAAAATTGAAAATTTTGAGCCAAAAATATATGATTGTGGAAGATCATGTTGAAGAATATTATATGTTGAACATAAGACTAGGTCATCATGAATAAAATCAAGACAAAGTGGCTAGATATATCAATAGCTTGTGAGGATCTATTCAACAAGAGGTTAGTATGTTGAATATGCAATGTTTTGAGGAAGCATGCCACTTGGCCCTAAAATTTGAACATATATTGAACAAAATATTCTAGATAAAATAGAGAAAGAATGGAAGAGGTGGTAGATTCCCATGAGGAAAATATCAAAGTAGAGATAGAGAAGCACATAATGATGAAGAAAAAGCCAAAGATGACACTGGAAGTCACAACAAATATAGATATAGCCTCTTTGGTGATTGAAATGTGCATAGACTTGATTATTTTGATGATAGAAGACGTGAAAGAAAATAGAGCAAGATATGGAAGAGGAAATGAAAGTTACTTTAGAGGAAATTATTTCAAATGTGGATAAAAAGGCCATATATGTAGTGACATAGCTTGGATAAGTGAAGAATATAATATAAAATATGCTACAAATACTTTAGAATACTCAAGAATAATAAGAAACTTTGAGGGGGGAAACCTTCAAATGTCTCCAATAAGAACACAATTAAAAAATTGCAATAATAAACTAACCCCTAGCTCCTACATATACCCTACGTATGCATTGGCTACAACCTAGACTAACTTAGATACCTAAATATAACATCTAAGATGACTTAATTACCTAAGACTATGATAATGATCATATACATTAATTAAGAGTTAACGCAGCCACATGTTGACTATTCATAACCCTATGCACACTATAGGGTTAAGGGTGTAGCAATAGAGGATTTGTATGTACTTGATCACAAGAAGGATATGACAAAAGATCAAAGAGAATAACAATAATGTATGATTGAAAAATTAATGAAGAAATTGGAGGAAGTGTTTTGTGTGCCCTTAGCAGACACGCCCCATTCAGAATGGGGACCCTCTTTTTTTTCTTTCGCTTTGTTAGGTCGTTTTATCGTCGCCTCGTTTTGTGTGTCCCATTTTGGTGTCCTAAATGGTCAGTATGTCTCCAAAGTCTTATCTCAAATTGACCATGTTTCATCCCCTCAAAATTTGATAAGTCCTAGGTCCTTATGGAGTTCCTTTGGTAGTTTGCCTCTACCAGTGGCCTTGGGGCCTTCCGGGTTTGTCATAGCGATTTTCCCTCGCCGGATTTCCATTGTGCATTTGTTGTTTCAAAATGGTCAAAATCCTTTGCCTTCCTGTGCCCCGAGACCTAGCTCCTTGACTGTCGTCCTCATGACTTACACTGCAAATTGACCGTCCTTCACTTGTGTTGGGCTTGGTCTACCGGACCTCTCTTCTCGGGACTTCGTTGTGAGTTTTCCCTTCCCGAACAGCCATCCTTCGCCGGAGTTTCACCTCTCGGACCCTGTGCCTCCTCTTGTTGGTGCTTTTCCACTTTAACATTTGAAGGGCCCATTGGCTCATGTCCTTTCGGCCTCTGGGTTCTGGACCTCCCGCCATCATCTCAAAATTTGAAACCACCAACTTCTCGCCCGCCATACAAGCATTTATGAGGGTGCATTGAATGCACTTAGGGGTATAAATATTTGGTCTAACCTGTCATTTTCACATGTCAGGTTGGCTAGAAGAGTTCAAAGTGAGTTCAAAGAAGTCCAGTGCCTTCGTCGCCTTCCGCCCTCGCGGCCACTGCCCTCATTTGTTGATTCTTCATGGATTTAGTAGCCTCCTTCACTAGGTTCTTGAGGTAGGTTCGTCGCCCACCCTACCACAATTTTTTTGGTGATTTTGCATTTAAACAATGGGAAAAATAAAGTTAAAATGCATTCATGCGATAGAGGAGGATTAGACCTAAAAAACCCATATGGTAAAATTTCAAGAAGACCATCGAATCATCATGAAACTGAATCTAAAACTCCCATGCCTCAGCGTCATTCTTCCCACAGAGCGCCTACGCCCTACGGACCCGAGCCTCCCCGTAGCCATTTAGAAAACTTCAAACTTAAATAACCTTGAAACGATAAGATGTCTCCTCGGGCCCACGACCCTGGATCTCCTTTGATGGGTCGTTGTTGGGACTTAACAAAACTTGAACTCTCGGCCTCCATTCATACTTCCCAGGCCTACTCCCGCAGGATTCCTTCCCCAGGATGCCATGTCGTTTTTTCCATTTCAAATGACATAATGGCCCCGTCCACCCGAGCCTCGGGATTTTCTTTACCATTCACCGCCTAAGTTAAACAAAACAAAATGCTATATCATTGGTATCATCTAGGTCCTAGTTCGCGGAGTTCCATTTGTGGACCTCTATTGCAACTTTGTCGATTTCAAACGGCCATCAGATGACCGCCTCCCCGCTTCCGGGTCCTGAGCATCCCTATGCCGCGTGAGCAACAAATGATGAAACCCAAGTGTCTTCGCCTTCTCTGGACCTGCTTTGCTGGTTTTCCACTGTCGGGATTCCGTCCAGTCTCAACCGTTACAAAAGGAAAAGCAAACCCGTCATTTTGATCCCCAGAGCCCGCTACTCTGATCATCGATAAATTTTTAACGAAGGAAACCTGAAAGCCGAGCACAATGCCGGGTCCGGTCCGCTGGGTCGCTCCTACCGGAATTCCGCTTAGTGCACGTCATTTTCAAATGACTATCCTCAAATGGCTTCCCGACCCATTTGATCTGCACACTTAAATGAATAAGGAGTTATGCCATCCGTCTTTCGAACTCGTGGGTCCCAGACCCAAGAACTCCATCCCCAGAACTTTGTTTCATCATAGTCATTTCAAACGACAAACCTTAGACGACTTTTCCTCCTCATAGCTCTGAGTGCCCCAATGATGATCCAAATGACCTCCAATCTGGAAACAATTCTTGACCCGTGTGCTCAAATTGAACCCTCTCCTACATGGACCTTTCAAATCATTCAAATCCAAAGTCGGGAGAGACCATACGGATTGCCCTGCCTTGTTCGCCCTTTAAAACAACATTCCTGCCAAGGAAGTCCGGCCCCTAGGGCCCGACCTGTCCAAATTCCCTTCAGTAAACAGCTAATGACATCTCGAAGTAAATGTTTGATTTCATGAATGATGTGTTATCTAATTGGACTTCATCTCACAGGGATTTTAGCTAACATTGGTGTCTTCATGCTTGATTGGGCCCATCATGCCTTTGTTTGTAGGATATATGGAATCAGGTGCAAGACCCTCGAGGGAAGCCGCAAAAAAAGACAAAGGAAAGAAATCAAGTAGAGCTCCTCATGGGAAGGAGGACAAGGATCAAATGAAATATCAATTCCATGGTGATCCATTGCACTCAATGGTCATTATAGACTGGAAGGAGATTACAAATACCAATATCGGCCACATCGATATTGATGAATTTAAATAAAGGGTCAGTGTCAACCTGACCACAGACAATGCTAGGCTAATTAGAGGAAGTGGAATTTCCAAGGCTGCAGGCTTCCCTCTTGCCCTTATAGCTCCTGAATTGATCATGGCTTGCAGGCAAGCATACCAACTTGAGACCCGGACAATTGTAGATAGAGATGGGAATATTCTGGCTGACATGTCTCCCAGGGCGATAACCAAGACCTTCCACATTCCTACTTTTGGAGAAATGGAGGTACCCACCATAGTAGATTGTAAGGCAATGTGGGATGAAGATTCCATTGGATGCAAGAAGCTCATCAACCAATATTGGTTAAAAGAGAAAAGGGGCAGCACTACAAAATTTCCCAAAGAACTCTTCTGCAACGATTTCTTTGAAGATTATCATGACCTAGTAACCCTGCTAAGTCGAGTCATGGGTTTTCCTACTACTGCATACTTCCAAGAGTGGATGGTTTATTTTGTTGAAAATATTCTCTGAAGCGAGGAAACCTCATTCTAGCGAGGGTGAGATCATCAGTGACTGCTTCCATGAGCAGTTCATAAATGTTAAGAAAACCTCCAAGTTTTATATGACATCTTACCTAGTTTACTCGTTAGCTAAATGGAGGTAGTATGGTGGATTGTTCAGGACACTAGATGAAGAATCTGGTCGAGAATTGAAGGTTTATGATAGATACCCTCAGTTGCAGTTTATAAATTTCAAGAGGGACTATTGCAGGGTGAATGACGCTTTCATAGGTCACATTATCAGGTTGCTTGGAGGTGATTTCAAAAGGCGAGTCTCCCACAGTGCTCGGGCATTCCTCAAACAATATGCCGTTTTATTCATTCAGTACCCCAAATTCACATACATTTGTGCTCAAGGCTACACAGAAAGGCTGAACAAGCTGCCCCAGTATCCTAATGACCGAATTATATTGTTAGAACTCTCTCGATAGCTATGACATGTACATACTCTTCTCAGTAGTAGACATTTGGTAGGGATCCCTTATCCCCTTTCTTTTGGCCAAGGGATGTATAAGCTGCAAACCTCTCAGTGTGCTGGAAATTCAGAGAAGGAGCTGGTTGAATATCATTTCCGGCTTCACACCGTCCGTCCACGAATGGACCCTTATGGGCATATAAGGAAATCACTTGGACCCAACTATGCCCATCTGCATCATGTTGAAGATTTCTGGGCAAACTGCAAAGATGATAAGGAGGTGCGCATGAGACATTACATGCGAATTACTGCCTACTTCGTAAAAAGGGTGAACTTGTTCCCTGTACCTGATCAAGTTGAGGAAGATGAAAACACAATTATGGATCCTAGGTACAATGCAGTCACTAACTTGCCACTACCTTCAATAGACTGGGACGAGCAGGAGGTCAATGACCTTGATATCATAACTAAGCCAATCGAAGCTCGTACCAAAGAATGGGTCAATGGGCAAGTAGCCTGACTAAAGCAACAAGGGGTCGTCTTGACCTATCAAGGGCTCAAAAGTGAGCCTAGTGCAGCAGATGATGGAGCTACTACAACTTCAATAGGAGAAACATCTAAATCTCCTCCGCTAACTCGCTCCAAGAAAAGAAAGGAGACTGAGGAGCAGTAGTCTAACCCAAAGGTGTATGCAAGAAAGGTTGCGGAAGGTGAACCTTCCAAGAAACATAAAAGATCAGGTAGTACTACTATAGTGCCTATTATTCAGGAGGACCCGCTCCACGAAGGAGAAGAAATGGAAACAGATCAGCCCAAGTCTCCACCGGTTGCCTTTCTCACTACTGCTCCTTCGTCGTTGTCTCAAGCTATGGTGGCTACCTCCCTGCCTGCGGTGGACATTTCGGTCCACCTGGCCTCTTCTTCACCAACTGGCCCAATCCTGGTGGTTGATTCTTCCTTTTCCACCACCTCTCCACTCTCCTCGGCCTCCATGTCTCCAACCACATCGCTCTCGCTGGCAATAACAACGATTCTAATACCAACACTCTCGCTCCTAGAGGATTTTTCCCGGCACATGCAAAATGCTCCCTCAAAAATTTCTGAAATATTACTGAATCCAGCCATCCGAGTTGCCCTGGTGCAAGTCCTCGCCAGTGCTCCAATTTCAAAGCCTCCAACCAAGCCCCTGGAGATGAAGGCCACAATAGCAATATCAATAGAATGGGAAAGACGAGAGATTGAAGCAACAAAGGCATTGGAAGAGGAAGCATACAAATATCATGAGCACCCGGAATACCAACACTTGCAAATTGACAAAGTAGTTCATGAAGGAGAAGAAACACGATCTTCTGAAAGTGGAGATGAAGGAGAAGATGCCAGCGGCAAATTAATTGTGCAAAATTTTGATCCTAACTTTGAGGAAGATTTGGCCCAACAATTAAAGGATGTTGGGGAAGAAATTGAAAGGTCACCCACCAAGGAAGAAGGGAAAGAAAATGACAAGATGGAAGAAAACCTTGAACTTCCAATAGGTGGGCAGCGCGATGAAGACCTTACCCATCATGAAGAGGTACCTCCTTCAAGAGGGTAGGAAGAACATGGATACATGTCACCTCCACGTGAGGAAGAAAAGGATAAAGAGGAAGATCAACCTGAAAAGGAGATCCAAGCTAATAAGAGCTCTGAAATAGAGTAGCCCAAGTAGCACGGGCATGAAGATGAACATGATGACGAAAAGGAAGAAGAGGAGGCTAAGAGGGTAGAAAGCCCCAAGGAATGCCTTCCCACTAAGTCCCCAATTAAACGTCTAGTATTCCTCCAAGACTTTGATGAAGAAGAGGGAGAAGACACTAGAGTGGAGAAGGAAACCTCCAAAGACAAGGAAGTTGAAGTTTGAAGAAATGAAGAAGAGGGTGGACATGAGTCACCCAAAAGAAAGACCCAGATGCCTGAATGGATGGAAAAGCAGCTTGAGAAGAAGGCTCTCGCCCCGAGTGATCCAAGAGCAAGACTGGAGGCTATCTAAGCCCGAGCACAAATCACTACCAAGAAAGAGAAGAAGCCCAAAATCATATCCAAGGTGACGATGGATGCTTCTGGCTCTTGAACTGTGCAAGTAGCTACACCGGTGATGGGCAAAGAGGGGGTAAGCTATAATGTCTCCACTATTGATTTAGGAACAACTACCAAAGAATAGAAAGTGGAGCACCTCCAGGAGTCTATTTCCATAGTGGTGCATTTGATACAACAAGACAAGATCTCGAAAGAAGAGCTTAAAGCACAAGTGGTTGATCTGACAGCCTACATCCAGCAATGGTTGTCAACAGAGGAAATGCCTACCACATCTTTGGCCCCGTCGCAGTTGTTTTCAAAAGAAAAAATAGACAAGCTCGAAAAGAGGAAGAACTTGGATAAGACCACAGAGAGTTGGTTCAGGCAAGTCTTGTTCATGGGAAACATGGGCATTAATAGTGTTGTGAGGACAACAAACAAGTTCTTAGATCTACAATAGTCTCTTGAGGGTACGAGGAAACTTTACACTGACTTCCTGGAAAGATATGAGTCCACCTAACTGAAGATTGACGCTATTCTCAAATTGCCAAGCGCAACTTGGGAAAAAAAGCTTGCATTCAAGAAGGATGATCACTGGTTGGTGGATGTGTGGAAGCGAGACTTCAAGAATCAGAAGGAAAGGTTGGAGCAAGTGCTTGATAAGGTCGATCCAGACATTGAGTGGGCTAAAGAAATCAGAGTCGATTGTGTCTGGTACTTGAAACTAATGACAGGATATGATATGCTTATCGTACAAATGGATCCAGAGAAGATAAAGCCCCACTTCCAGAAGAAAATGGATGATGGAATGTCAGGCGAGATCACCACTGATTTCATGATTTTTGCAGCTAGAGCCTTCACCCAGTCAGAGTTGTTCCGAGACCACACTGCTAAATATGATGAAGACTGGGAAAAGCTCACCGATAGATCCAAAGAATGGAGTTATCAATTGTTGCGATCTAAAATTTTGGAAGTTGATAAGCTCTAGCCGCTAATTTTGAAGTTCATGGAGTATGTTGCTTTGAAGAAGCAGGAGGGAAACCCTATTATCGATGAGGAATTCCTTAAGGAATAGCTACAGGAAAGAGCAATCAGCAAAAAGACAAAACGCTTAAGTGTTGTCACTAGAAGACAAAATAGGGATAAGGACAAGAATGTATTTTAAAATGTAATATATTGGGGGGTAGGTAGAACCCTAATCTGTAATGAATCTTGGCCACACAATGCAAATTAATCTTGGCCACGTTCATTCTAATTTTTGGACACTATAAATAGGGGGTCTCCTCTCATTTTCAAGAGAGAGTTGAGTTGTTGTAATGACATGCTGTAGAAATTTTAATGGAAATACATTGACTTTGGTGCATTCCTGAGTTCCTCTACATGTTTCATGATTCATCTCCCATAGTTAAATGTTTTAGTTAGATTTGCTTTGTTGTTTTAGTTAGTTTCAGATTGCTTTGATAGATTTGGTAATGTTGTTATGTGATTATGAAAAATTTTGCTGTGTAGATGCCTTCCTAGTCCATACTTTTTGCTATTTGCTGCTGGTAAATGGCTATGTAAAGTTAGTCTAGACTTAAATTCAAAGATGCTCCACACTTTTATCTTTGTTCATGCATGCATATGGTGAACGAATGGTGAAATATCTGCAGGCCTTAGAAGATAGCACAAATTTCATGAGACTGTGAATCTTCTAGTTAAGTGAAATTTTGTTGAAGGAAGTTGTCCATAGCAGAACCTCCATGATCACTGTTCATAGTTAGTTGCAAATCCAGGAAACTCTCCTCTCCCCTACCCTTTTTCCTTTTCTTTTTAGAAATAACTTGTGCTAAGGTTCATTGCACATTGTAAAGCTAAAACTTAAGAAAAACATTGGAGTTCTCGATTGTTGTTTGAACCTGCAGCAAAGTGTATATCAACTCCCATCCCAAGGAACTTTAATTCTCATGATTCATTCCATTCTATCCAGCCTCATAAGTCTGCCCTATGATTACCAGCAAATCACATGAAACAACTGAGATATTCCAAGCATGTCATGACCTGACACTCGAGAGACCTTGGGGTGATTTTCAACAACTTGTTGGAAATTGTCTTTCAAGAGAGGTGATGCACCTATGCATTACCTGTGTTGAGAAAGTGTGCAAAACACAACATCAACAGGTTTAGAGAAGGATTGATGCAAGATCATCCATGGGTGCTAGGCAATCTTACATCCCCAATTTTTTTTAATTTTTTTTATGATTTCTAGCTATAAACGATTTTCGGGCACCTGGTTCAGGCACTCTCAAAGAATGGAAATTTTATTTATGAAGTTGGCTAGGTATTTTAATGTTATCATTGGGTCAAAAATGGGGCCAAATTAATGTAAGTAATATTTTATATATTGGCCCAAAAATCGTAATTTTGTGAATTGTGAGGTGCAAATTTAATGTGCTAAAAAAAGAAAAAAATATAAAATTGAAACCCAATGACCAAGTTAAAAAAAAAAAACATGTTGAGATATTAATTATTTTCTTGGAGTTACAAAGACAAAATTTACAAATTAAATGCAGTTTGTAGATGAAGATGGAGAGAGGTTTTCAACGCCATGTTGGGGAGTAGATTGAATGTTAAAAATTGTAGTCCCAAGTATGTGAATTTTTATTTTTTTTGAGAGCTCAATTGGAAGTGCACAAATTACCTGTAATAATTTATGGAATAGATGTACATTGAATGAATTTATTATTTTATTGAATCAATTTGGTGATGCTTGGAGGGATCCTAGATAGGTGGTTTTGTTAAACTAGTTGTAGGAATGAAAATTTTTGCAAGAAAAAGTGAAAGTTGAAAAGTTGCCAAAGAAGGGTAGAGCAAATCCAACGCCTAGAAATGGGTTTTTTTAGATATTTTGGTTTGAAATTTAGCATAGTGTTGCTAGAAGGAAAAATATAGTGGGCATGTATTTCTATAGATGAATATGGGTGCTTTCATTGTACAAGTTTTCAAAAGAAAAGACTTTCATTTG
>VDFB02255749.1:0-13700 GCA_007258455.2 Sequoia sempervirens
TCATAGTAAAATCCTATTATTTCCTCTATTAATCATCTCCTTCATCTTTTAAGATATTGATAAAATCTTCTCCCAGTATGTCCATGTCCAATCAAGTCAACCGCCACTCTAGATTCACAATAAGTTCAACGCATGGTAGTTTTTGATAATTGGATATATAAAACAAAACCTCAAATTAACATGTGGCAAGTCAAATTATAATATCAGCCACATTAGCAAAAACTACAGCTGGCTGACACCAAAAACAAAACAAAAAACAAAAACTAACTGCACACAAATTTCCAATAATACAAAAAACAAGACAATAGTCCACAATAAGTTAAACCCAGCCATCATTAATATCACATTAACAATTTCTTAAGGAAAATATTTTCATCAGGAAGCATGTATCCATTGAATTTGTTAATGATGCAGCAATTATAGTCTGTGTTATTGGCGTATTATGTCTCCTGATGAGTCATTGTGGCATAACCTGTTGGATTTTTAAAGTACTACAATTTCTAGTCCTACTTGATGACGTCAGTGGCAGCTATGAGGTTACCCACCTTCTGCCACCCAAATTATGTTATTCTTATATTCAGTTATTGCATAGGTTCAGTCATGTTCTATTTTTGTCTGTCTCCCTTACATTCTACTTATACTCTGGCATCTTTATCTTGCAGGCACCAGGAAACTCCAGTATAGGGATGAGAACCATGTCCCCGTCTCCACACCCACATCATCTGCCAACTATATTTTTATGCAGTATAGCCATACTATAATTCATTTACTCACGTACTCTGATTTCAATGACGTTCACATTCCCATACCAATACCCATCCCCCAATGTATCCAGGGGACTGATTTATCCATTACTGAGAGTTGGCTCTGTTAAAGAGTTTATGTGCAGCTGTTACCTTGACAAGATAACAAGGAGATATAAACTTAAACTAGATATTATAGTGTGTTGTTTTCATCTTTGAAATTTAATTAAGAGTACCACAGGCTGTAGATATTAAATACAACTCTAGACAGCAAACATGGTAAGTGGATTGCCTTACCATGGAATGAGAACCCAAACATAGCATCCACAATAATGTCAAAATCACTAGCCAATTCCATTGGCAAACTGTCTGGTAGCAAGAATGGAACAGCAAGTGCCTCCAGCTATAAAACACAGGAAAACATAGTCTAAGATTCTTTTAAAAAATGAACCCAGATTTTGTCTTATAATAAGCTTGTAATTTCATTGAGTGAACTGTCAAATAACTTTTGTGGGAACTGCATCGAAGAGAAAATGTACCTGAGTAACAAGCCCATGGTAGAGAGGCTTATCAGTGCGTTTGGGATAGCAAACAAATGGCATGTATCCAAAATGATAAAGGTGGCGTGCAGCCACCAATCCATCACCACCATTGTTGCCAGGGCCACAAATAATTAGCACTCGGTTGTACTCACTTGGTTTATAAACCTAGGTAAACACAAGAAAGTTGTTAAAAAATATAAGGCATCAGAACAATTATTTTGTATAATTTATTAAGCAAGATATTTTTTTAAACATAGCAATAAACTGATACAAAGAACATAGTCGTAAACACTATTATGCTTCAATATTTCATCCGAAGTCTGTGAAATGAAGATTATCTTTGTGCAGATTCATATATCCTAGGTGATCATTTTGTGTATAGAAATGTCACTATGCTAGAAAGGAGCAAAACCTAAAGCTAACAAGTGATGAGATGGTTTTTTCTTTCATTTCCTTTTCTATCCAATCCCCTAGACTAGTCTATCGCTATAAAATTGTCAATTTAGCGAGGTTATTTGTAGCTTAGAATCTCTTTTGTGAGCTATCCTAGATCTGAGGACCTTTGTAGTTAAGAATTTTTCAATATATATTCTGTTGGATAGCTTAAATCTGTTCTGTATATTTTTCTAAGTTGCAACTGCAGATGTTAATGCTGATTGTCTTTAGTGGTACTGTAAGTGCATATCTTGTGTACAAAATCCTCTCATATATTTGTAATATTTACATGTCTTCAAAAAAAATAAAAATACTAATTCAGTATCAATTTGTCTGACTCAAATGTAATGTTAGATATTCATTGTTCAATATTAAAATAATAAATTCAGGAATCAGCAGTATATCTTCGTAAAGATCATCATTATCATGATCATCATTGACATTAAATGGCATAGGTAGACTAGAAGAATCACCAGTAAAGGTCACTAGCAGTTGCATTAAGAGTATGTTGGTTATCACATTGTATATATCAAATCTGATCATAACTGGATCCTAAAAGACCTATGGAAATTCTAAGACTTAAATTTTGTGTAATAATAATACTAAGTCAGATTTTGTACTTCTGTATTTGAATGCGCTGAATGCAGAACATTAATTGATTTCGATGTCTGCAAATAACAGCAAGATGTCTCATATATATGAGGGAGACACGCCTCAAGGAGAGATGCGTCTCATGAGAGGACGTGTCTCCATAGAGTGGAGACACGTCCACTCATGGGGCGCGTCCCTTGAGCGCGCGGGCTCCCTTAACAGTTCGCTGTTTATTTCTTAAACTAATATGAGATCTGTTAACACACAACAATCATAAGGAATGAATTCCGATATGCAATATTTCGATCATCATCAGAAATCTGCAAAACTTATTTGATTTTCCTTTTTTCGAGGTTAAGAACACTTAGGTTAAATATAAATGATGATGATGCAGGAATGCAATCATCATTTATATCTGACGAGAGGAAGCATCTTGTGAATCGGCATTTCCCTCTTGGCTGGGGAGAGATATTTCAAATCCGAAATAGAGTGGAGATATCACCTTCATGATATCGAGATGATTATGTTTTCTCAATGTTATTAGTCATGACATTCTTCATAACATATCTTTTGAGACATTGCTTGATGTATTACCCGACATCAAGTCACATGATGTCTACCATAATTCATGGCATATCCACGGATATATAATTATCCACCATGAGTATCTCTTAAGGATCACAATGATCTTCAAATGATATCAAGTCCCATGATATTCATCAAAAGTGTCCAAGAGATACTATCATGACATGTCCACAGATATCAAGTCACATGATATCTATCATAATAGTTCAACTCATCATTGTAGAGTCATCACTTTACAATGTCAAATACAAGTGTTCATTATTAGAAAGATCGTCACCTTTCAATAATGTACATAGGGGGAGTAGGCCCATAAGGTCATGGAGTCACACACATGAAAAAAGAGTTTACACATTAAACATCTTTATATATTAGTACAATTTATAAACAATTTGAATTTCAGACATAAATATCAAATTACATTTCAACCATACCAAGTTTCTTCCTGAAGTGCTCTACCTTGATTTGGGAGAGAGGCTTGGTGAGAATGTCTGCAGTTTGATCATTTGTACTAACATACTCCAACTGGATCACTTTCCTTTCTACCATATCTCTTACATAATGATAGGGGATCTCAATGTGCTTAGATCTATCATGGAAGACAGGATTTACAGAGAGTTTGATGCAACTCTAATTATCACAATGAATAATTGTAGGATTCAAGGGCTCACCAAAGAGTCCCACAAGCAATTTACGAAGCCAAACTGCTTCTCTTGCTCCCATAGAGGCTGCAATGTATTCAGCTTCTGTTGAGCTCTGTGCAACTAAAGACTGTTTTCTGCAAATCCAGGAGATCATAGCTGATCCTAAACTGAAGCAACACCCTAATGTGCTTTTCCGATCGGTAACACTTCCAACCCAATCTGAATCAGAGTATCCATGTAGATCTAGTTGGTCATTTTTGTAAAGAAGACCATATCCAATAGTGCCTTGAAGATATCTTAATATATGTTTCACAGCCATAAGGTGAATTTCCTTTGGCTCACACATGAACTGGCTTAGAGCATTCACTGCATAGCAAATATCAGGTCTGGTGTTAACCAGGTACATCAAAGATCCAATCATTTGTCTATATAGGGTTGAATCTACACACTTGGATTTTGTTGCTGCTTCTTTCAGTTTGTGAAGGTTGGTTTCCATAGGTGTAGACATGGGTCTACAATCCAACATTCCAAATCTCTTCAGAATATCAATAGTATACTTTCCTTGGTTTAGTATGATGCCATCTGGTTCTACCAGACTTCCAAACCTAGAAAGTAGTGTAAAATGCCCAAGTCTTTCATGTCAAATTCTAAAGTTAGATCCTTCTTTCCTTGAGCAATGAGGTGATCTTCTCCTGTTATTAGTAGGTCATCAACATATAAAATAATTATTAACATATCACCTTTAATTACCTTAAAGTAAAGATTTGGGTCTGCATCATTCTTGGAGAATCCTAGTCCCAAGAGATAGTTGTCAATTCTTTCATACCAGGCCCTGGGAGCCTGTTTAAGTCCATATAGTGCTTTCTTTAGTCTGCATACATGTGAGTCAGGTTTATGTATCACAAAACCTTCAGGTTGTTCTAGATAGACTTCCTCTTCAATGGTTCCATTTAGGAAGGCGGTTTTTACATCCATTTGGTGGATCTTCCAGCCTTTAGCTGCTGCAATGGCTATCACTGCTCTCACAGATGTGTATCGGGCAACAGGTGCAAATGTTTCTTCATAATCAATGCCTTCCTTCTGTGAGAAACCTCTTGCCACAAAACGTGCCTTATGTTTTTCTATACTGCCATCAGCAACATGTTTGATTTTGAAGAGCCATTTAGAAGAGACGACAAATTTCTCTTTTGGTCTAGGCACTATATCCCATACATCATTTTTTAGAATGGACTGATACTCTTCTGTCATTGCATCCTTCCATACTTGATGTCTGAAGGCTTTTCAAACACTGGAGGGTTCTGAATTTATGATGTCATTCATTAGAGCAACATAGTTTGAGAACCGTTTGGGTCTTTTACTCTCCCTAAACGTTCCTTTAGGTGCTGCATGATTCTCAACTTCTTTGATCATCTTTCTAGCCCAAAGTGGCCTCTTCTTGCCATTGTCATTTGTATTCTCATCTGAAGTAGATTGAAGTTCATTTGGCATTTCCTCAGGATACTCCCTCTGAATCTCAAGAGTAGGTTCCACTTCTAATACCCTAGGGGAATAATTTTCTATCTCACTAGAACTTCTTGCCCTTTTGAATGCAATGTCTTCTTCAAAGATGACATCTCTGCTCAATTCAATTTTATTTTGCCCGGGTATGAATATCCTGTAGGCCTTGGAGGTTTCACTATATCCCATAAATATCCCTTTCTTTCTGGAAGGTTCTAGTTTGAATCTCTTCTCCTTGGGCACATGAATATAGACAGGGCAACCAAAAATCCTAAAGTGACTAATGTCAGGTTTTATGCCAGTGAAGGCTTCTTCAGGAGTTTTGTTATCAAGATGAGAATGGGGACATCTATTTTGGATGTAGACAACAGTCCTAGAGGCTTCTGCCCAGAAAGAGGTTTCAATGTTTTGGTCAAGCAACATTGCTTTGGCAGCTTCTACAATGGTTCTATTTTTTCTTTCAACAACCCCATTTTGTTGAGGGTTGTAAGCCACTGTGAACTCCCTCTTAATTCCAACACTCATGCAGAATTCCTTAAAAATTTCAGAGGTGTATTCTTTCCCATTGTCTGTCCTTAAGGTTTTTATTTTCTTGCCCGAGAAGTTTTCTGTAAGTGCTTTGAACTCTTTGAACCTTTTGAGGATTTCTATTGACTCTTTACACTTAAGGAAATAGATCCAGGTTTTCCTAGAGAAGTCATCTATAAATATGACATAGTATAGAAAGCCTGCTTTAGAAGGTATAGACATGGGTCCACATAGGTCTAAGTGAACCAGTTCTAACACATTTACGGTTTTGCTCAAACTATTGGGAAAGGATCCCTTTGTATTCTTTCCTAAGGCACAACCTTTACAAGTTCCTTCATGAGATGATTTTAACTTAGGTAAGCCTGTTACAAGTTTTTCCACAGAAGGTAGGGCACGAAAATGAAGGTGTCCTAATCTTCTATGCCAAATCTCATTTGACTCAAGGGTGTCAAGGGTAAGGGCTTGTTTAACTTCAGTGAATAGTTTGTAAAGGTACCCTTATCTTACACCTATGGTTAGGGCTTTCTTGATAGTTGAGTTTTTAGGCCATGCTAGAACTTTTCCATCCATAAAGGTAACTCTATATCCATTGTCTTCAAGGGTAGAGATGGATATTAGATTCCTCTTTATTCCAGGTACAAATAAGACTCCAGCGAGTTGAAGGGAGACACTAGATTTCAATGTGATGGAACAAGTTCCAACCCCTTTTACTTGATGGGTAGAATCATTCCCAATTGTTACTTCTTCATCAGACTCTTCAGTCAAAGTGTCTAAGTGTTCTCTAAACCCTGTGATGTGCCTCGAAGAACCACTATCAATCACCCGGTTGTTGATATTGTTAGATACTTGACTAGATAAGGCTGTATAGAACACAAAGTTCTCAGATTCATGATCTGAATTTGTCTTTCCTACTTTGGCAAGAGATGCTTGTTGCTTTGATTTGTCAAGGCACTTCATTGCATAGTGGCCATATTGATCACATCTAAAGCATTGCACTTGAGAGATGTCTTTCTTCTTAGAAGATCCCTTTCCATTGGAATTTCTCTTTCTTTTGAAAGATCCTCTCTTGAAGGAGTTTTACTTATTCCTTTTATTAGATGATGTGTTGAGTACATGAATGTCTTCATCTATGTTCTTCTGTTTATTTTCTTTTGAAGAGAGTCTTGTTTCTTCTTGAAGGCAGTCAGTTCTTAGCCTGTCAAACTTAGGGAGTTTAGATCTTGCACTTAATCCTTGAACAAATGACTCCCATGAGTTTGGCAGGCCTCCTAGTGCAATTAGAGTTAACTCTTTGCTATCAATCTGATATCCAATTGTGGATAATTGATCCCTTAGTTCAATGATCCTCATGAAGTATGCATTAATGGACTCTCCTTTGTTTATTTGAGCATTGTTGATTTGCCTCTTTAATGCAAGAGTCCTACTGGTGTTGTTGATCTCATAGGTACTCTCAAGAGATTTGAACATATGATATGTAGTTTCATGTTTTGCTAGGATGGGCACTATATGATCCCTAACTGCATCTACTAAGATTTTCATGGCTTTTTCATTGTTTTCAATCCAATGAGTTTTCTCAGGATCAGCCTTTGGTTCCCTTTTATTTTCTCTCACAAGTGAGTCTAATTTATTCTCTTTAAGGATCATCATGATTCTAAATTTCCATGATGTGAAGTTGTATGCTCCTGCAAGATGATCTTCAAATCTGATCACACTTGACATAATGAAGAGTGTGATGAGAATTCGATTTTTTTCAAAAAATTCGAATTTTCCTAAGTATTCTGATATCTAGATTTGATTTGGATTCACTCAACTTGGCTCTGATACCATATCAATGTATATCAAATCTGATCAGAACTGGATCCTAAAAGACCTATGGAAATTCTAAGACTTAAATTCTGTGTAATAATAATACTAAGTCAGATTTTTACTTCTGTATTTGAATGCGCTGAATGCAGAACATTAATTGATTTCGATGTCTGCAAATAACAGCAAGAGGTCTCATATATATGAGGGAGACACGCCTCAAGGAGAGACATGTCTCATGAGAGGACGTGTCTCCATAGAGTGGAGACACGTCCACTCATGGGGCGCGTCCCTTGAGCGCGCAGGCTCCCTTAACAGTTCGCTGTTTATTTCTTAAACTAATATGAGATCTGTTAACACACAACAATCATAAGGAATGAATTCCGATATGCAATATTTTGATTATCATCAGAAATCTGCAAAACTTATTTGATTTTCCCTTTTTTCGAGGTTAAGAACACTTAGGTTAAATATAAATGATGATGATGCATGAATGCAATCATCATTTATATCTGACCGAAGCTATCTTGAATCAACACAAGATAATTTCCATGAGAAAAACCATTTTAGAAGAAAAACTCCACACTTCAAAGTAAAACTAGTTGAATTAATCAATACCACACAAGTTACAATACAATCTCCAAGCTATCCCTTTACAAGAGTATCACCAACAAAGGCTTTTGAAGCAATTTGGGCAAAATATCAAATGAAAAAACAAATATAAAAAATAAACCAAGAGTGGTTTTCCAAAACCATGAGTCAAAACAATGACCCAAAAATCGTGTCATATTTGCCCCACATTCTAATGCCCAAGTTGGTTATGGTCATCCTAACTAAAAATAGAAGATGCTCTTACAACTACCATAACCTATCATAAACTCTCATAAGTAACTCCTCAATTTGGGTGCTTCATTTTCACATATTTAAACTCATTCAAAGATGTTGTGTGATGCATCATAATGTTTGTCAAAATTCCAATGTAACTCCCTCTCTTACATACTCTTACACATCATATAATCCGTCATGTGTAACTCCTATCTTACAATGTTATAAGATGTGCTTACACATCATAATGACATTAGATATTCTTAAAAATTCTAACACATTACGAAAAATTCAACATGTGACCAAAAGTGCCACTTCAAAATGGGAGAACAAAATAATTAATAAATACAAATATCGGAAGGCAAGGTTGAGACACTTTTCCAAACACTATTGTACAAAGATGTCTTGGGAAAACAACCTACATTTACACATTCCTAAAGTATGCTACATGTTGGAAACTCATGGAACCAAAATTCAATATTTACAAACTAAAATCCCACAATAAACTTGATATAGGGACACAAGATGGAAAGGTATCATTGTATAACATTACCTTTAATGCGAGCTTTCCTAATAACAAAATATTTCCCAAAAGATGAAGGAGATGAACAAATGTTGAAGCCAATATGATCTAATTACGATGTTCAACAAGCAAGATGCAAAGATCATGTTAGAGCCCAACCATGTATGTCCAATTTTTTTGCAAACTTAGATGTGATTGCCCATGTGTTACATTGGCTTTGTGTTAGCACACCATTTCTACCCTATCTAAAATAGTACAAGTGGGTTTTCCCTTTTTCAAAATTATGTCTAAATCTGTCCTATACTGTCTCATGTGTGCTCATCACGCTTCAAAGCCTACAAAAATTCCAAAAGAATTGTAAGTGTGGAATTTTGTAGGTCATCTTCTTGGAGTTTTGTAAGTTATCAAAGTTCAAACTTCCATACTTTTAGGGATGTCCATACTAGTATGCCCTCCTGGCCATCTTCGCTTTCCCTTTGTCTATTGAATTATCAGGCTTCATCCTCACAGCATACCCTCCCACCTAATTTTGACAATATAGTTTAAAGCCTTGCAAAATTTGTCTAAGTGTGGATTTTGTCGTTCTTTTAGACTTGTCACGGTTGTCATGGAAATCATCCAAACTTCAAAATGTGATAATGCCTTACAATATTTTCTGTCACCAAAGTGTTGAACTTGTCCTTCCCTTCATATCATTTCCATGCCATTTCCAAAGCCTAATCCCTGAAAGTCTTTGTTAAAAAACTTAACTCTTATTCTTGTTGAATTTTCAAACTTCCTCATTCCTCCATGCCTTCCATTCATTCCTATCGGCCCATCAAAGTGAAAAGCACAAAAGATTTACTGAGAGGGGTGGGGGGGGAGTGAATCAGTAAATCAAAACAATCTTTTGTTTTTCAACTTTTCAACAATCTTAAACTTTTATCAAGATCAACTTCAGTTATGAATCAATGAAAACAAGTTGACACCACTTTATTGAATTGATTAAATGATTTTTACAAATTGAAGTAGGTACCAACCTACTTGATTATGAATGAAATGATTTTGTAGGCTACAACCTACAAGGAGCACTAACCCCTTAACAATTTTAGTAGGCACCAACCTACAAGGAGAATTAACCCCTAATGCAAGGCACCAAACCTTGACTTGATGGATGAAGGTAAATGACTTCAATCAGATCTGCACTCTCCCAATCCTCCAATCTACCTTTGTGATGAAAAAACTCACACTTAGCCCACACAAGAAGATGGGTTTCTGATTTGAATCACCTGAAACTTCACAACTACACTTCAAAATTTGAAAATGAATGTCAAATATATATCTTGATCAAGGCTTGCATCCCTTGTAGTGAGAGAACACAACTCTTGACAAATCGCACCTTTTCATTTGAGTGTGAATTTAATTTTTTCAGATTTTAAACACTCTTAACAAAATCTCTTCTTAATTTTTCTTTGCAGCCGCACCTATAGAAAGTAAAAGACCACGTCTTTTGGAGATTGTAATTACTTTTGACTGAGCACGTCTTTCAGAAAGTTCACATCCTTTTGAAACAATTCTGAAAATAATCATTCGTATCCTTTTAGTCAAATACATATATTTAAGTGTAAAGGGATGCGTTTCTTTACTTGATCATGATCTGTCTTTTGATGAAAAAACGTCTTTCATCACCCAGCACGTCACTTCATGATCGGCACATAGATGCATCAAACAGACACGTCTTTGTTGAGATATGTCTTTTTCATGAGACACGTATTTTTACCTTTTGACTAATTGCTGATTTGTGACTAAATATCTTTTGAAATTAATCGCTTCTTTTTTTTTTTGTTTGGAGACGTAATTTAATGTGTTTGTTAAGTCTGCGAACTAAGCATAAATCTGATTGTTAAAACTTCGAGCTTAACAAAGTCTCTTTTCTGACAAAATTCGAACTTTCATCTTTCTAATCTGATTTCGAACTTATCCTTTGAATCTGAAGATGATCGACATGATCTTAAATCATCTAATCTAATCTGAATCTAGTCTGAATCTAGTCTGAATCTGAATGTGTTCCAACATCTTTTGAAGCTGAGTCTGTTAATCTGAGTGTTCCAACATAACTCGGTTTTGAGCCAGCCTTATTTTGATTAAATTTGAAGTTGCTTGCTCAGATGTTAAGCCAGCCTTCTCAAAATCTTTATACCAACAATGATTCTTGTCATCCACGAGTTGCCTTGACATCAATGACAATACTTCTAACACAAAGTTCACCTTCTTAGAGTATGCCTTCCATCTTCACCCCGCTTCCTAGTCTTTGTTGCCAAAATTTGACTTTCTTTTGGATTGAGAAGTCAAACCATCCTCAACCAAACTACCTCATTTTCTTCACCCTCGACTCCTTGACTCTCACTTCAAAATTCCTCTGAAGTCTTTTGGAGTCATAGTTGTGGCCTTCCCTTAACCCAAGTACTTGTTCCCTATCATCCCTGACATTCTGATCCCCCACCCTCTAAAAGTTTTCTAAGTCAATTTTTTGGGATTTTGGACTAGGTCGTGCTTCCATTCCTTCCTTGACTCCCTGAAGCTCATTTCATATGCAAAATTTTTCTCAGTATTCTTTGTCGGAATTGTCAGACTTCCCTTCATCTCAATACCTATTCCAAGGTATGTCTAACTCTCAAAAGCTTCCAATTCTTTCATACTCTTTTGGAGTACGATTTTCACCCATCCTTCCACCTCAATACTCTTTCCTTAGTTCCTTTGAAACCCTATTTCTTGATAACTTGCTATATATTTCTCATCAAAGTTTGATAACCAGACTTACCTCTAAAATGATACCAAATACGAGTCAAGACCAAACCCCAATCTCCAATAGCCCAACACTTTGTTAACTCCCTAGGACTATTTGCTCGAACTGCCTTCTTTTGGCATGACTTTCCCATCACTTCCAATCCCTGAACCTAAGCAAAAGGTTGCCCAAAAGCAAAAAGACTAAGTATTGGCGTCAGACCTTTTGATGGTTCAAAAACCTCTTGAACCTTCGACATGTTTCCATGTTGGCCAAAATCTCCAACTAGGAGATAGTCTACAAATGGGTGTCAACTAGTTCATAGGCTTTAGAACTTGTCAAATCACTAAAAAAATGAAACAAAGGGACAAAGGATAAAGTGGCTAAGTTTTGAATATCAACGAGTTCACAAGTTCATGAACTCCTTAAAAGTGTGACATGGTTTGCCAAATTGTGGAAACTACAGCAAGCTAAAGGTAAGGAGAGAAAACATAGAAGAAAAAGCACCAATTCTAAATGTTAGTGATTTCACAGGTTCACTAACCTGCCAAAAGGCTAAAAAGGTTCACAATGTCATAGAGTTTGCAAGTTTAGTGCACTTTGGTTCACAAAAGGCAAAAAATTTTGACACAACAGGTAAAGGGAAAATGTAATGGATATTTTAATTGTAGGAAAGGGCACCAATGAACAGGAGCACGCCAATACGATAGTAAACCCTACCTGCACTCCTACAATGTCTAGAAGGCAATTAATGAGCCAATAATCCCTTACAACTACCAAATCAAATCCGATTATGCCCAAAAATTATTGTTTACGTTAAAAGTGCACAAATTCAAGGGAGAAAAGGATAAAATGACCAACCCTAATTTATTATTATTCTTGAAACTGCAAAGCCCAAATATTCATGCTATTTCCTAGGTCACTTTCTAGTGGATTTCACAGGCATGCTTTCTCCAAGTATACACAGATCTTGATGCCAATAATAATCAGCATCATAGCATTTATTTGGTCCTTGGCTTGTGATCAATCTTGTTGGCAATCTATCCAAGCATTGCAAGTAGATGAAAAGACTTCCCAACTACTCATGTTAGCTCTATGATAATGTGTGGCCCAACCCGCTAGTGCCACATGTCTATCTTGTGATGTCAGTTGGTAGGACCCACTTACTTTACCTACAAATGTTCTAGGGTGGCTTGTGTTGTTTTCTCTATGATGGTTGTCATGCCACACATCACAACAATGATTGTGGCAGGCCCAATATTATCATGGTGATTGTCTGGTGCTTACATGTTATTATAGTGGGCTCATGATCCTTGTTCACAATCACAATAATTTTCAATAGAACTTTTTCTCCAATGAACTAAGGTCATGTTGTGGCAAGCCAAAAGGCCCTTGACAAGCAATTCATAAAGAGCACATCTTTATTTGTGTGCTAAGTGCTAGCCTTTGAATGGATTGGCCCACCATGAAAACAATGGAGATCATCTCAATCTTTGAATGTGTTAATGCCCATGCCAATGTCTTATACAAGCAAATTGTGCAAACTATGCCTAGGGTTTCTGACTGTAAACATGATGTGATGGCTTATGGGACCTTCATTGTAGGTCGTTGGGCTCATTCTCAACATGGACACACTCCTCAGTTTCCCCTCATTGCATTAATGACTGCATGAATGAAGGTAGTGATGGCCGATGGTTTTGAGACCTTTTAACCTGAGAATAAGTTTCCCATGAGGATGCTCTATCCTCTCTTGAACAAAGGTATTGACATGCTAAGATTGCAAGTGAGTTCATGCTTTCAACTCAAGGTTCGATAATCGCGAATGGGCTTCGGTTGGCTCGATGTGATTTTGCTGGTATTTCAAGGGGGACTTACACAATTGTTCAACAGTTGACAACAAACAGCGGACTAAGGGCTTTCATGCTATTCGAATGATTTGGCAAGTGAGCACAAGATTCCTAATTCTAACCAGAAATGAACTGAATTTAAAATGAGTGTAGGGATAAGAATGTTCTAGTCTACTCTAAAGCGTGGGACACGGCGATCAATTCTCACAGACTTCAACCAAGCTCTGTTTTGCCTCACTTCGGACAGCTTCCGAGGAACTGGTGCAATCTTCAAAGGAGTGACTCAAGATGTTCAGATCACGATTTAACATGAAAACACCATCACAACGACGCATGACAACATATAAACCATAATCGAAGTTAAGTTTCACAAAGT
>VDFB02255750.1:0-45978 GCA_007258455.2 Sequoia sempervirens
TGAATAGTTGAAACAAACAAATGAAAACATCACCAAAATAAAAGTGCAAGTTGAAGAAAAGAAAATATTTGAGTGTCTAAATGGAATGGTGAAAAGACAATCAGAGGAATGTACAAGGCTTGAGAAAGAAGTGGTAAATCTAAGATCATATTTGGAAAAAGTAATAAGTCACAAAGAAAAATTCAAAATGAATGCTACAAATATTGATGAGATTATTATAGGAAATAAAGTATCTAAAAGCAAAGATGGCTTAGGATTTGAAAAAGATGAAATCTCAAAAGAAGATCAGACACCTAATTCAGAAGAGAAGATCAATGCACCAAAGAATACTAAAGATAAGAAGAACAATGGAAAGATCTAGAATCAAAGAAATGAAGCTAGAAGACCTCCAGTTAGACAACCAAATGCTCATAGGTACCCATATTTCAATGGATTTTGTTACTCTTGCAATAAATTTGGACATAAAGCAATGGAATGTAGAAGCATAATGAATCAAAATGTCCCATCCTTTATTGGTCAATTTTTTATATGCAAAAGATTTGGACATAGAGAAAGTGAATGCAGAAGTCAAATGATTAATGCATATAACAATGGTAGAATGATTCAATCTTTCAATGGTTATTATTATACATGCTATGGATTTGGACACAAAGCTAATCAATATGGATCTAGAGTGAATGGAAGGAATACTGTTAATAAGAATTTCACATGTCACAATTGCAGTAGACCTAGACATATTGCTAATTTTTTTAGAAGTAGACATAAAAGGAAAGATAATTCAGTAAAAAGGAATGAACCAGTTGAACTAAAGAAGGAAATGGAAAATATTTGGAGAAAGAACGAAGAGACAAAAGAAAAGGGAGAATCTATAACATCCTTCAGTGTAGATGTTTCCTACATAAACTAAGCCAAGAGCTATGGCTTAGAGGAGCTTTATTGGATATCATTTTTCCCCCACTAAAAAAGAGGTGTTGGGGTCTGAGCATGAAGATATATGATGTTGATAAAAATGTTTGATCTATTGGTGAAGATTTCAAAAGAAAATATGATGATGCAAAGCTTTATGGGTTGAAGCATTTAATACAGAATTTGGGTAGGCTGAAGGGTTATAAGAAAATTTGCTAAGGAAAATTCATTTCACAAAGGCATTCAAAGAGGAGAAAAGTAGTGAGAAGATAATTTGAAGTGCATAAGGAAATTTGAGTTTCAATGCATTGAAACCCTAGTTCGACAAATAGAGTAAAAAGGTATTTTACAAATCTTGTGTGCCCTAATTTTCAAAAATCACCGTTTGAAATAAGTTTGAATCTATTTTGGGATGGCCACACCAAGGGTTATAGAGGTTACAGATAAACCATAACCAAAATTCAAAAGGTATCCGGTGAAATCCATTGATGATGACCCTTAGGAATATTCTTACATATTGCATCTGGGGTTTTATGGACTAAAGATATTAGGGATTACATTCATGGAAAAATGGAAGAGCATTCTCCCACTAAGTTAAGTGACATATGGGAAAATGAGTTAATAGGATATCACCCTAAAGCCAAAATACAAAACCCTAGTTGAGAATAAACTAGATGTATGACAATGGTTCCCTAATTTCTTTTATGATATCAAGTGGATCATAATGGATTTGAGCATAATATATGATCAATTTGTTTGGACCGATGTATCTAATATGATCACTAAGGAAGTAATAAGAGAGGTCACTGATCTATGCTCCACCAGACCCATCCCCATTTTGAAGTATATTAAAAAATTAAGTGGTTATGGAAAAAATTATTGCTACATATGATAAGAGAGCATTAATTGTCAATTCCATCAGAAACCCAGTTGTTAGATATGTTGCAATGGTTATTGGTTACAAAATCCGGTTTACCAATAGAGATAACTTTGTTTATGTCACCACAATTAATGTGGCACATGAGATGGTAGAAAATGGAGCAGATTATGACCTGTGTGAGTTTATTAGGCAACAATTAATGGAGAATTTGAAGTAGACTAAGGAAAATAAATGTGTTTAAGTATGGCACTTTGGTTATGTGCTTACTTTTTTATTTCTTGAAGGAGCTTCCCATAATTGGAAGTGTAAACTAGATAAGAGGAAGGCTACTTGCACATCAAATTGCAAATCATATGAAGAGTCTTGGATATTTCAAAGGACAAGATGATTCCCTTACTGCTTTCTTTGTAGTATTACAGAAAATAATGCATGAGAGAGAGAGAGAATTCCAAGGACAATTGTTGAGAGATACAAAAATGATATCACATTCCTTATATATAAAAATGAATGCATTAGGGAGGCAATGGAACCAATAATTGTTTGGATTCTTGAACTGGGTTATGAGGTTATAGAAGCAGATCTTATTGGCTATACTAATATCTTGTTGAAGAGTCCTAAGGATACCACAAAACCAAGGTATGGGATATATGTGGAAAAATATTTGGAAGTTCACATGGAATAGAGGAAACCACAAATCAAGAATAATGTGGATGCTATATTTTATGTATATGCACAAGAATTGGGCATTTCAAAGGAAAGAGTACAGTATGCAAGAAAAGGATCTAGAGTAGATATGAGTGTTGGAGAAGCATCCAAGAGTGGAAGGATGATCCGGGGGATATTTTTTAGTGAAATTTGAAATGTCTCCAATACTATAGAATTTAGTACCATCAAAAAGAGTTCAATGTCCTGATTCCAACGCAACTTGAACGGAGCAAAAAGGAGTTCATTTGCTCAAGTTACGGCCAATCAAAATTTTAGTCAAACTGCTATCAAGGGTCGTCTAGAAGGCAAAGAATGATCATCTTGGAAAATGACAGAATTAGCATCAAATTGAAGGGCTCGTCGAGACATTTCCAACAATGCTCGTTTCGTTGAAATCTGACATCGTATGCTCAAGATATTGCCATTCAAAGTTCGATTGACTTGAGGGTACGATTGATGACGTCAGCAGGTTGATGTGTCAGTCCGTATTGTACAGATGATGACATGGAAAAATCTCAGTGTGACATGTGGTAGCTAAGTCAGATCATACGGACCAATCATATTGCAACACATGTCCAACCGTACACCACGGGCATCACAGGTGGCAGTCCAGTTAGCATACGGTTTGGTTTGTCATCGTACACGTCAGCAGATTTGTCAGCATCTTCAGTGAATAGTAGCTCGACACGTGTCCCCCCAACTATCAATAGTCAACAAGTTCATTGGTTTGTTTTAACAAAATTTCATTAGGGCTCGGCCCCGTGACCTGTTGGGGATCTGAAACCGTCGGTGGCCGTTGCACCAAACATACCCGTCATACATATATATGGAGCCGTTTGTTTTTGTTGTTTGATATTTTAGAGTTTGGTATGAAAACGTGGTCAGCGGGTTTGAACCCCTAACCATGCGGTGGCTAAAATTGTATGTAACCAATAGACCACCGATATCCGCTTGATAAATATAGGGGTTTGTTGTGTTTTGTTGTATGAATAGGCCCGAGGCCTTAACAAATAGCCCATTTTGAGCAAAAACCCACCAACTATTTTGTACCAGAAGATTGTAAAGGACAAAATAGTCATTGTACGAGTTGTTCAAGGGGGTTAAGCCAATATTTTTATGGTTAGGCCTATTTAGGCATATTTTATGTATAAAAGGAGGGGTATAGGGTTGATTTCCCAAGTCCAGGTGGTGAGAACGAGAGAATGCTTAGGAGATTCTGAAGACATTTCCACACACCAGAAGAACGTCATGTTGTTGTGCTTAAGGGAGATAGTCTTGAAGCAATTGTACCTATTTTTTGGAGTATAATCGGATTGGTCACTCCATTGGAGAGGGGCCCAGAGATGTACTTATGGACGAACTCCATTATCAATTGCATTTGTCCTCTTTATTTTCTCTCTTTCTTTCAGTTTATTATCTTGGCAATCATATTATGTTAATTTGTTAATTTAAGCATTTCATTAAGTTGTCATTTATGTTAAGCATTCTGTAAGCAATTTCCCTAGATCCTAAATAGATCAAAGGATATCTAGTAGGATAGCTACCACACCTCCCTATATCTAGAAGTCCTTTGGGACTTTTCCTTCTACTAGAGAGAAAAGAAAGACAAGTATCAACCCTCTAGTAATGGAGAAATACCCTCTAGTTCTACACTCCACTAGGGATGAGAAGAAGAATATTGCCACTATTGCACTACCTATTGCCCCAACTAAGAGAAGAGTGAAACAAAAAGAAATGAGAGACAAGGGTATCGGAATTAGTGTTGCAGAAGAAGAGGAAGAATTGGAAGATGTACCCCATTGGTCAGTAGGAGTGATGCTTCACAAGGTGAAGCTAGTACAAAAAGGGAAAGATATGATATCATTGATAGTGAGAGTGAAGAAGAGATAGAAAAGGAAAAAGAGGCATTTTAGATACATATGAGAGAAAAGAAGAAGGAATTCAAGAAGGCTTCTCAAGAGAAGGAAGAAAAAGAAATAAATAAGACTCTAGTCAAATGCAAAAAGTAATTTAAACAATCTGAATTGGTAAGGCCTCATTCCCCCATGAAGTTAGAATCATTGTTTAATAGAATTTTGTAAAAGATATGTTGGGAGAGACTGGAACTTTGTATAAAGATGCAGTTGATGTAGATAGAGCCACCACATTGAATTTATATTCAAATATATTGTTATTCTTGAAGTGGACATGTGGAACATCAAGAAACATGTTCTTGAAGATTTGTGGAACATTTTGTTGGAAAGGAGACAATAGGTAATAAAAGAGGATGAAAGGCTAAAAGATGAAGCTTTTGAGAGAGTGAGTGTTGCATTATCTGAGGATGACAGAGCCACATTGGCTACTATGTTTAGTAAGGAGCTGAGGACCAATCAAAGGGATACTACCCTTATGGGTAAAGATAAAGATGACCTTGAGAGAACCCAAAAGGAAAGAAATGATAAAGAATAGGGGATTTCACAAAAGATAGGATTGCTTCTAGTGGTTGAAGAGGAAGTGAGTGTTGAAATCAATGCTCTAGAAAAAAATGTAGAAGTGTAGATAGATGATGCTCAACATGAGCATGGAATAAATGTAGATACTAAACATGACAACACTCCTTCAAAAGTGGACATGACAAAAGGAAATTATGAGGAGGAAATGATTAAAGAAGACAATGCAAAGGAAAGAACCACTAATCCTCTAATTCAAGAAGAAGCCACTCATCCAACAAATACAAAAAATAATGCAAAGGAAGATAATGTAAATAAAGATGATGAAGAAAAAAGTGATGAAGAGAAAAAAGAACATAATGAGGAAGATGAAGAAAAAAACATGGATGCATTCGAAGATGTAGAAAAAGATGAAACAAATGACTTTGGAAAGGTTGTAGAGGAATCAAAGGAAAAGGTTGCAGAGACAATAAAAACTCTCGGTGAATCTTCTAGCTCCTCTAGAGATTCTTTGAAGAATTTACTAAGAGTGTAACCTAGTTTTCAACCAATTGTTTCCTCACAACTATTGTAATTTCCAATGCATCAAGGGAATGTTCATATGGAGAAGATATCTCCCATCCACAAGCTTCAACTAGGAGACATGTTTCATGCATCCACTAGAAAATAAATAATTGAAACACATCAAAAGAGAAGAGAACTGAGGAAAGAAGTAGTCAAAACATTCCAAGAGATCATACTCGGATCAAATGTTGAAACCAATCTATCTAATATGGAAAACTTCAAACTGTAGATTGATTCTTTGAAGACTTATCCATATGGATTGAAGGAAGAAGTTGAGAAAGAAGTGGAGAAAATAATGAATGATAATAAAATGCTAGAAATAACTGAGGGATGTGCCATTGCACATAAGAAATTTTTAGATTTGTTAAAGGATGCAAAAGGATGTGCAGATGAGGCAGAGTCCTTATACTAGTATGACATGAAGTGGCCTAGAGCCACACAAAGCATAAGGAAGGAGATGAAATCTATTGAGTCTCAAATTAATGTCACATCTAGTTTATATGACCCAGTTTTTAACCTCACTAGAATAACAAGGAACACAATTGAAGATCTACACAAGAAATTCTTCCAACTACAAGAAAAAAAAGAACATATCATCTTATAGTTTGGAAAGGTAAGGGGTCTGATCAATCCTAAATTTATACTTGTTTCAAAATTTGTTCTCAGTTATGATAAAGAAAAGAAGATGAATCGAGTACTTGCTACTTCGAAAGAAGGAGAAGAACTTTTATTAGAGTTTGAAACACATAATATGTTGCTTGTGGAGGCTAAGCATGAATGTGAAGATGAAAGGGAAGCCTAGGAAGATCATTTGAAGAAGTTGTTGGTGTCAACCACCTCTGGTTGACTCATTATTTATCTTTTTATGCATTTAAGTTTATATTCTTTGTAAATAGGAAGATAATATAAAGAAAAAATTTAGTACCTTTTTGGTTTTTTCTTTGGTATATGACTCAGGGGGGTCAATTCATTATTTTCCAACTGTATATATGACTACATCATTCAAGGGGAGTTTCGATAAGAGTTGAAATAGTCTATATAGATTCCCTTTGTCTTTGATGTCAAAGGGGCAGAGTATTTTTGGATATTTTTGGCATGTTGCCATCAATGAAAAAGGGGGAGATTTTTGAAGTTTTTCATTGATGATTTTGATTGGAAACATGAGCATGAAAGGTTCATAATGACATAATGCAATGTTGTCATTGATGTCAACATCGTTGTGGATTACTTTGATTAATCCTAATAGGTTTTTGAGATGTTAAGGAAGACATTTGTGCAAGATGAGTTGGTCCAAAAAGATTAGATGCATATAAATTTGACTAAGTGTCAATCTTGCAAGTTCAATGTTACAGTGCATCAGTTTTTGGGTCACACCACTCTGCAAATGAAGATTTCACTTTGTGACTCTAACATTATTTTGGAGGATGTTTGATGTATATAATTCCAAGATTTCATCATGTTTGGACAAGTGGGTCAAGAGATATGAATAATAGTCATTTTTTTGTATAGTTTGTTTGTGTGGGAGAAACCACACTTCTCCACAGATGAGCTTTTGGCCTTGTGATTTTGAAGATAAGTTTTCTAGATGTCAGTAGAGAATGAACTCTAGATTTATAAAGTTTTGGGGGCCACATATTGGGATGTGGATACATAGTTGAAGGTTTTTGCTTTTAGGTCTTATGTGAAGCTGACCTAATATGTTAAAGGTATGCAAACGATAAATGTTTGGAGTCAACAAGTTAGATTTTGGGTATTACATCTAATTAGGCTAACCTAATTCATGTTATGCTAATGTGAATATTTAAAACCATTTTTTAAATGTTTTTGGGTAATGTGTGATCAAGATATGATACATGTGATGAGAATTTGATTAGAGTAGTGCAAAGTTAAGTTATGAATATTGAGTTGAAGATCAAAGTTGTGTGAATGAAGAGCATGGTAGAGTGTTGAATCTAAATCAGATAAAGATTGTTTATTGAGCTTCATTGGAACTGTATTCATGCATATATTAGATGCAGTTGCAACAGTTCAAAAATAGGATGTGAGCTGCCATCTCTCTTCTATATTTTTTTCTTTGTGGATAGTGAGTCCACTTGTAGTGAGCACTTCTATAAATATACTATTACTAGTTATAATATTTTGTGAGCTAACCCTAACCATGGTTTTTCCCATTTTGGGGTTTTCATGTAAAAATACTAGTGTTCATGTGTTATGTGATGTTGTGAATGTTTCATGATTTCCTTCCTTACTATAGTTGAATATGTATTAGTGATTGGATGTTTAATGTTTTAATGGTTTAAGAGAATATTGATTCACTACCCCTTAGTATTATGGGTGTTCAACATGTAACACATTTCCTTGGTCAAGGATGTAAACCATGGTATGGTTTGGAAACCTTGTTAAACTATAGGTTAGAAAACATGTAGTGTTTTTAAATAGTGTGTGGGTTGCAAGTTGCAAAACACTCAGTGTTATTGCAACCTGTAATTTTATAGAAAACATGAATGTAATGAAAAGTTGTTATTTACATATTTTGAATGTAATGAAATCTACCTTCAAAAATTATTAAAACTATTAGTTAGAGAGTGTTTCTATTATTCTATTTCCCACTCCATAGAGTTTTCTACCTATCCAAAAAAAATTCATTCTAATGCAGGCGACATTTCATGCCTTAGTGTGAACCCAGACGATGTTTTATGTGGCTCATCAAACCTTTCCCTTCGCCACCCATGCCTATTTTATCTCCTTCAAATGTTTAACCTAGGTAGTGTTTTATGTATTATGTCGAACCTTGTTGTGAAAGTGACGACTATTAGCCTGGTGGTATTTCACCATAACTTTCAAACCCATGCACATATTTGTGGAGTTCTTCAAACCTCTTTTATTACCACCCATAGATGTTTGTTTTCAAATTTTTAAAAGATGGTTATGTGGGGAATGATGAAAGCGACAACTACCATGTCTCCTAATGTAAAATAAAGTCATTAATGTCCATCTACTCCCATGTTTTTCAATGAAGCCATGCTTGATAAAATAGAAGGACAAAAAAACATTCTTACTACGACAATTTTTGAGGAAGAGCTAGAGAAGATGCACAATTCAAATTGCAGGGTTTGCCATTAGAGGTATTTTTGGTTTTCATTCATTACAACCTAGTTTTTGAATTATTTACTCTTGCATTGAAAGGTATACATTGTCAAGAGTTACTACTACAAATGGCAAGGGTTAAATATGCTGGCTATTAGTATAAGTCTGGGTTAACCTATGAAGGGCCTAAAATTGGTGGTATTCGGCTAGGGCCCGCTAATTTAGATGAATTGCGAAACAAATTTAACAAACCTAACCCTCCACCTATCATTGAAAGAGTAGTAAGTAGTGGGTTAATGGAGGCTGCTGGATTTCCAATAGCAATGCAATGTACCAAATTAGTGTTGGGATGTATCAGACATTATAACACACATACATGGGAGGTTAGGATAGAAGACAATAGACTCATTTTGAAAGTTCAAAGGTCTACCTTTGTGTCTTGTTTAAGGACTCCAGAAAGGGACAAATACTTGCCCATGGACATGACCAGTTCTCAAATTGAGTTCACTACCATGAAAGGGGTTTATAGGAATGTAATAGCAAAGAACTAGCTAGCCAAACCAAAAAAGGGTAAGTCTCATATGCCTCACAATCTACACAAGAATCACTTTGTAGATGACATGGCCGATATTGTTGTGTTGTTGCACAAGATCAAGGGTAGTGAAAATGTTCATAGTTTTGAAGAATGGATGTATTTATTCATCTAAATCATACTAAATGGGGAGAAATTCTTGGATTGGGCTAATATTATCATTGACCATGTAAATGAGTTGATGACATTCTTCACCCTGAATAGGTTTTTCTTTATGTCATCATATTTGATATATGCCCTTGCCAACACCTAACCAGCCTGGATTAAGGCCAAGTGACTTACCACCAGAAAAAGTACCAATTTATGACTACTTTGATAAGCTCCAATTCCATAAAATATTCTTAAATTTTTGGAGGATTGCTGAGACTTTTACTATAAGGATGGTCAGAGAATTGCAAGGACATTCAATAATGAGGTTGTCTCCAGAGGCTATGTAGTTTGTTAACTTTTAGTGTAGTCACTTTATCCAATTTCAAAGGTTTTCATACATAAGAGTAGGTGGGTATGCAATTTTTCCTATTAAATTTCCCAAGTATCCTGAAGATAAGTGCATTCTTATTGAGGTTAGTAGGCAATTGGCTGATGTTAATAGATTGTGTCAAGGTAGAAAGAGGCTGACAGTTAGTTTTCCATTTGGTTTTGGTGTATACAGCTGTCAATCTATGGCTAATGCTTTGAATATTGAAACAAAATTGTCTAGGTATGACATGCCCTCATATGATGAGTGTGTTGATTTTGACCTAAAAGACTATATTAAGAACGACTTGAAGCTAGGCCCTACCTAGAATCACCAATACAACCTTGAGGATTACTAGGCCGATTGATTTGATGAATATGATGCAAGAAGGAGTTGGATGATATTAATGAGGGATAAAATTATCATTTATGATTTAAAATGGGATTTGTAGGGTATTATTGAAGATGGGTTTGACATGGTTGACTCAGTATATACTGAACTTATAGAGAATTAGCCCATTCCTACAATGGATTGGATTTTTAAAGAAAAGGAAACTATTGAAGCCAAAACTACTAATGTTCTAAATAGGACTAGAGAATGGGTGACTAAAAGGAAAACTGAACAATCTTGTCCTTGTACTAGAACAAAGGATTCATGACCTACTGAAAGTACCTCCCACACCTCTACTAGTAGGCATTCAACTAGTAATGCTCCTCAGTATTTTTCATCAAGTGCCCAAGGAGGTGGTGATGGGGACCGCCAAAAAGAAATGTATATTCACAAACATGTGAGGATGATATTTTCAATCTGCATATTCTGGAGAAGGAAAATGAAGGAGAAGAGGAAGAGGAGGGATTAGAAAACCTGAATGTTGATTCTCCTCCCTCTCAAAATCAATCACCCGTTAGAGAGGTAAACCCTTCTCAAGGGCTAGGAACAATCGCACCCATATAAGATACCCCTCCAATTAGTCAAACACTATTTGAGTCCCTAGGCTTCAAGGAAACTAAGGTTGCAGTAACCGTGACCTGGGTAGAAGATTCACTATCCTGAAAAAGGAAAGTCATACTGTCTAGATTTCCTAAGAAATATATGGTAGGTCAATTGCTACAAAGGACTACAACTCATAAACCTAAGAAGCTAAAGACTACTACTAGGCTTATAGATGACACAAAATCAAGGACACTCTAGTTAGAAAGTGCACACCCTTATGTATAGAGAGACATTTCCCAAGTGATAGCAAGTGATAGCAAGTGACTTTGGATTGAATAGGGTCAACCTCAATCCTCCTACCAGGGATGGTGATGTCCAAAAATTTTAGGTATCCGCAACTAGGATGGTTGAGAGATCAAAGAAAGATAAAGAAAGAAAAGATGAATTGAAAGATTAGGCTCAAAACTTAATTGTTTGTTTAAAATCTATTTTTGAGGTTGTTCCACAACCTATTTCCATAATATATGATTTTTTTGAATCTCTCATTGTGGTTAGAAAGGAAACCCTAACTAAAATCAAAATTAGTCAAAGTTTAAGTCGGGTTGTAGATGTTTGGAATGAATCTCTCATCTAGAAGGGAAACCTTGTCATTTCTGAATCTTGCAAACACTTCCAAGAGGAAAATACTTTGAAAGCCATCTTAGGGGATGAGGCCATTACTATTGAAAGTAAGAGAAATTGTGGGTTAACTATCAAATTGAATTGAAGTTACTAATGAGCTTAGATATGGAAAAACTAGTTGTGGATCAAATCATACCTAATGCTTCAGATACCCGCTACCTATCATGGACTAGTGTAGAAAGAAAATTATAGGTTGCTAAAAAAAACTTATAGAAGCTTAAAGATATCATCAATGAGTGTATCACCATTTTAGTTGAAGCATTGAGCACCTTGGTGGCTCTTAGTCTGCTAAAAGATAAAGATGGAATAGGAGATGATGTATACATTAGAAGCTTAACAAGTGATTTCTAGAAAATGGTTGAAGAAGCTCTTGACTCACCCACTCTTGATGTTGAATACTTGCAAAGGCTAAGTGAATTACACTTGGTATCATCTCAGGGAATGGACGTTATGAAAGCTTGTGAGCAGTGCATGTAAATGGCTAAAGATCTTCATGTGACATGGAAGGTGAGGATGAAAAATGCAACTATTCCCCAACGTAAGGACCTGATGCATATCCTCAAGAATTTCTAGGCATGGCGTAAGAGACCTGTTGATGGTGTTTTCTGCACAACAACACCTCAGACATAATGCAACATTCTATCTCTCTTGAAAGGTAATCTTCAACAATAAATTATTGAAAATCACCCCAAGGTCTCTCGGGTGTTAGGTCATGACAATGCATAAACAACTCAGATAATATGTGAAAATGCTGGTAATCACAAGGGGGCTTACAAATGAACAATGCTGGAAGTGAATTTTCATCAGATGCAACACTATGGTGATGCTTTCAATCCTAAAACTAACCCAGATTCAAAATAAACAGCAAAAGAGATAAGGGTTTAGAGAGATTCTATTCTATTCTAACTCTTAAGATCAATCACAGTGATGATGAAAGCTGCAAATGGACAGATCCCCAACAAAACCGATCTCTGCTTGATCAAGGACAAACCTGCAACTACACAGAAATGGTGCGATCTTATGGGGAAATCCAAAGATTTTCAGACTTTGAACATTCATTCACATACCCAACTGCTGGCACAATGTAAACAAGCATTCACAGTTGAACTTAACACAGAAGTGAGGCCCAAACTAACTTTACACATCAATCTACAATCAGCAAATTGCTAAAAGTATGGACCAGAAATCGATCGACATTATTAACATTTCACCATTATTGTAAAAGAGCTGAAATCTAACATCTAACATCTAATATCTGAGAATCAAGAACAAGAAACCATAAAAACTGTTGAAAATAAATACAAAGTTTGCCAAATCAACAATCCAATTGCATTACTTCTCCAGCATTGCATAACAATTTCAAGTCTCTCATCTCCTACAGCTAATTCTGAAAACTACTTGCCAATTCTAGCCTAATCAAACTCCTAAAATCTCCCTCCTTTACAAATGAGGCACAAATGCCATTTATAGAGAACCCCAAACATGTTGGCCCAATTTGATTTTACAATAATAACTGGCCCCAAAACAGGTCAGCCAGGAGAATTTCAAAATATGATAAGATTTGCATTAAATGCATGAATATTATCCATGTCGGCCTACGATCTCCAGCAAGATCAGATTCACGTGGTTTCCAGAAAGTCCTCTAGCTGTAGACAGTTTTGGCACAGATTCTTAGGCAGGTCCCACTTTGAAAATTTAATTTGAACATTTCCAGATTTCCCTCTTTGGCACGAATCCATATGCAAGTCCCCCTTTTAATATTTGTTTAGTCCTGAAAAATAGATATCATCATTAATAGCCCACATGTTCAAATTAAATTTGAATAAAATTTTGACCTTTTCTAAAAAACTTACATTTTTATAAGGAAACTTTCCATTTTCAGAATTTTTTCCATTTTTGGAAATTTTTATTTTCGATTTTTTATCTCAAGAAATTTTCATTTTCGGGATCATTTTAAAAAAATTTCCATTTTTGAAAAAATTCCATTTTTGGAAAAATTTCCATTTCGAGAAACCAGACCAAGGGGAAAATCCGGGAAAATCCAGGTCAGGCGGATTCCAGACCAGAATTGGAAAAGCCAGCCAGACAAGATTCTACCGAATAAGGCAAAAATTTCAACAATAGATCATCAAAACGAACCAAGAATGCGCGAAACATCATGTAATATATCAAATTAAGCATGGGGTGTTGAGCATTTATCATCAAATTCATCAATTTAATCCAGTATTTCAATTTGCACAAGGCCTGGCAGAAAATCCAGAAAAATCCGGGTGGACCGGATTTCCGCGGATGGCATAAAATTCCAGACTTTGGCACATACCAAAACTAAAGAAATCCGGGAAAATCCAGGTCGGGCGGAAAATCCTAGATGCAGGCAAAAACCCGAAAAATTGAAGAAATCCGGGTCGGGCGGAAATTCTCAAACGCAGGCAAAAATCTAGACTTTTGCACAGAGCCGGACTTTGAACAGAATCCGAGAAAATCCGGATGGACCGGAAAATCCCGAATTGGGGTAAAATCCCGGATTTTGCTCAGAACTTAGTTTTTTCAAAGGGGAACCTGGGGAAATCACTTGGGCAAGCAAGATGAACATCTAAGGACCTCCAAAGGCAACCAAATCAATAAAATTAAGAGGCCAAAAGACACCAAAAGCCAGAGCAAAAAGAGGGTCCCTACTTTAAGTGGGGAGTGTGTGCAAAACTGCACAACAAGACCTTTGGTGACCTAGGAAGCTAGAAATGAAGCGACGTCGTCATAGTAGCATGACTCCCCTTTGTTTATTTTACGTGTCTTTTATTTAATTGGCTATGAACATGAAGAGGTGGGACTCATCCACCTATTTAAATTGTATCTATTTGCATATTCTCTCTCTGGAGATTCTTCGCAAGTTTTTCTCAGTACTATTGATAAATGAAATTACTACTTTGTTTGTGTGCAAATTGGATGGAGTTAATCTAATATCTTAAATCTTTGTGTTTAAGAATATCATATGCATGTCTTATCTTGGTATGAGCAGTACATTTTTACATTTATTTTGTTTCTCATATGGTATTGAGTGGATGTTAGCTTATGTCTATTAAATGATCTTTGTGCTAATACTTCTATTCACTGTAGTATGCACCTAATATTCAAAATTTTCTAATATTGGGCATGCCTTTTCTACTTTCTGGTTAAAAGCATACAATACATTTTGTTTATCATTGTTCTAATTCTTTGAAAATATTATATGAGGGAGTTGTACCTTGTAAGAATTCAGAGGTTATTCATATTTTCTTTAAAGATTAATATTTAGAGCTGTTTGATAATTCTTTTTCACCTTGCAAGCATTCAATTGTAAATTCTTACGGTGTAAAAATATGTTAACCAACAAAGAGAAAATTACATTTCATTTTTTTTCATATGATTGGAAAAGAATGCTTTCTTACACTAGATAATAAAATAAATTTAGGAAATTTAACTATCAGTAACACTTATCTCTGGTGGAGAATGCAATACATTGCGTGATTTGGAAAGCTTGTTAAAATGTAGGTGGTCTAGGGAGCACCATTAAAGAAGTTTTGTCCATTTAAGGTTTTGAGATCTAGACTTTAGAAATTAAGAGTTTTTGTATTAGAATAAGGTCATTAAGACCATTTGAGGATGTAATAGGTCATTATTTATAATACTTATGTGTCTAGGTGGTAGAGTTTTCAAGGAGTGCAAAAAGTGCTAAGTTGTCAAATTGAAATAATGAAAGGTTGTAAAAGTGCACTAAAGAGGAAGACCGATGGTCATCTCATTAATTTTTTTTTTTGGAAAGTTGAAACAATTTGTATTTGGTGGGAAATAGTTTAAATACCTTTTTGAACTCGAATGAGAGGTTGTTGAAACTATTTTGAAGTTTGAAGATTGAAATAATGTATGATTTTCTCCATTTTCCAGTACTTTTCTATTGTAGCAAAAAATTGTATGGCCTTTGAATCAACAATTTCATTCAATTTTGTTGGGATTTCTGTAATATACTATGTTACCTTCCTTTTGAATCCATTTTGAGGCCTATCTATTAAGTTTTGTGTGATTTATCTTTAGATTTCTCTAATCGGTTGAAACCAGGTTTTGAAAGTTTTGTAAGTTTCAAGCATGTATTAACTCCATCTCACCTACTGTGAAGCTTGTAACTTGGTGGGATGGATAGGAAATAGTAGGTTTTGGTGTGAGATTGGTTAATTTGTGTAGGGGAGATCTAAAAACAAGTTGGGTGTGAAGCCCTATGATGGAAACTTGAGTTTTCCTTATGAAAAAGCATGGTTTTGGTGAGTCAAATCAAGTTTTAGTGGTGGGAAGCATAATGTTATGATGTATTAAGCTTGAGCATAATTTTTTAGGTTTGTTTGAAGAGGTTTTGAGTTTTGGAGAGATTGGGAAGTGTTACTTTCAATAAACCCTAGGGTTTCTAGGCGTTGAATGAGGGTTTAATGATTTTGTTGGTAAATGATTGAATCTTTGAGATCTAATGATGGAATATGAGGTTTTTAAAAGTATTAAGTGCTTCCCCAAGGTTTCAAGAGTTTTGGACAAGTTTTGAAGGTGGTCTCTTTGGAAAAGAGGGCTAACTTCAGCCCTAAAAGGTGTAAAATCCATGTTTTGAGCAAGTTGTTACAAAATGACCATTGGTGATTGTTTGATATGTTTTTATGCTCTAAAATGGGTCCTTTATGTGAGTTAAGTTGTGGTATGAAAGGGTGTGATTGTGGAAAGTTACCTGTTTTAGTGGTTTTCCAGTGTTACAAGGAAAAGTGTTGATTTGATGAAATGGTGAAATTTTGATTAGATTGTGTTTTGAAAATTGTTGTCCTAGTTTGGAATTGTGTTTGGTGTGTTGCAGGCCTACCCCTACTGCATTAGTAGGTTATAAAACACATAGGGTTTTAGAATAGTATGTGGGTTGCAGATTACAAAACACTATGTGTTATGCAACCTGCAATTTATGAACATAATGAGAAGATGTTATTTACACAATATGAATGTAATGAAAATATTTTATTTACACAATATGAATGTAATGAAAGTCACCTTGAAATTTTAAAAAAATGTTAGTTGCAATGAAGATTGCATTTCAATTTCTTCATATGATTGAAAAAATGCTTCCTTACACCAAATAATACAATAAATTTTAGAACTTTAACTATTCATAACACATTTCCTCTATTGAGGATGTAAACCATGGTGTGTCTTGAAAACCTTGTTAAAATGCAAGTTAGAAAACATTTATGGTTTTAAAATAGTATGTGGATTGTAGGTTAATAAACACTTAGTGTTATGCAACTTGCAATTTTATAGACATCATGAATGTAATGAAAAATTGTTGTTATTTACACAGTATGAATGTAATGAAATTCACCTTGAAATTTATTAAAAAGTTGTTAGTTATAGTGAAAATTGCATCTCAATTTCTTCATATGATTGAAAAAAATATTTTCTTACACTAGATAATGCAATAAATTTTGTAACTTTAACTATCCATAACACATTTCCTCAATTGAGGATGCAAACCGCGATGTGTTTTGGAAACCTTGTTAAAATGTGGGTTAGAAAACATGTAGGGTTTTAAAACAGTATGTGGCTTGCAGGTTACAAAACATTGACTGTTATGCAACCTACAATTTTACAGATAGTATGAATGTAATGAAAAATTATTGTTATTTACACACTATGAATGTAATCAAAGTCACCTTAAATTTTTTAAAAATGTTAGTTACAGTGAAAATTGAATCTCAATTTCTTTATATGATAGAAAAAATGCATTTTTTACACCACATAATGCAATAAATTTTGGAACATTAATTATCTGTATCATGTTTCCTTGATTAGGATGCAAACCATAGTGTGGTTTGGAAACCTTGTTAAGATGCATGTTAGAAACCTTGTAGGGTTTTAAAACACTATGTGGGTTGTAGGTTGAAAAACACTATGTTATGCAACCTACCATTTTATAGATGATATGAATGTAATGAAAAGATGTTAATTACACAGTATGATTGTAATGAAAGTCATCTTGATTTTTTAAAAATGTTAGTTACATTGAAAATTGCATTTCTATTTTTTCCTATGATTGAAAAAATGCTTGTTTACACCAGAAAATGCAATAAATTTTTAAAATTTAACTATCCCAAACATGTTTCCTTGGTCAAGGATGCAAACCACAATGTGTTATTGGAAACCTTGTTAAAATTCAAGTTAGAAAGCATGCAAGGTTTTAAAACAGTTTGTGGGTTTGTAGGTTGCAAAATACTTAGTGTTATGCAACCTATAATTTTATAGCCAACATGAATGTAATGAAAAGTTATTATTTACATTGTTTGAATGTAATGAAAGTCACCTTCAAAAGTTATTAAAACTATTAGTTAGAGTGAAAATTGCATTTCATTTTCTTTAGATGATTGAAAAAGGATGCTTGCTTACATCAGATAATGCAAAAAAGTTAGGAACTTTAACTATTATTAACACTTATCTTTGGTAGAGGATACAAAACATGGTGTGATTTGGAAATCTTGTTAAAATGTGGATTAGAAAACATGTAGGATTTTAGAATAGTATGTGGATTATAGGTTGCAAAACACTATGTGTTATGCAACATGCAATTTTATAGACACTATGAATGTAATGAAAAGTTTTTATTATTTACACACTATGAATGTAATGAAAGCCACTTTTATTTTTTTTAAATATTAAGTTATAGTAAAAATTGTATTTCAATTTATTCATATGATTGTAAAAAATGCTTGATTGCACTAGATTATGCAATAAATTTTGAAAATTTAATTATCCATAAAACATTTCCTCAATCGAGGATGCAAACCATGGTTTGATTTGGAAACCTTGTTAAAATGTAAGTTAGAAAACATGTAGGGTTTTAAAATAGTATATGGGTTGTAGGTTGCACAACATTGTGTTATGCAACCTACAATTTTATAGACAACATGAATGTAATGAAAACTATTGTTATTTACACACTATGAATGTAAAAAAATTCACCTTGAATTTTTTTTTAAAAAATTAGTTACAATGAAAATTACATTTCAATTTCTTCATATCTCTATAAAAAGTGATTTCTTACACTAGAAAATACAATAAGTTATGGAGCTTTAACTAACAATTTACTACAAATAGATCTGTAGACATAAATATCAGAGCATAGAACTCGACCCTAAGACCTAGGTGCTCACTATTTCATTGTACTAATATGACTATTTGGTATTGGTAGTCATGGTTCATGGAAGAAAAGGAAAAGGAAAAAATAAGGCCTCAGAAAAGCAACATCCTCAACAAAATGACCCAAAATATCCAAGGCCCCTATTATTGTAGGGCCAAAAACTAAAATAGGGACCAAAACTAACACTAGGCCACTGACAAAAAACCATCAAGTGACTAAAACTATAGAAAGGAAAGGAATTGGGAATAATAACAAGAATTATGAAACACCAAAGGAATGCCCTTGACCAACCCCTAAAATCCCACCCTCAACTATTTGAGAGTTCCCTTTTGGTTGTGTATGCAATGCTCCTACTCTCTCTAAGGAAGAAATTATGAAGTATAATCATGTCCATGTTGCTGTGTTTGTAAATGTAGGAACCTCAAATGAGGAGGAACCTAAAGAAGAGTAGACTCCTACTCGATAACTGGAATTATGTATAAGGCAATGAACTAGTAATAAATAAGCATTGTCATACTTATGTAAAAGCTATTAACTATTAATCATAAATATGAGGATATATATATCTATAAATAATGTGTTATGATGAATTACGCATAGATTTTTAAATGTTGTGAATCATATGTTGCCTTTGAATTTTTCCATAATTTTAAATTTAATAAAATAGAAAAATTTAAACAAAGTAACAAAAACACTTGAATAAAATGTAAATAACTTGAAATTGAATTGAGGTTTCTTGCAGTGATGAAACAAATGGTTGCCATTAAAAGTTATGTAAAATGCATCATTACATTTCATATTTATTTTCTTGGTATGATGGATCTACATGTACTCATGAGTCATCCCCCAATCTAAAAATGATTCAATCTAGGTGAGGAAAGTAAAATTGTTAAACGTGTATTAGTGAGAGGGTGTAGATAGAAGAAAAACATGAGTTTAGACTTAAATTTTTTGAATGTTTAAATGAGATGTCTTCATAGTCCATATCAAAATATGGGTCATGTTAATTTATTCCCTTATGATTGTTGATTGTAATATTTTCATTTAATGTAATTAGATGTGGTAAGTTCATTACCCTTTTATATATGGTTAATTTTTTTTGGCTATAGTCATGCTATGACACTAAAGATACTTTTAAATATTTTAATTACAATGAATAGTCAAGGAACCTCACCATTGAGTTAATTATATATGAAATAACAGGTAGTGTAAGTGAATGTGCTTGCTTGGAATAAATTAGGAAGAATGGGCATAGCCCACATTTGAATTAAAACCTTCCTTAATGTCATGTTCAAATTTTATTAAAAAGAATGCTTATATTTCGCTACAAAGGAAAGGGTATTCCCATAGACTCCATGATTTTTTTTTATGATTCATCATCATGGTGAAGAAAATATATGGTAGATTTAGTGCTATAGGATTGAATTTTATTGGAAATGGAAATGTAGATGTAGGTGTAAGAAGAAAGTTGCAAAAAATGTATATCCAAAGAAGACATTTTGTAAAAGAATTAGTTACCCAAATATACACATGCACCACAACCAACATGTGTTGCTATATTGCATATTGTGTTGTGTGTTTGTATAAGAAAATATATTTCATTTTGCATGTTGTGATTTTAGGCCACATAGAAAGTTGTAGGGTCAAATATATATTGTGTTGTTCAACCTACACAAGTTTAGTTCTTGCTATGTAAGATGTGTTTTTCCTTCTTATTTCAACTTACATCAAATGAATGGTTGTATTAGACAACCTTTATTTGTAGATAAAATATGTATTTCCACATAAAATAAAGTAAACTATTCCTTTCATTTTGATGTAGGGTTGTGATATTTCTTTCATTGTGTATGTTCTCTTGTAGGTTGAACTACACAATGTATTGTTCAGCTTGCACAAGGTTACATTACAGTTCATAGGATGTATTACACATTAATTCCTAACCTTATTCAATCAATGAATGAATCCTTTTCTTATCAACACATGCAAAAAACACGCTATTTGTTTGAGGTTGGTGTCAGAAATGCAAGCACATTATTTTCCTTCAAGGTTATAACTAAGTTTTAAATTGACTTCTTAGTCATTCTCACATTTCAGATACAAAAATGCACCACAACCAGTGTCTATTCAAATATTCTATAGTATTACCTGCATCTATACAAGTAATTACATATGATTATGCACATTATCATTATAGGCTATATAGAAAGTTGTAGATTGAACTATCCTTCGTGTTGTTCAACATGCACAACTTTAGTTCATGCATTATAAGATGCACTTTTCCTACTCATTTGAAGTGGCACCACATGGAATATTATATGAAAACCTACCTAGTCAGGTAAAGAGGTATGTGTAGGTCCCAAATAATCTAACTCTTGATTTTATGTACATGTAGGGCTGTGATTTTACTAAATCATTATGTATGTCCACTTACATGCTAAACTACACACTATGGTTTTCAACCTACATTGGATTACATCGTGATTCCTAGAAATTTGTTCATAGTTAAGCCTATCTTAATTCAGTTAATTACCAATTCATTATTTTTTGAACAAATGGAAAAAAACCTCCTATTTGTTTTATGTACTTGGTGTCACTGATGCCAGAACATATTGTAACGTTCGAGGTTTTCACAAAGGTTTTTGTTGACTTCTTAACCATTCTTCTCACATAATAGATACACATTTGCACCACAACCGACCTTTCTTCCAATGTTCTATATTTTTTTATGCATATCTACAAGTAGTTACATATCAATATGCTCTTTAAATTTTTAGGTTGCACCAAAAGTTGCAAGTTGAAATACACATCATATAGCTCAACCTACGCAATTTTACTTCATGTTGGGTAAGATGTGCATTTCCTACTCACTTCAACTTACACCAAATAGATGGTTAGATTTCACAATCTTAATCCTCAAGTGAAAGAGGGTTGTGTGTCCCACATTAATTGAACTATTCATTGAATTTCCACATATGGATGGTATTGTTATTTCATTATGTATGTCCACTTGTAGGTTGAACTACACACTGTGATAAGAACCTACATTTGGTTTACATTGTTATTGCTATGTTTTTTCCCATATTTATTCCTATCTTCATTCAATCAATTTCATATTCATTATTTTTTTAGCAGATGCAAACAACCTCCTATTTGTTTCACATTGGTGGAACCAATGCAAGAACCTCTTTTTATATTTGATCTTTTCACAAAGGTTTCATTGGACTTCTTAACCTTTAATCTCACATAACAGATACACAAATGTACCACAACCAACCTGTCTTCCAATTTTATGTATTTTTTAGATGCATCTATACAAGTAATTACATATCAATATGTGTGTTATAGTTATAGGATACATTAAAATTTGTAGGTTGAGCTATGAATTATGTTCCTCAACTTGCACAAATTTACTTCATGTTGTGTATGATGTGCATTTCCTGCTCATTTCAACTTATGCCAAAATGGATGGTTGGATTTCACAACCTTCCTCCTAAGCTGAAAGAAGAGTGTGTGCCCTACATTAATTGAACTCTTCATTGAGTGTCCATATACGACTACTAGTGTTCTTTAATTTTTATACATCCACTTGTAGGTTGAACTACATATTGTGATTTCAAACCTACATTTGGCTTACATTGTCATTGGTAGGATTTTTTTCACATGTACGCCTATCTTCATTTGATCAATGTCTAATTCATTATTTTTTGAATATATGCAAACAAGGTCTTATTTGTTTCATGTTGGTGGCACCAATGCAAGCACAACTTTTGACGTTTGAGGAATACTATCTTTTGTTTCACATAGTCTATTCTAATTTTATATGTTCTTGTAATTCCTACCTTACCTAGGATGGGGATACAATGGAAATGGAAAATGCTAAAGGACTTGGAAGTACATTATATGTATGGGATGGACTCTATCATTTTTCCTCTTGTGAATTGGAGTGGAATCCAATTGTTGTGGAAGATGATATAGTCATTGACCATGTTGCAACAATTCCTCTTTTCACACTTGATTTTTTAATTCTAGGGGAAGCATTGCTTCAATGTGTGAAAAAATTCATTTTTTCACAAGATGGATAGATTAAATGAGATCAACAAGTACAAATGTTAGACCACAATTATGTATTCATGGCTTGTACCTTTCAATATTCATGTCTATAATTACATGATCTTTAATTTTTTGTTGCTTAAATATGATAAGATGATGCTTTATGTGTAGCTACTAGTGTGCATTTGGTCCTCAAGACTATAGAAACAAGCCTCCAACAAAGAAAAGAGTATAAAATTCTAGAAAAAAGAGGTTGTCAATGCCACTTCTTTGTAAAGGTTATGTATGGTATACTAGTGTAGCATATCTAATATGTATTGAAATGTTTCATGTGAATGTGAACAATTAATTTTTCCATAGCATGAAGGACATAAGCTCAACCTTGCATTTTCGATTTTCCTCAAATCTATCTGCATAATGTAAAAGCTATATTGAAAGTCTTTTGCTCGTGGATGTGATTGTTAACGCTATAATGGAGAGACACCTATCAAATCCTATTTTTTGTGGCATGTTGCTCGTAAGATGAATTCTTAACCAGATTGGATGTAATGAAATCTTGCAGAAGGGTGCATTCCATCAACTCATAAAAATATTCCTATGATTCCACTATTATCCTATTGTGACATGTGTAGCAGGACAAATTGTTTTACTTTCACTGGTCCCATTGAACCACCACACCTTTTTTTATAGGGATTCAAACTCCATGGATGCTTGATATGATGGTTTTCCACTCCTACAATTCAATAATGTTGATGTGTTTTTTATGCACTTCTCAACACTTGTAATGCGTAGGTGCACTACCTCTCTTGAAAGACAATCTTCCACAATTAAATTGTAGAACACTATCCCAAGGTCTCTAATGTCAGGTCCTGACAGTGCTTGGAATATCTCAGTTGTTTAATGTGATTTGCTGGAATCACAAGGCGGTCTTACGGATGAGTTACAAAGCATGGAAAGTTGGGTTTGCAAATACAGTTTTAAAGTGCTGGAAGTGAATGAACAGTGGTTGTCCACTCAAAACAACAAGTTGAAACTCATCAAGTTCATCTTATTTAGCTTCATGGTGATGCTTTGGATCCTACTCTAACCAAGGATTAAAAGAAACAACAAAAAGAGAAGGGTTAAGAAAGTTATTCTAATCCTAAGCTACGAATGAACAGTAAAAATGGTGGCTGCTAAAGTAGATACACTTCCTAAACTGCGTTTTTGCTTGACCAAGAGAAACCTACAGCTACACAAAACCAGTACAATCTCCTAAGGTCTGTTGATTTTCAAATTGCACATGCACATCATGAACATGCAATCGAACTAAGTTGCAACAATGGAATAAAGAAGCCCAGGCTAACTTTGCACAGTAGCTTGTCATCAACAAGTGCTAAAAGTATGGGCTGGAAGCTCATCAAATACTATAATAGCAACACCATCATGACAACCATTCAATAAACTAATACTAAAACTAACATGGAAGTAGAACCATGCATGCAAGATGAGCAAAATCAAAGAGAACATCCATAAAATCATGCAATGTTGTTTTCTATTGCTGCAAAATGCTTTTTACAACAGCTCTCCAACCCTTACAAATGAGGGGAAAGCCCCTATTTATAGTTTTCCAAAGCCCAAATGAATGGCTAGGATCAATTTCCAACGAATGGCCCAAATTTGATTACATTAGGGTTTCACCTACCCCTCATTATCCAACAATTTTAAAATACATTCCTTGTCTTTTCTTTGTTTTGTCATCTAGTGCCAGCCACTATAGCAATTTTGTCATTTAGCTGATTGCCCTTTTCACTGTAGCAAAACTTGTCTGAAAGCTGCCTTCTTACTTGATGTGTTTGTATTGTTCTTCCTTCGATCAAACGAGCTCGTCAACGATTGGCATCAATGGATTGGCTACCCACGATTCGGGCGGACAACTACTTTATGCTTTCTTCAAAGCCACCCCCTTCCATTTTTGTCCTTGGCCTCCTTGGCAAAGGCCTTCTTCTAACACCGACCCTATTGATGGGTGCTACGAGGAAAGACAATCATGAAGTGAATGGTGATAAGAGCTATGTGCATTCCTTGCTCATCTTTCTCGATGTGTCTCCCTGACGGACCCACAGTAGGCTCCTTGAATCATGCGTACACAAAATGCCGTAAGTGCTTTCATACAAAAATCACAAAAAATGTTAGTCAAATCTTGCAAAATCCTTGTTAGATTCATCCATGCATCATCAAAAGATCATAATATTCATATTTGGAGCTTGACCATAAACATTAATGCAGGCCCAAGGGGGCAGGAAATGAACAAGGGACAACAAATTGAAAGTGAAGTTCCCAGACCCCACAAAACATAGCAAAATCGATATTTTTCAATTATAGCACATGGGAAAAGGGGGAGGAAGAGTACCTAGAAAAATTCCTTAAGATTGGACTCATTTGACAAAATTTGGAAGCTCAAAATGGTCACAGAGGGACAGAGTCCCAGAAACGACCACGAAGGGGCTGGGCTCCGGAGGCTAGGTCACCCTAGGTCGACGGATGTTCAAAACGGCCACAGAGGGATGAAGTCCCAGAAACAACCACGGAGGGGCCAGGTCTCGGAAATGGCCACGGAGGGGCTGGGCTCCAGAGGCCAGGTTGCCTTGGGCCGACAGATGTTCAAAATGGCCATGGAGGGATGGAGTCCCAGAAACGGCTAGAGAGGGGCCACGCTCTAGAGGTCGGGTCGCCCTAGGCCGATGGATGTTCCAAAATAGCAAAAGGGGGATGAAGCTCGAAAACCACCGAAACTTAACCTAATATTAACAAAACTTTGGTAGTTCATTTACACACTTCAAACACATCCCAGATCCAAAAAAGGTTGCCCCCAAAGTCAAAAATGTGGAAACGGGAGCGACAGGGGTCCACAGATGTTTCCAAACAACCGAGGAAGGGAATTCTAGAGGGAAAGTTTCGAAACCATCAAAAGTTAACAGAACGTTGACGAAACCTTGGCAATTCATTTACGCACTTCAAACACATCCCAGATCCAAAAAAAGTTTCCCCCAAAGTCAAAATTGTGGAAATGGGAGCGATGGGGGTCCATGGATGTTTCCAAATAGCCAAGGAAGGGAATTCCGGAGGCAAAGTTCTGAAACCATCAAAAATTAACGCAACATTGACGAAACCTTGGTCGTTCATTTAAGCACTAGGAACACATCCCATATCCACTAAAAAGTTGGCCCCAAAGTCAAAATTGTGGAAACGGGAGCGACAAGGGTCCACGGATGTTCCAAAACAACAAGAACAAGACAAAAGGCAGAAAAGGGGATGGTGGACCTCATTTCTCCGCAGATTTGAATACCCCAAGTAGGTGAATTTGGGTAGGGGATTTGATAGTTTGAAGGCACATGACCAATTTGGGCTTGGAAAATGGGGCACACAAAACAAGACAGGAGCAAAGTAGCCTGTCGAGAGCAAAAAAAAGGGGGTCCTTGCCTACGGTGGGGCGTGTGTACAAAACATGCACAAGAAATAAGTTGTGTTGATGTGTTTTTTATGCACTTCTCAACACAGGTAATGCATTGGTGCACTACCTCTCTTGAAAGACAATCTTCCACAATCAAATTGCAGAACACTATCCCAAGGTCTCTAATGTTAGGTCTTGATAGTGCTTGGAATATTTCAGTTGTTTAATGTGATTTGCTGGAATCACAAGGCGGTCTTACAGATGAGTTACAAAGCATGGGAAATGGGTTTGCAAATCTAGTTTCAAAGTGTTGGAATAGAAAGAACAGTGGTTGTCTACTCAAAACAACAAGTTGAAACTCATCAAGTTCATCTGATTTAGCTTCATGGTGATGCTTTGGATCCTACTCTAACCAAGGATTAAAAAAATAGCAAAAGGAGAAGGTTTAAGAAAGTTATTCTAATCCTAAGCTACAAATGAATAGTAACAATAGTGGCTGCTAAAGTAGATAGACTTCCTAAACTAATTTTTTGCTTGACCAAGAGAAACCTACAGCTACACAAAACCAGTGCAATCTCCTAAAGTCTACAACTTTTCAAATTGCACATGCACATCATGAACATGCAATCGAACTAAGTTGCAGCAATGAAATAAAGAAGTCCAGGATAAATTTGCACAGCAGCTTGTCATCAACAAGTGCTAAAAGTATGCGCTAGAAGCTCATCAAATACTATAACAGCAAAACCATCATGACAGCCATTCAATAAACTAATACTAAAACTGACATGGAAGTAAAACCATGCATGCAAGATGAGAAAAATCAAAGAGAACATCCATAAAATCGTGCAATGTTGTTTTCTATTGCTGCAAAATGTTTTTTACAATAGCTCTCCAACCCTTACAAATGAGGGGAAAGCCCCTATTTATAGTTTTCCAAAGCCCAAATGAATGGCTAGGATCAATTTCCAATGAATGGCCCAGATTTGATTACATTAGGGTTTCACCTACCCCTCATTATCCAACAATTTTAAAATACATTCCTTGTCTTTTCTTTGTTTTGTCATTTAGTGCTAGCAACTGTAGCAATTTTGTCATTTAACTGATTTCCCTTTTCACTGTAGCAAAAATTGTCTGAAAGCTACCTTCTTACTTGATGTGTTTGTAGTGTTCTTGCTTTGATTGAAAACGAGCCTATCAACAATTGGCATCAATGGATTGGCTGCCCCCGATTCAGGTGGACAACTACCTTATGCTTTCTTCAAGGCCACCCCCTTGCATTTTTGTCCTTGGCCTCCTTGGAAAATGCCTTCCTTTAACGCTGACCCTATTGATGGGTGCTATGAGGAAAGACAATCATGAAATGAATGGTGACAAGAGCTATGTGCATTCCTTTCTCAACTTTCTCGATGTGTCTCCCTGACGGACCCGCGGTAGGCTCCTTGAATCCTGCGTACATGAAACGCCATAAGTGCTTTCATACAAAAATCACAAAAAACGTTAGTCAAATCTTGCAAAATCCTTGTTAGATTCATCCATGCATCATCAAAAGATCATAATATTCATATTTGGAGCTCATTTGGATCATAAATATTAATGCAGGCCCAATGGGGCAGGAAACAAACAAAGGGCAACAAACTGAAAGTGAAGTTCCTGGACCCCGTGCAAAACATAGCAAAATTGAGATTTTTCAATTATAGCACATGGGAAAAGGGGGAGGAAGAGTACCTAGAAAAATTCCTTAAGATTGGACTCATTTGACAAAAACTGGAAGCTCAAAATGGTGACGGAGGGACGGAGTCCCAGAAACGGCCACGAAGGGGCCGGGCTCTGGAGGCCGGGTCGCCCTGGGCTGATGGATGTTCAAAATGGCCACGGAGGGATGAAGTCCCGAAAATGGCCACGGAGGGGCCGCGCTCCGGAGGCCAGGTCGCCCTGGGCCAATGGATGGTCAAAACGACCATGGAGGGATGGAGTCCCGGAAATGGCCACGGAGGGGCTAGGTCCCAGAAACGGCCACGAAGGGGCCGAGCTCCGGAGGCCGGGTCGCCCTAGGCTGGTGGATGTTCTAAAACAACAAAAGGGGGACGAAGCTCAGAAACCACCGAAACTTAATTGAATGTTAACGAAACTTTGGCAGTTCATTTACACACTTCAAACACATCCCAGATCCAAAAAAGGTTGCCCCTAAAGTCAAAAATGTAGAAACGACAACGACGGGGGTCCACGGATGTTTCTAAACAACCAAGGAGGAAGGGATTCTGGAGGGAAAGTTCTGAAACCATCGAAACTTAACGGAACGTTGACAAAACCTTGGTAGTTCATTTACGCACTTCAAACACATCCCAGATCCAAAAAAGGTTTCCCCCAAAGTCAAAATTGTGGAAACGGGAGTGACGGGGGTCCACGGATGTTTCCAAACAACCAAGGAGGAAGGGAATTCCGGAGGGAAAGTTTCGAAACCATCGAAACTTAATGCAACATTGACGAAACCTTGGCAGTTCATTTAAGCACTAGGAACACATCCCATATCCACCAAAAAGTTGGCCCCAAAGTCAAAATTATGGAAACGGGAGCGACAGGGGTCCACGGATGTTCCAAAATAGCAAGAACAAGACAAAAGGCAGAAAAGGGGACGGTGGACCTCATTTCTCTGCAAATTTGAATACCCCAAGTAGGTGAATTTGGGTAGGGGATTTGAGAGTTTGAAGGCACATGACCAATTTGGGCTTGGAAAATGGGGCACGCAAAATAGGACAGGAGCAAAGCAGCCTGTCGAGAGCGAAAAAAAGGGGGTGCCTACCTATGGCGGGGCGTGTGTGCAAAACATGCACAACAAATGGTGACTCGCTGGGGAAATGCTCCAGAGCATTTTGATGACAAACTGGAATCACGAACCTAGAATCTATGGTTCCAACCTTCACGCTAGGGTAAACAAACCAGATGCCCAACCAAAGGATCAAAACCATTAGCCAACCCAACCTTCAGTATGCTGAAAATCCAAGTGTGTGCAATTGCATTAATTCCCATTCTTCAGTTGCTATAGGAACCCAAGCTCTGTCAAGTTAAGCTACGTAGTTTATTCTAACTCTAAAAGAATCCAGGACATTGCCTCGCTGCCAGTCAAGCGTCCATAGCCCCAACGAGGTTGTCGTTGTGATTCTCCCGAACATTGCTCTACTGCCAGCCGGACATCCATAGCCCTAGTAGAGTTGCTCGGATACCCCTGAAAAGTTGAATTTTCTCTTTCTTTTAATTTTTAATGTTTTCTTTCTTTCTTTCTTTTCTCTTTTCAGCTCTTTTATTTCAACCCGAAAGCATTGAAGCTCGCGCTTAGGGCTGAGAATCATAGTGGCGCTGGAGCAAAATGTTAGATTTTTCACTTAACTAGACTTCACAAAAGGCCCTATAGTGACTGTCAGATTCTTAAGATGTGTAAGATTTGTAAGATTTCAGGATACATCGGAGTTAGACTAAACCAACAACTTATCCTCTTTGAATCAAACACCTAGATCACTTGACACTAATAGAAGAACTTCACCATCCATTCTAAAGACTTGATTAGAGTTTGACAAAGAAATACGTAGAACAAACCCAAGTGATAATTATGGTTGTTGTGCACACAGATGTGCCCAGCTAAAAGAAAAGGAACCCCGAGCAAAGCGAAAGCAAACAAAAAGAAAACAACCTATAGAGAAAGCAACCAACATCAAACCAACTAACCTAAGGAAAGCAGGAAAGCGGGGTATTTACAGGAAACCTATACTAATCAAAACGGGCTATGTACAAAGATATTTACATAGCACTATGTTCAGGCAAGGTGAGTTAACATTAACACTCATTATATTTCATAATGCATGCACGAGCAAATGGGTGATCGTTATCGTTCTTAACCATGCAAATTTATCTTTATATTCTAAAAAAAGAAATTCAATGTTGCAGCACTCAAGTTCAATCACGTCATCATAAAAAATCAGCAATTGAGGAGGCTCGCTAATTCCATGGTTAATCCATAAACATGTTTCTTTTCCCTCATTCCCATAATAAAAATAATAAGTGCAATTAAGAGAAATAATAGGAGCAAGGAAGGATAAAACATGGATGTCATCACATGGAGGTGGCAGCGATGGACAATCGAGAGCAAGCACAACATCATTTATCATTGCATCGGTAGCCTCGGGAGGGCACGGTGGAGGGTGCAACACTTCAAACATTAAGCTGGCATAAGGTTGGGAGGACGGGGCAGTAGACAGCTCTTCCAATCCACCAATGGGACCTACAACCCTGGTTGGCAGTTCTTCAAAAAGAAATACTTCTCCACATTGATCATCTGCAAACTTGGGATCCACTTGGTTGTTGTCCCCAAGGGGCAGCATGTTGTCTCGTTTCCTTTCCCAAGGGTTGTCCTTATTTATGTGGTGTTCAACGTCGTGGGACAATGAAATGCACGAATCTGTCCTATTGTAGCCATTTGAATACGAAGGAGGATCAACAACGATCATGGCGGGAGGACTCCAAGTTGCATCTTGTAGTCGGTCGAGTGCTTCATCTCTGTTAGCAATTATCTCAGTACCTCTACCTTTGTCTTCTTCTTTTGGATGTTCATGCATCTCATCATGACGTTCACTCATTTCCTCTTGCTCACTATCGCTATAAATGGAGAAGGAGCTCCTCTCCCAATCTAGAAACTCTAGTGCATCACTGTTCAAGGGCTCAAGGAGTATTTATCTATCACTACCATCTTCTGGGATGTGCTCTTCCGTGACATGAGCATACCTCCATAGTGCAGCTCCCAATGGAAAGAAGTCATCAATTGATGGAACCTCGTCAAGGGGACCAAAGTCTATTTCACAATTTCCCTCCAAAGACTCGCTAAAAGGCCCATCGTCCATGGTACACAACTGCTCTTCAAGAGGAAGAACTTCTTGGTGATTGGTGGACAACATTCCTGCTTGATCTACTTCATCGCTCAGAATTCTGAGATTGTATTGTTGTCCTTCTTCTATTGCTGTCCCAACATCCTCTTGAGGTCTGCCTTCAGCTAAGCCATCACTTGATTCAGAATTTTGGTCTTCTTCTTCGATATGGGTAGCAAGTAGAGGAGGTCGAGCACTTGGCTGCCTTGCTTGTTCTTTGACTTGTTTGATGGCTTCTTGGCACAATTCACATGTTAACTCCGATTGTGATGAATTATGAAGTCTGCACCAATTTGGCAATAGTAGCACCTCCAAATCCACTTGGTGTTTCAGCTTCGGCCAATCCTTTGCTAATCTGGAGATGAGCTGGCCATATCTTTCTGCTACTGGGTCCTCATCATCACTTGGGAAGGAAGTTGGATGGCAAACAACTGTGGCGAGTGGTTGCTCCCACTCCTCCAAATCTGCATTTTTAGATTCTCGTTGTCGTTTATGGAGAGGTCTTCTAATCTGATTTTGCTTATGCTTTGATCATCTCCTTCTGCTGTCTCAAGACTTTCAGCTCCTCCCTCTTAGTTTTCATTTTCTATGTCTGTTGTCCCAACACCAACTTGTGTCCAATTAGTTGGTTTATCTTCAAGGTGTTGTCCTACAGATGTTGACAACTCTTCTACTTCATGGGATGACTTCTCCTCATTGATATTTGGCTGTTCCAACTTGTTTGAACAACCCTTGGCTTGAAAAATGATGTTGTCACATGATGGACACATAAATTCTGAATGTGGTGCATTGTGAAATCTACACCAACATGCCATTAGTACTTCCTCCAATCTTGGTCCATCTTTGCTACTCAAATGTTCCTGGATCAGCTCCTTAAATGCATTGGCTGCCATGGTTTGCAATTCTTCTTGTGGGTCTTCGGGGGCCAAGGGTTGGTATAATTCCCAAAAGGGAATTTCTCCTTGCAATACCCTTTCGATTCTACTCAAGAATGTGAGACATCCCAGCTCGTTGTGCCGATGAGTGTAATGGATCTGGCATCTATCCAGCAATGCAAATTGTTGCAATGGCTTCTTCAATATCTTGTTCAAATTTGCATGCAGCTGAGTGATGTCAATTTGTGCATGCTACTCCATTTTGACTCAGCTTCTTTTGCCTTCAGAAATTTTTGATTTTTAGCATTGAAAGAGATCTCCCTATCTTAGATTTCTTCTTTAGAAGTGTTCTTTTTGAATTCCAACTTTCAGCTTTGTATTCCCAACATGTCATGCCATCCTTCTAGCGCCAGTTCTATTGATGTGTTTTTTATGCACTTCTCAACATAGGTAATACGTAGGTGCACTACCTCTCTTGAAAGACAATCTTCCACAATCAGATTGCAGAACACTATCCCAAGGTCTCTAATGTTAGGTCTTGACAGTGCTTGGAATATCTCAGTTGTTTAATCTGATTTGCTGGAATCACAAGGCGGTTTTATGGATGAGTTACAAAGCATGGGAAGTTGGGTTTGCAAATGCAGTTTCAAAGTGTTGGAAGTGAATGAACAGTGGTTGTCCACTAAAAACAGCAAGTTGAAACTCATCAAGTTCATCTGATTTAGCTTCATGGTGATGCTTTGGATCCTACTTTAACCAAGGATTAAAAGAAACAACAAAAAGAGAAGGGTTAAAAGAGTTATTCTAATCCTAAGCTATGAATGAACAGTAACAATGGTGGCTGCTAAAGTAGACAGACTTCCTAAACTGAGTTTTTGCTTGACCAAGAAAAACCTACAGCTACACAAAACCAGTGCAATCTCCTAAGGTCTGTTGATTTTCAAATTGCACATGCACATCATGAACATGCAATCGAACTAAGTTGCAACAATGGAATAAAGAAGCCTAGGCTAAGTTTGCATAGTAGCTTGTCATCAACAAGTGCTAAAAGTATGGGCTGGAAGCTCATCAAATACTATAACAGCAACACCATCATGACAGCCATTGAATAAACTAATACTAAAACTAACATGGAAGTAGAAGCATGCATGCAAGATGAGAAAAAATAAAGAGAACATCCATAAAATTATGCAATGTTGTTTTCTATTGCTGCAAAATATTTTTTACAACAGCTCTCCAACCCTTACAAATGAGGGGAAAGCCCCTATTTATAGTTTTCCAAATCCCAAATGAATGGCTAGGATCAATTTCCAATGAATGGCCCAGATATTATTACATTAGGGTTTCACCTACCCCTCATTATCCAACAATTTTAAAATACATTCCTTGTATTTTCTCTATTTTGTCATCTAGTGCCAGTCACTATAGCAATTTTGTCATTTAGCTGAATGCCCTTTTCACTGTAGCAAAAATTGCCTGAAAGCTACCTTGTTACTTGATGTGTTTGTAGTGTTCTTGCTTTGATCAAAAAAGCCCGTCGATGATTGGCATCAATGGATTGGCTGCCCCCGATTTGGGTTGACAACTACCTTATGCTTTCTTCAAGGCCACCCCCTTGCATTTTTGTCCTTGGCCTCCTTGGCAAAGGCCTTCTTCTTACACCGACCCTGTTGATGGGTGCTACGAGGAAAGACAATCATGAAATGAATGGTGACAAGAGCTATGTGCATTCCTTGCTCAACTTTCTCGATGTGTCTCCCTGACGGACCCGCAGTAGGCTCCTTGAATCTTGTGTACACAAAATTCCGTAAGTGCTTTCATACAAAAATCACAGAAAACGTTAGTCAAATCTTGCAAAATCCTTGTTAGATTCATCCATGCATCATCAAAAGATCATAATATTCATATTTGGAGCTCATTTGGACCATAAACATTAATTCAAGCCCAAGGGGGCGAGCAGCGAACAAGGGACAACAAACCGAAAGCCGAGTTCCCGGACCCCACAAAACATAGCAAAATCGAGAATTTTCAATTATAGCACATGGGAAAAGGGGGAGGAAGAGTACCCAGAAAAATTCCTTAAGATTGGACTCATTTGACAAAAATTAGAAGCTCAAAATGGTCACGGAGGGATGGAGTCCCATAAATGGCCATAAAGGGGTCAGGCTTTCGAGGTCGGGTTCCCCTGTGCCAACGGATGTCCCAAACGGCCACGGAGGGACAAAGTCCTAGAAACGGCCACAGAGGGGCCGGGCTCCGAAGGTTGGGTCGCCCTGGGCCTACGGATGTTCAAAACGGCCATGGAGGGACGGAGTCCCAGAAATAGCCACAGAGGGGCCCGACTCTGGAGGCCGGGTCGCCCTTGGCCGACAGATGTTCCAAAACAGAAAAAGGGGGATGAAGCTCAGAAACCACCGAAACTTAACCGAATGTTAACGAAACTTTGGCAATTCATTTACGCACTTCAAACACATCCCAGATCCAAAAAAGGTTATCCACAAAATAAAAAATATGGAAACATGAGCGACGGGGGTCCACAGATGTTTCCAAATAGCCAAGGAGGAAGGGAATTCCAGAGGGGAAGTTCTAAAACCATCAAAACTTAAGAGAACATTGACGAAACCTTGGCAGTTCATTTACGCACTTCAAACACATCCCAGATCCAAAAAAGGTTGCCCCCAAAGTCAAAATTGTGGAAACGGGAGCAACAGGGGTCCACAGATGTTTCCAAACAACTAAGGAGGAAGGGAATTCCAGAGGGAAAGTTCTGAAACCATCGAAACTTAACGCAACATTGACGAAACCTTGGCAGTTCATTTAAGCACTAGGAACACATCCCAGATCCACCAAAAAGTTGGCCCCAAAGTCAAAATTGTGGAAACAGGAGCAACAGAGGTCCACTGATGTTCAAAAACAACAAAAGCAAGACAAAAGGGAGAAAAGGGGACGGTGGACCTCATTTCTCCGCAGATTTGAATACCCCAAGTAGGTGAATTTGGGTAGGGGATTTGATAGTTTGAAGGCACATGACCAATTTGGGCTTGGAAAATGGGGCATGCAAAACAAGATAGGAGCAAAGCAGCCTGTCGAGAGCGAAAAAAAAGGGGGTCCCTACCTATGGTGGGGCATGTGTGCAAAACATGCACAACAAATAATATCAATGGATGCCATGTTTTCCATAAACAAATATAGGGTGAGACATTACAAAGATAAAAAAGTACTTTATTTTTATTTTAAAGGATCTTTCTGGTTGTACATGTCATATTGATTACATAAACTTGTTATGTCACTAGTACCAATTGTGTACTTTGCTTATTTTTGATGAGAAATAGAGTGGTCTACCTGTTGCATGGGCCAATTCCTCACAAAACAAGATTGAGGATATTTATGGTTGGCTATTTATGGCGTATACATATGGAAAATAAGACAAAAATTCATTAATAGAATTTGGAAAATAAATGACTACGTGACTAAAACTTTTAGTCACAAAAACTAAAGATGACTAAATTCTACTATTTTTTATAACACAACTATAAATGATTAAATAAATTTCTAAATAATTGATTAATTTGATTGTGGGGTAAAAAACACAACTAAATAATTAGTCACACAAATAAAAATTAGACAATATGATATTAAAGTGGATAATTAAAAAAATATTTCAAATAGATGGAGTGGGTTGTATTATAATATAATATGATAATAATATATTATATATTACAATACAATACAATATAATATATTATAATATAATATGATATTATATATTATAATATGTATTATATGATATTATATAATATAATATATATTATATTATATATATTATATTATTATATATTATAATATATATTATATAATATTATATTATTATATAATATAATATATATTATAATATATATATATATATATATATATTATATAATATATAATATGTATATTGTATAAGCATGTATTGGCATGGCGTGATGGTTTATAGGTGGCAATGTTGTTCTTGGCACTAAGGTTCAAACCCCATTGGGGTGATTATGTATTATAGTTTATTTATTTTGAATTTCATTTTGAAATCCAATAAAGTGGAAAAATGAAGTGGCAAAATCTTAACCATAATTTTCATTTTAATAAACATACTCTCAAACCCTAAAATAAACGTAGGCTCAAATCAAAGAAGGGAAAGGTCAATACTAGCAAGGAAGAGTTTGGAGGAGCTGAAACCAATAGCAATGGGGGCTCTCTCTCACCTTCTCTAAATAGTCTTGGTATTAGATGCAACTCGACTCTGCAGGATGATGAGACCAAATTTCGAATGCCCACGACTTGGGTGAAAAGTCAAAAATCGGATTGGTTTGGTAATTTTTTTGGTAATTTCTGCTAGTAAAGGATGTCATAATGTTAAAACCCAAACATGCTCATTATTACGATCTTGGACATATTTTCATTTTTTTCTACTAGTAAAGGATGCCTTAATGTTAAAACCCAAATGTGCTCATTATTATAAGCTTGGTTGTATTTTCATTTTTTTCTGCTGGTTCAAATTGTTGTTTTGATGCTTCGACGAGTGTAGAGGCCGTTGATTTTCGTGGGCAAGGGGGATACTTATGCGATAGCCAATGCTCCTTTTGTAGACTTGGTTAGGCTTATTGGGATCCCTTTCCTCCCTGCTCCTATAGGAAAGGGGATTTTTCTTGATATTTATGAGCTTTCTTCTGCCATTGCTGTTGTAATGTTAAAACCCAAATGTGCTCATTATTATGATCTTGGTCATATTTTCATTTTAATAAACATACTCTAAAACCCTTGTTGAAATTTTGTTTTCAAGCTACAATTCACCACACTAGAAGTGAATGGTCGATACCAACTTGAGGAAGTGGGGTTTGGGAGTTGGGAGGGCTACGCCCCCTCCCCTCCCTTGTTTTTTTCTTTTATTATTATTATTATTATTATTTAATGTTTTCTCCCACATATTGTAAGCAACAATAATGGAAAATTGTAGTAGAATTTTTTTGTATTCATTACTAGATACACATCATGCATATGTATATATATGTTTTTTATTAACAAACACCAAAGGAGAAATTCTCATTTTTATTGAGATAATTTTTTTTGGTTGTGCAGAATCAACTACCTTTGTGGCCAAATAAGATTAATGTTTTATTAGATCTCAGCCATAATTTTCTTTTTAATAAACATACTCTAAAACCCCCATTAAAATCTTATTTTCATGTTGTAGCTTGCAAAATTGGAGAGGTGATCATGCCCTACTTTCATTCGACCATGACTAGTGAGATTTATAGATATGAAGTTTCCATCCTTCTCTTTTGAATCTTTCCAATCTTCTCTCAAGGGTTGTTTGACTGGAATGGGAGGGCAAGGCTACTCTAAATAACACACCACAAATAATATAACTAAATGTACTATAATTTTTCATGTTTGTTATCCCTTCAATGTTTGTAGCATTGTATCGTATCTTGGATTTGTCTTCCATGACAACCAAGAGTGCAGTGAAGGATGTATTTCTTGGATCTTTGTTTATGCAGTTGTATGTTGTTTGTAATTACTTTGGTTATGAAACTGTTTGTTGTTTGTATATTCCTTTTTTTCATGCAATACAAAAAAAAACATTTGAATATTACTATTGTGCCACAATTGCTTGTTCGATTTGGGATGATTTACTAAAAAATGGGTTGTCCATAGGTTGTGTTTGAGTTTGGTAATTGTTTTGTGAAAAAAATGATGGTATGTTGGGATTCATTATTAGTTTTGGGACTTGTCTAACCACTGTTCCATCTCCTAGTGGAATAAGATTAGGATATTTTAGAATGTCCACATTGAATTCAATGGGTAATTTTGTACCACTTTATGCTAATGTGAACAAATTTGAGTTTGCATTCTTCCCAAGCATCTTGTCCATGTAAGCTTTTGCATCTTAGGATATTGGGAATATTCCAATATTTTCTCATCAGTAAGTTCCTCATCACTATCGTATTCTTCGATGATCACGTCATTGAGATTTGGAAGTTGATTTTCATGATCAATCATATTTACCATCTAAGGAGTACTTCCTCATCACTTGGTGGTTGGTTTGGTGTTGCCTTAAATGTGGGTTATCTTTGAGGAGTTGTAAGGTCACTTGGTTTGTAACCCCATTGTTGTTTGTCCTCATTGGTGTTGTTTGTCATAGGTGCACTTGAAATACCTTTGTTGGCTTCCATCTTTTTTCTATTTTGAGATCTCATGATTGTTTTAAACAAGTTCCAAGACCTTGGGAAATTTTGGTGATCACTATGGAATGAAATGGTGTTTTGGTTTTTTGGATTTTTTGTTTAAAATTTATGGAAAATGATATAAAAAAGAAACCTTTTGGACCAAGGTGTTGATGGATTGATATGGATTTTGATGCTCAATAATCTAAAAGTATGAGTGATGTTCAGTGGATGTTTTGGAGATGATGCTAATTTTGGGACTCAAATTGTAGAAAACTTGTACCAATATTTTACTCTATTTTTTTTAGAGGTTATGTTTGAAGATCTACTCGAACTAGCCTTGAGGTGCAAGCAAATGTTAATATCTTAGAAATCGAGATCAAAGGAATAATCTAGGTTGGTGTCTAATTTGAATCCTAAAAATAGGTTGATTGTTTTGATGTGCAAATGGATGTGGAAAGATGCATATGTGAATTTTTTAGAGGTTTGAATACTTTTTTTCTCAAAAAAAGATGGATGATTAACTAGCTTTGGATTAGTTTTTGATTTGTACTAGAAAAAGGCAATAGCAACAATCTTTAGAATAGTAGTGGTTGAAATTTAGGACAACTACAGTCAAACTTAAAGCAGTAGTGGTCTTTGTTTCAAGTTGTGACTGATAACAAAGAAAATAGTAGCAATAATTTTGATAGAAGCGGCCCTGTTATACTAGTTGAAACTCAAGGATAACTACAACAAGTTTTTCAAAAGTGGTTTTTGTTACAATTTCTCTGATTGGTGAAATAGTGAAGGAAATAGCGGTAGATTTATCAAAATCATAAATCTTCAGGTCGATAATGGAAAAAACATAGGTCAACTATGGCTAAAACTCAAGACGAAAGCAGTAAAGTTTAGCACATAAGCAAAAAAAATGTCAGTAGTGGCCCTATTTTCCAAATTTTCTAGTTTTTTGTGATGGTAGTTTGTTGGATAATTTTCACATGTTTGAAATGTTTGTTCGATTTGATGTTTAGATGGAAAGTGATGCATACAACAAATAATTTGAGATCCAATAACTTGCAAAATAATCAAACAACTCATCCTAAGTAGGTACATTCTTTGAGGTAAGCTTACCTCATGCCTCAAAGGGATGATTTTACATGTAACTTATAGATTAAACCATAAATTAGAATTGGTAAGTAACTTCTTGGAAGTGAAGCTCCGATGCACCACTTTCAAGGAACATTTTAGAAAATAAGGATGGGCTTCTAAAACACAATATAATTATTGACAACTGTGAACACTGAGATGTATAGATCAAATCTAAGCCACTTAAGACTTTAGTCATTCTTTCCTAGCCCATAAGTCCTCACAAGGATGAGGCATGGTATGCTATTCCCACCACAAATTGAAGCTACTTTTGTTTGTGATTTTGTAACCTTTATATAGCCCATCAGAAAATGTGATTGTTTCTAAGAGACACTTATATGAGTTCTCTATTGCAGGATATATCTCATTAGCAGACCCTTATCTTTAAAAAATGGTTGACCACAAAAAAACTATGAATCTCTAAAGTGTTTCTTGTCACCCAGGATTGTCAAAAGATGCAGGGGGAGAGGATACGCACGCGGCTCACCAATCACAATGAACATGGTATACAATTCATTGTAGTTTCTTTTTAAGTCCCAAAATTTGAAGTGTGAAGATATCAATTCAATTTTTAAGCACGCCAAATTCAAAGAATTTGAGACTTCAAGAAAAACATAGCAATGTGCAAATTAAAATGGATTTGTTCAATTTTAAGCACCAAGTTTGAGTGTTTTCTAATTGCATTATCCATCTTAATATGGTAAAAAAAATGAAATGTGTTTGATTGTCAACAAAATAAAGGCATTCGCGCATCAACAAAAAAAGGCGTTGATCAAAACAAAAAACATTCAATTTTTAGAAGCCCCAAACTTGAAATGTGATATTTTCCTTGTTCATTTTTAGAAAAACCAAATGAAATATGTGAGTTTCCTTTCAATTTTAACAACACCAAATGAAATGTGTGAGTTGACTTGTTCAATTTAATAACACCAAATGAAATGTGTGAGTTTCCTTGTTCAATTTTAACAACACCAAATGAAATGTGTGAGTTTCCTTGTTTAATTTTTAAGCACCAAAGTGAAATATGAGAGTTTTGGATTCAGTTTTAAAACACCAAAATGAAATATGAGAGTTGCGGGTTCAATTTTAAAAAACCAATTGAAGTATGTCTTAACTAAGAAAGCTTTTAATACAAAAGTGGCCTTGGACTGTTCGCCAACCTTATAATGAAACCATTAGTTTTCCTTATGAAAACACATGCCATACTCCTACAAAGGTTTCACAATCAATGTTAGAAACTTCCCAAAACACCAAACAATCAAACATTAGCATTAGTTAAACTAAAGAAATTAAAAAATTTGCTTGCATATTTAAAAAAAGAAGAAGAAGAGCAATAGTAGTAATATTCCAGACATTAGCAAATTTTTTATCTAAAGCAATAGCAATCAAATTAGTCAACAATAATCCAAAAAGTGCAATTGCGGATTGTTTCCAACAACTATGGTTAAAATGTCAAAAGCGGTCCTATTTAGTGTAGTAACAGTTAAAAAAAGTGCAACCACGGTAGGAATGTGGAAAGAACTACATGCAAATCCTATATCTTTCATGTGAAAATTATCAGTAGCATTTCAGAAAAGAATGTTATCGTTCTAGAACTTGCAACTACTCAAATAAACTCACAAAAACATTAATGTTAAGTACCTAGGTCCCACTAGGCATGCCAAATGTCATAGGGGGGGATAAAGTAATAGGAAAACAACATATCAATTAAACTAACTTAATTCAAACAAAATAATATCCCAAAACCCATACTCATGAAATGAAGCTCTAAAATAACAAAATCAAACAATGTAATCCTAAGATAACATGAATTGAATTCAAAAATTTAAAACATATACCATCCCATGTCAAAGTTGTGTTTGCATTGATGTTTAGATGTCAGATTGCTTGATTCAATAGCCTCCATTGTTTTTGTTGCAAAATCTTCAATTTGTGTTGAGAATGGTGAACTACAATGGTGAGGATAACAATTCTCAAATGTGATCAAGAATTGGTTGTGCAACACTTCACTATGTAAATTCTAGATGATTTGTGAGAGGGTAGAAGAGTGTTTTATAGATATCCTATTTCGAGAGGAACACTCAAGATTTCATAGTAAAAGATCTTGATCAATAGTTCAAAACTATTGAGAGGAAATAGATTGGAAGAATTAGTGGTTTTAGATTGTATAATTTGTGTGATTGATGAAATCAAGTTGAGTAGTCAATGGGATTGAAGAAATAGATTGAATGGTTAGTGGGATGGAAGAATAGATGAGTTAGTCAATTGTTTAGAGTGAGAAATCAGTGGTCATGATTTTCTTAATCACAAAAGGGGTAAAGATAATTAATTAATTGAGTTAATTAATTAATATTTTGAATTGAATGTGCAAGTCATGTTTGACTTTAACAAATAAAGTTGTATTTTTTCATTGACTATGTTGAATGATGTTGAATAATTAATTTAATTATTTAGGTTTAGAAAGGGGAAAGGGATTTAATTAAATTATCAATAATAACAATTTAATCGATTTAGGAGAATAGGGTATATTAGTGACACAATTAAATAATTGATGTTATTTAATTAATCAAGAGGAATAAAGTTAGATAAATGGTGAAATAGTGAATTAATTAAATAATTTAAAGATTATGTAATCAATAGAAGATAATAGGGTTTTTGTTGTAAATGATGTGAGATGCAGTGATTTTAATGATAATGATGCTTGATAGGTAGAAAAATGTCATTTCAGAATATGTGATATGTGTTAGGTCATTTTTACATGTCTACAATAATCAATTTGAATGAATAAAAGAATATTTGTATGTTGAAAACAATACTTTATTTGTTATTTTTGTTTATTTTTAATTGTCTTTCAAAATATACACAACTTAGCTTAGAAAGACAAGTATAAGTACAAAGAAACAGAAAGAACACACTAGTGAAGAACAAAAGTAATATCCCCAAACTAGCTTTTTACATATGTATTACATAATGAACTTTTTGATATTTTACATATAATGATATATGCAATTGCACAAAATTTATACAACTTTATAATTGTGCAATATAACCAGTTTCATGTGGGTTGTGGGTACCCCGTGAAGTGTAGGTTACAAACAATGTTGTGTTTTCAAATAAGAAATGTTTCATACCGAAACACACTATCATGAATAAATGTTGTTATTTTAAATGGAGAGGTTCGTATGTATAGTTATGAATTTCTTCAAAAAAATTGGAGGTTTGAATAGTTATGTTTCAAAATAGACTGTGTTAACTAACTTACAATTCATAACATACCCTACCTATGTGTTTTTAAGTTGTGTATATCTAGGTTTCCATTTGACATAGCAACAAAAAAAATTCCTTCCTATTGGTTAATTGGATATATTTTTCCACAGTAGATGTTCCAAAACATGTGTTTTATGTACCATGTGACATAGAAGGTAGAAACCATAGTGTGTTTTGAAACTTGCAATATTTCATACCGGAACACATTGTACTCAAACAATATTATTATTTTAAATGGACAACTAGATATGTATAGTTATGAATGTGTTGTGACAAATAGGAGGTGTCAAAATGTGTTGTGTTTCAATCAATCAATCTTACAGTCATTAATTTTCTCTATTAAATCACTTGAGACCCAAGATTATGTTGAGTTTTCTATTCTTTTTCTAAGCTCCCTTGAATTTTTTCTCAAAGGCCAAAGCTAGTTCTGATAAAAATCCTAATCTACTACATATTTTGTTGCACCTAGGCCTCATTTTTCACCTTTATCACTTACATTTGGCACTTTTCCTTGTTAAACCAATTAAAGACTAATTGATTGACGAAACCCCTGCCACCCCATAGAGTAAAGGGAAAATGATTGCGGAAGTGAAGATACCAAATCCTACAATTCCCCTAAAGTGAGCACCATAAGCCTTTTGGGTCAAAATCCAAACGTGGGTTTTGGAGTGGAAATTTGGAAGCAAGACCAAGGCTAAGCATTCTAAAAAAATGAAAACTGAGAGTATGGAAAAGAATTCCAAAACATTCCATCCTTTTCAACAATAAAAAAAGGAATCCAATAATGAAATGAAGGAGGTAGGTAAGGCCATCCTGGAAAAAGCCTTTGGGTCTATAGATCTATTTAACTATATGGTCCCCAACCAAGGGATTATAAAGATATAGATATCTCTAGTGACTTTGATGACAAGAAACAAAGAAAGGGAAGTCTAGATGGTACTTTGTAGAGAAATTCCTTTGAAGAAATAACCCCATAACACCCCCATGGAATATGAGGGAAATAGTTTCTTCAAGGAGATGAATGCACTAGATTCTAATGATGAGTCTAATAATTCCATGAGGGTTGGTGTTAATAAGAAGGATTTGCAATAAAAATGTGACCTTTGCTTGTAGAATGCTACCCAAATTGAAGAAATGAGTGATAAGATGTTGGACATGGAAAATAAGATAAGCAACATGACAATGACCATCAAGAAAAATATTAAAAATTTGGCCAGTTTCCTTTCTACTTTGTAAGTGATTACACAAAAAATCCTTGAGCTAGACACTACCAATGTGGAACACTACAACCATATGATCAAATCTCTCTCTTAGGAATGAGGAAAACCTTCCTCTTAATTGTGTCATAGGATTGGTCTATTTTTTGGCATGTTTTATATCCTATTGTCTCTATATTGTTTAATTAATGTTTGTGGCCTAAGAGGGATTTTTTGTTTTGGTTTTCAAAAAATAACTTTTGAAAGGGTCAAGGTCCTTCTTTTATTATAAAACCAAGGAGCCTAAAACAAGAATTAATAAATATGATTGTAAAGGAAATTACACAATGGCTTTGAGATTGTTGGAAAAAAAATAAAAAGAACTTAAAAGAGAGAGAGCCCCCATATTGCATCCTTGTGTGCCTCAAGAGAAAGGGAAGTTCCTTTATATAAGAATGATGTATGATTAGTTTTTTTGGTGAAAGGGACCCATAGACAAAACATTTTTTAAGGGTATTCTTCTGTGTTGTGCATTGTTATGGTGCTTGACTAAGGTGAGGTTTTTCTTGTCAAAGCTTGAAGTTGTGTCATTGGTAGAGGAGGATGGGCCACATTTCTAATGGGAGCTTCATGATCAGTTTGAGAGAGACATGCATCAACACCAATGGAATCATTAGGCATTAAGAGTGTGCCATATTTGGGATTTGAAGACCGTCTACACATATGAGTTGAAGCAATCCCCTTTCAGTTACAATGAACTCATCATGAAGACAAGTGCTAGGCTCAAGGTGTCACTTTATTTTTCATGTAGACTCCATTGTGCTAGGGTTGTTGTTCCTATTTATTCTAAGGTTCTATCTGAGAAGAGGGATTTCATGACTTTTACCAAAGAGAACAATAATTCTAATAATTTTAATTTTAAATAGAAATAGTAGAATTTTTTGTTGGCCATTCTCATACCTTAATATATTCCACTCATGAGAAGGATTGAATATTCTATGTTGTGCCTTTTATGGCCTTTTTAATTTTTTCTCCACTCAAAACTGAAGAGGATGTGGTGTTCTATGTATAAATTTATGGAATCAATTATTGTCTATTAATTTTATTTTGTGCTTATATGATGCTAAGTTTTTTGTTGTGTTGTAAGAGTTAGATCATTCTTATGCTCTTTTAGCACTATCTATAACAATTCATAGGGACTTACATTGCATTATGAAATCTAAGGAGTGAAATACATTAATAGTTATGGTGCATCACCTTAGATAGTTTTGTTTTAGTTTCTCTTTCTTTTCCTTCTTTCCATTTTCTCTTCAAGTATTTGAAGATTCGACTTCTAAGATCTTGGAGGTTGCTTCACAAACAACAATTTTGCTCCCACATCTATAAGGTTTCCCATAGGAGGTTGATTGTCAAGAACATAAGTTTTAGGTATCAAGAGCTCATTTTTTGGCATACTCACTAGGAATAAAACCTATAATGCATACTTAAAATTCATATTTTATGAGCCAGAGGGCCCTCATAAGATCAATATTAGCAAAGAGTCCAAGCTTACTACAACCAATTTTTGTGGCTATATCTCATCAAGGAGTCGCAGGGTCTAGCGTAACACAACAACCATAGTAAATGGTTTCATTAGGACCACCAAGGAACATTATGGAATGGGATAGTGGTAATCCACTTATCCCTTCAATAGCCCCAACTACTTGAGATCATATTCTTGCTAATTCCTTAAAGGCACTCCCCAAGTTCATAGGGGAATATTTTTAAAATGTTGTAGAACATCTATAAGAAATTACGAATATTTGTACTATACACCATGTCACAAAGTAGAATATGGCCTTGAGGTTACTGACCACCTCTTTCAAGGGAAGGGATCTCGAATGATATCAATATTTTCCACCCAACTCCATCACCATCTGGGATAAATTGGGTAACAAATTGTTTGACCAATTCAATGAGACAGGGGATCTATCATCTCTCCTCCAATATCTAATTACTATCAAAAGAGCCTCGTAATAGGATATTATAGACTTTAATACTAGGTTTCATAAAACTTGGGAAATGATTTTGGTAGCAATTCGACCACCCAAAAGTATAGCTATTATCTTTCATATTAAGGCCTTCAACTCAAACATAGTTGTGATGATTCAGTCTCTTGGATTCCAGTTGTTGTTGGATACATATGAACTAGATATTAGAGTAGAGAACAACTTGATAGATGCTAAGAAACTCTCCTCATAACTACTAATGCCTATATTCCTAGAATTATCAATACCACCACAAGGGGAACCCCCAAGCACCTCGCAAGAATCTCCTCCCATGTACGTATATCTTATTTTTTGAAAAAGTACATCTACTTCATCAACCCTAGTTGTGAGGATGAATGAAATGAAGAGTATACTATGGAACTTCTCAAATGAGATCACAAGCCTCAAAAGGTAGAAATTTATGCCCTCAAATCACCCATTCCATAATTATCAAGGAAAGAGG
>VDFB02255751.1:0-27388 GCA_007258455.2 Sequoia sempervirens
AAAGGGTAAAATGAAGGCCTATGGTAAAAGGAAGAAAACTATTGTCCAAAGTGCCTACAACTTAAGAAACAAGACCATTTTAGAAGAATTGGTCAAGTTTGAGGGAAAGGAATAGGTTTAACCTGTAAAGAAGGACAAGAAAAGGAACAAGGGTCATAAGGCCTACCTAGGAAAACATAATTATCCAATTCTACTCTCTGATAGCCCTTCGGATGGTGAAGGTGAAATTGACTTGGGATACAACCATTACATTATCTCCCTAGTGTTTTATGATGAATCTAACGATGATGTGGTGATGGTTCCTTCGATTGCATCACAAAAAAGGAGTGGTCAAGCATCGTCTGATGTTGACGACTTATAGTAGTGTCTCTTTTTTTTTTTTTTGATGACACCATGGTTTTTGTATCTCAAATATCCTTTTTCAATGTGTCTATGGTGTTGGTCTTTTACTCTTCCATGTTGTTGTGGAGGTCCATTGGCTGGTATGGTAAGGAATATTTTTCTCGACATGGACACTGTGGAAACAACTAACGGTACCCTATGGATAAATTTTGTCTTTTTCCATCCCCTATTCCAAAATGATTTCCTGTACTACCTGGGGAGTTTCTCAAAATTAGTTGAAATTAGGTTTTGAAATGAAATATGAAATGTAATCATAATTCAGTCATATGCTTGTTGCTTCCCTATTTATAAAGGGGATTTCATGGCTGATTATAATGTTCAAAATTTTTTGAGTCTCAGAAGGATCTAGGTAAAAGCTAAGCTCTGAGAGCAATAGAATGTAAATAGATAAGTTGATGAATATATCAAAAAAAAATTTAGGATATGAGTCATAATGTATTTTGATCTTAAAATGGTTTTACAAAGTAATATCATTGATGAAAGAAAATACTAGTTCTAAAATATTCTCTCCTATGTATTTTCCTTACAAATTATGAATGAGATTGTTAATAATAATTTTATTTGTCTTATGTCACTTGCACTAAATGAATAGGTTTATTCATACTTAAATTCAATGAGTTGATTAAATGCTAAAACAGGGTCATGGGTTTGTGGGAAAAGGATATAGGGTTCGGTAGGTAGATAGAGATTTCGGCGGGATAGATAGGGGAGCAGTCTTGGATGATCTTAGAATTGCCGAATTGATCAATTGGAATCAATTAGTTGCAGTTGGTATGTCGGATCAATCAGTTGGACCCTACTATTATATGGCGGTTGGTGTGTATGTCGAATCGATCAGTTGGGAAGAGCACATAAATGACATCTGGGCCCAGTTATAGTATTATAAACACAGTGAGTTGGATGCCACAAAGTAGCAGGTCAATAATTCTCAAATTATTGAATTATATTATAGTTTTATTACTGATTAATTGAAAAATATGACTCCATTATTCCCTTAAACAAGGCACTGTTCCTTTCATTACTTTATCTTGTAACTAATTGAGCTAGTGGTGAACCTAGCCAAATACATGAAATAAGAATGAATTCATGAGAAAATACTTTCACTTACTAAGGTAGTACAATATTCCTTGCAATAGGTAGTAACTTGTTAGAAGGTTTTCCAAGCCTTTGATGAATTCTTCTTGTTTGCACTTTCTGAGTGATAGATCTTTGTTTGGAAATTATTTTTGACCAAGTACTTGTATATTATGAGCATAAGTGGGATTACCCTCCTAGGTTTCACAAAGTCCGAAGAGAAAAAGTGAGGTCTTTCAAAGCTTCACTTATGTGTTGGCCAAATCTTACCCTTGTTAATAATTGAGTTCTGGAAGATTCCATAGATGAGGGATAAGATTAAGTTTGGTTCATAAAAAATAACCAATATAAATGGTGACTCTATTGGGGACTAATGTGAAGATATTCTGAGTAAAGACCATTTTTCCTTAAATGAGTCAAATTATTTGCTAGGTGATTACGTTCTCAAGCCTAGTTTTGTGTTAATGAGCCAATATTTGGTAGTATGGAATGAGTTTGTTCTCTTTCTTTGAATAACTTGCAAGTGTTGAAAATATTTAGCATATTTCATGAATATTTAAAAAATCACTCACTAAATGTGGGTGGCGACTCTGCTTATCTCTATACTAGTATGAATTATTGTAAGATGGGATGAAAATTTTCTAGAAATAAGTATAAAGAGTTATATGTGGCTCTGTTGATTAATGAAAGTTCAAGTAAAACCTATTCATGAAGGAAAATTCATATTGTTGAAGTGGATTCTTCTATAAAGGAGGTGGAGACTCTATGCATAAGACCTGATAGAGGCATAAGGAAAGTTCTAGATCTGTAGTGTTTTCAGTCAAGGGCATAATTCAGAAGTAATTACACTATTTGTAGATATTTTCCCCCTATTTTGGCTTAGAATGAAGAAATAAATATATGAAAATCATGTTGAAATGATCTGGTGAAAATTAGGTTTCCCTATTATGTGAGTTAAGCATAATCAGAGGGATGATAGCTATTTTATATACTTCTAAGGTGTATTATGTGATATCTAAGGTGGGTTGAAGAAGTATGTTTATTCATGAAATTGTGCCTCTTAAAGAGTTTAAATTATGAATATGTTCAAGCTCTAAAATGTGATTAAAATTATAGAATGAGGCAGTAGATGAATCAATTATGGAGTTGAATTTGAAAGATTAAATAATGATATAAGAGAGATGTATTACTCTCCTTCATTTCCCTATGGAACATCAAATAAAACCATGCAAGGCATGCATCTCTTATCATTCCATCAAAACAAGTTCACTATTGAGAGATATAAATCATCAAGTTTTAATGGTATTCAAGGTTTCCCTAACAAAATTCCAAGTGATGTTAGGAAACATTTGCCTAAATTTATAGTGCACAATTCTGAGTTAGAATCTAAACACTTGAATACATTCATACATTTGATGAATTATTTTGAGATAGATCATGAGGATGTGGTCATGAAACTTTTTGCTCAATCTTTAAAGGAAAATAATAGAGACTAGTTTTCATATCTACCAATATGTTTTGTAGCTTTGTGGAATGGTTTCATGGTTGCTTTTATGGAGCAATTTGGTGAAAGGGTCAATCATAGCTTGGTAAGGAAAAGAATTATGGAAATAAAAAAGGATGAAGATGAGTTGGTTCCTTCTTTCAACCTTAGATTTGAACAAGCAGTAAGAGATATTCCTGAATACCTAAGATCTATTGATGCAAAATGTTTGATTGTATATTTAGGTGTATTTGTAATGAAATTTGTTATTTGATAAGGGACAAGGAACCCAAAACATTTTAGCAAACTTGTCTCATTGCTATGGATATTGAAAACATTGTGAAATATTCAATGATGAAAGGGTATATGGTTGCAAGTGTTTCTTTTCTGGGTTCACAACAAGTGAGTGGATCTCCTAATGATGAAAGAGATGATCAAGGTGATAATTATTTAGATACCTCATCTTGTTCACTCTCACAACATGTTAATCATGGATTGATTTAGGATAAACTTCAACAAATTTTAATTAATAATGATCAAGTGTTTTTTAGTCCAAATATTTTTTGACATGAAGAGATATGATGATGAGTTTCCATATGAGTTGTTATCAAGGTTCTTAGATTCCCTACTAGAAATTCCTAAGGGGTTATGACCTACAGATTCAAAGTGCATTGACATATTTTGTGACATTTATGAGCCAAGACTCAATGTCTTGCCTAAGGAATTGAAACACTAGGATTTTGACCAAATACTTGATTGGATCAGGATTGTTGAGGAGGCTAAGGATGATTATATACAAAGAATGAGGTTTCAAGATCACAATGGTAATTTTCCTAGTCAAAGTCAAATGTATACTCAAGTAATGAGTAAGGATGTCTTAGAAGAACAATATCTATCTAGTAGTGTGGGTGATGAAATTTTCATATTTACAAAAACTACTAGTATACCCTTAAAGGTTGGTGACCAGGATAATGAAAATAGAGATTCTAATTTCTCTAAAGAAGAATATGAATCTCTTTGTGAGACTGACCTAGAGATATCCTAGTTTCATAAAGGATTAAGCTATACTAGTCTTCATGAGTTGTTTCCCTCATAAGTAAATGAATAAAGTTCAAATGAAGGACTTGTGGAATGTAGTTCAACAACATCATAATTGGAGTGTTACAATAATATGATCAATGAATAATTTTAAGACAAGAATTCTTGTATTCAATGGCATGTATATGATCTAAATACAAGAGTGATGAAATAAAAAATGATAGCCAATAGTGTCATGTCCTTAATGGCTTATATGAAATAGGAATGAATTGTGAAAAGTTCATGGAGGAGATGGATATAATTTCTTTTAATAGGAAGCCTATTGAAGAAAGGAATGAAGAAACTTGTTTGGTTGTTAAATGTTCAGGGTATAATGAATCCCACAAATACGAATCAATAAAATTTTCAATTGATGACATACTTGAATACCATAATAATGATCACATCAAGCTTGAGATGCTTGAATCATCCTATGAAGTTTTTTTCTTTAATTTGAGAAATAATCGAAGTAAAGAACTGAAGTATGCAAATGAACCAAAAACTAAAATAATCTTTGGTGCCTGGGATAGTAGGGATGACACTCTTTGTGGAGATATCCTTGGTATGAATGAAAGCAAGTATGTTATGGGGTCTAATGATTCAAATTTGAAAGATAATGGAACATTTGGAAATATAGCTAGTTCATACTACTCTGATGAATATGAGCACCAATTTGAAATGAAGCTTGTGTATGAACATTTCTTGCTTATTACACAAAATGAATGTGTTCCCTTGAACGAGAACTTTAGAAGGAGCATATATTAGGATTTCCTGCTTCATGAGGAGAATGAATATGATATCAGTTTGAATGATGATAATGATCAAATGGATTATGAATTTTTCACTTTCGTAGACTAGTTAGATGGGAATTTGGTGGAATATGATGGTAAGCTGAGTCAGATAGAATGCCATATTATTCATGTATTCCAGTTAACACTTGACTAAAATTCACAGAGGGAAATGAATGAAAGATATGATTTCAAGTTTAGGCACATGTCTATGGTATTTGAAAGGAGTGGACACAACATAATCAGCTGGTGGACCCTTCATGGTAGTTTCTTTAGCCTTAGCACGATACAAATAGTGGAAAAAAGGGTTTTTGATAGAGGTAGGAACCATTTTTAAGGTTGGTTTAGCCATATAGCTTATGTAAATGTTGTACATATGTTGTTTCATTTGGGTTTGGTGTTCTTGGTCTAATTCACTTGATATTCTAGACTCTTAATCTATTATGGAGAAATAGACATCCCCAACTAGAGCCACTAATGGAACCCTCAAAATTTTGGTTCCATTTTTGAAAATCCTGCAAATTTAAACATAGCTCTCATCTTTGGATTTTTGAGTTTTGTAATTTTGTGGTCAATTTCACATGGGAAACCCTTAAGTATAAACCCTTTCAATATTCTAATTTTTTCATTGACCTTCTATTTTCTATTTTCGGTAATATTAAAACATCTTAATTCATTGATGATTGTGGAGTAATTGATCCCTCATTCCTAGGTCAGAGTTTCTTCCTTTTTAAAGTTTGAATTAAAATAATTTTTGGCCTTTACATCCTTTGAATTTTATGACTAAAAATCTTGTGAAGAATTTTTCCTACATCGTCTTAGGATGGTTTCATTCATTAGAACAACTTATTAGAACATGCTTAAATTTTTTCACTTAAGTCCCTTCGGCCATCTCTCTTTGTCACTCATCGTATATAGCTTTGACAACTCTTGATATGGATCAATGATGAGCGATGCTCTTACTTCTCCTTATATCATTGATTTTTTGCTTATCGCTAATGACTCTTGAACCTTGAATATAGAATTAGCGATCAACTATGGCCTTTGGAATTTTTTTCTTCTATTCATCATTCATCGTGGATGGTTGTATGATTGTAATTTTTAAATAGCGATGATCGATATGTTGTATCTCTTGTGTTTCACATATAGTAGATGGATTTTGAATGTTAATTTTTTTACAAATGATACATGATTTAAATTTTCTATGTAATCATTGGGATCTCCCATCACTAATTTCTTACAAAATTTATGAGGAGAATTAGCGATCAGTGATAGCCTTGGTGATTTTGTAGTTTTCTTCTATCACTCATTGTGGATCATTTCCAAAACTTAAGTTTTGAAATAGTGATGAGAGATGGAGTCATCTGTTCAATTTTATTTCTCTAATTTGAATTAATCTTATGAGCGATGCCTTTTGTATCATTGATTTTCATGGAGATGTGCATGTCTTAATCTTGCTTCATCACTTTATCTCTCGTCGCTAATGTAATCCATTGTTCAAAGCTAAATCAATGATGTGTGATGGTAAAATGAACGTGATCCAAGATGGGCCATATTTTCAAGGGCTAGGATTTCATCACATGGATGCTTGCATCATTGATAGAACCACAAAAGGGTGAAATGTGCTACTGAATGAAAAGGAAACATGGTAGTATCCTGAGGACATTGTATAAACCAAGGAAGAAAATAGTGAGGCGAGTGGAGAACCATTGGTGTGGTTTTAAATCAAAATGATCAATGAGTTGAAGTTCATTGCATCAATACTATCATCATTGATTGTACCCTAGAAAGATGGGGTAAGCCCATGATGAGTGATGGAATGTGTGAAGGACTAATCTTTCCAAATGTTGACTTTATGTACTTTGCTAATAGTAATGAAGGAGCAAAGATTGAGTTGGTGATGCATGATTATTATCATATCACAAGTGACTAAAGAGGATTAAGGGTAGACATGGCAACTTTCTGAGGTGGCATTACCATTTTCTAGGAACAAGTTGTAAAAGACAAAAAAGGTGCTCAAGGTTGCCATAGATGAAGTTTTAAATCCTCAAAGATAAATAGTTTAGATTTAAAACTAAGCTACTAAGTTATAAAATCACTCGTGTAATGATCTATTCAATCATTAATTGCAACATGCTCCAAATGGTCTATTTAATGTAGAATTCTTCTCATTTGATCTCACTATTTTTAGTTCTCTAAAATTATGAAGTGTGGGTAATAGAAGGAATGTGTGAATGTTGAGCTTTCAACTGTAGAGGTGTTGTTTTTTTCATCTATAGTAAGTTGGTGTTTTCATGTGAGCTCCTTTTAATTGATGCTTCTAGTTCTCCTAGGAATTCCATTTTTTTAGGGTTGGTTGTGATAGTTGGGGCTAGTGGGTGTTCTTTCCTATAAATTTTATTCAAAATTTTTTAAGTTGGTCAATTTCTTCTCAAGTTAGACTTGCTATTTTTCACCCCATGTTCTACAAAAAGTGACAGTCTGGTGTGTCAATTCAACCAACTAGGAGGTCTAGTCGACTTAGCATATTTGAGTGTCATGAGGATATGTCTGAGAAAGAAGTCCCTACAACTTCTTTGGTTCCAAAGGGTAAAAGGAAGGCCCATGGTAAAAAGAAGAAAACCATTGTCCAAAGTTCCTACAACTTAAGAAACATGACCATTTCTAAAGAATTGGTCAAGTTTGAGGGAAAGGAGTAAGATGAGCCTATGAAGAAGGCCATGAAAAGGAACAAGGGCCATAAGGCTTTCCTGGGAAAACATAATTCTTCCATTCTTATCTTTGATAACCCTCCAAATGGTGAAGGTGACACTAACTTGGGCTATGACCATTACCTTCTCTCATTGGTGTCGTATGATGACTCTAATGATGATGTGGTGATGGTTCCCTTGATTGCATCATGAACAAGGAGTGTTCAAGCATCCTCTGATGTTGATGACTCATAGTAGTGTCTCCTTGTTTTTTTTTTATGACACCATGGTTTATCCATCATGAATTTCCTTTTTCAATGTTTTTATGGTGTTGGTCTTTTACTCTTCCATGTTAATGTGGAGGTCCTCTAGTTGGTATGATAAAGAATATTTTTCTTAATGTGGATGCTGCGTCAACAACTAATGGTACCCTATGGATGAATTTTGTCTTTTTCCATCCCCTACTCCAAAATGATTTCATGTAACTACTTGGGTAGTTTCTCAAAATCAGTTAATATTAGGCATTCAAATGAAATATGAAATGTCATCATAATTCAAGTGGATGTTTGTTCCTCCCCTATTTATAAAGGGGATTTCATGGTTGATTATAGAGTTCAAATTTTTTTGAGTCTCAAAAGGGTCTAGGTAAAAGCTAAGCTCAAGAGCAATAGAATGTAAATAGATAAGTTGATGAATATATCAAAAGCATGTTTAGGATATGAGTCAAAATGTATTTTGATCTGAAAATAGTTTTACAAAGTAATATCAGTAATGAAAGAAAATACTAGTTCTAAAATATGTGCTCTCCTGTGTATTTTACTTACAAATTATAAATGATATTGTTAATAATAATTTCATTTGTCTTCCATTACTTGCATTAAATGAATGGGTTTATTTGTGCTTCAATTCAATGAGTTGATTAAATGCTAAAATAAGGTCATGGGTTTGTGGGAAAAGGATATAGGGTTCAGTTAGTAGTAGTATTTTAAACACAGTGAGTTGGATGCCACAAATTAGTAGGCCAATAGTCCTCAAATTACTGAATTAGATTGTAGTTGTATTACTAATTAATTGCAAAATATGACTTCATTATTCTCTTAGACAAGGCACTAGTCCTTTCATTAGTTTAGGGTTTAAGAGTTCAAGGTCATTACATCCTCCCCCCTTAAGCAATGCACCATCCCGATGCATCATTGAAGTTGAACTTGCCACCTTGCAACTACCAAGTTTCATTCCTCACATAGTCAACATTCCATTTGGTGAAAATGAAAAATATTCTTTATGTTTTCAAACACTTCTAGGATATTACAAGCATACTCAAGATAAGACAAAAACACACAATTTTTAGAATAATCATGCAAAAAAAATTGAGTGTGTGTTTCCATTACTACCTTTCAATTTCACAAAGCTAGGCTACCTATCTCTAATAATGTTCTCTCCCTTGTGATGGTGTTTTTATTTCTATAGCACTCATAGAAACAACACTACAATTTAGTCCATGTTACTACCCATAATCAAAATCAAATTTAAAAATTATTCTTCAAAGTGTTTCTCTTATCCAATTAAGATTTAATCGGCTCAATGCTTAAATAATAGAAATAATTTTTCACATTTTCATAAATTCAAAATCATATTCATGCATATGTATACCTATGTTTACCATACCCTTGTAGTTTGATAAGTTGGTCAGGTTTCTTGTGATTCCTCTTCAATGTTCTTATCTTTCCTTATACACACTTGTGTTATTTATAGCTCATTTGAATATCAATGCCTCATATAAAAATAAAATATTGAAAGGAAAAAGACTAAAAATCCCATATGAGTATATTTTAACTAGATCACAACTTGATCATATATATCTATGTAGAAATATAAAAAATTTATTAACATACACCCTTTCACAAGTGATACTCATGTGTGCCTTTAGATCGTCTACATATACTCTCAAATTAGTAGAGAAGTATGTGGATCCACTTGTTTAACTCATGTGACCTACACATCATTCCCTTCTCATCACATCGTGCTTATAATGGATGAAATTATTACCATTAACATTATACTCATACAAACTCAAATAGAATCAAGAACACCAATGTACAAGAGTCAAAGGTAGCAATAATCAACTCAATAGAGATAATAACAAAATGATAAATAACTACATAGATGTTACATATTAACATAAGAAAAACATAACATTGTACCAATTATGGTGTATAATACAAGTAAATAACAATAATTGATATGTGAAAATATTCTAAGTCTCTAGCTGCCATCAATCCTCACATGGTTAGTAAAAAAATGAAATCAGATTTGGGTTTTTTTCCATCCAACCATAAGGTTTATACTTCCATGGATTTTTTCTTAACCAAATATCTACCAACCCTGCATGAAGTGCCTAGCTACCTTAAATATTTTGTGCATGGGGGAATTTGGTGCAACCTATAACATCTACATGCATATATATATGATATACCAATGTCTTATTTATAGGATTTGGAAAAGAATTATATTAAATAAATTTTTCTAGGATAATTGGGATTTGGCCAAAGAACTTGAAAATAAATGGAAAATCCCAAAATGAGGATCATCCTTTGTTGTTCCACTTTTGGTACTCGTCTCAGAAAGTAAAACCACCATCACTCATACTCAAGCATATCAATCATATATAAGAATACAATCTTTTCTTCATTTAGCACATCTCACATAAATAGAAAAAATACATTAATATCAGTCACATAGGGAAATTTAATTCATCCCATGATTATCCACACAATTTATATCATATTATTCATGACACATAGCAACATATATGCCACTCATCACAAAGTTATAAGAAAAACTCAATCATGATATTAATAAAATATGGATATGTTCTTTGCAATCTATTCCCTTAAACATTCTATCATCATTCATTGTGAACTTAATAGATTACAACACTTGACACAACATAGAACCAATGATGTCAAACATTTGGAATAGTCACTTGGAGATTTTAAATTAAACTCAAAAGAGAGAAGAATCATTAAATTCAATACTAAGCTAGAAAATATGGATAATTCTAAAAATAAAACAAGTATGACCAAGGGTTAAGGAATCAATATTCAAAAGAGTTGGTGAGTAATTCCAATCATAATAAAAACTAAAAAATACAAATTCTGGTCATTATAACACAAGAAATACTTCATCAATAAGTCAAATAACTCAACAACTTGAAACACTTCACATAACTAAGTGACTAAGACTAGTCACAAGGAGGGAGTAAATAGTTGCACAACACCTTTCTTTTGATGTGCGCTAGAGAAATTACCCAAACATTTAACACATCAAGTCACTTCCATACATTAATTCTAATACATGCATCTATGCATTTTTTAAACAAGCAAAAAAATTCAATTTCAATGCAATGCTAGAAGATATATGAAAAAGGAAATGACATATTATATGTGAAAGTTAGACTCTCCTAGTACATTACATTCACTTCGAAAATTATAACCTCAAGGAATTATTACATATGATCACCCCTATTACATGTTCACAATACAAGGTCATGCAAGGGAACTCTATGGTTCCAACAAGAGAACATTAGCTTATACAAGGGAAGACTAATCATTTAGCCATGCAAGAACTGAACACACAAGGGACTTACACAATCTTACATCACAAGCCTGATACTATGATATCTTCACAATTATCAAGGTCAACATAATGAAGGCACTAGGCCTGACCAACACAATACCATCATAATTTATAAGTTACATTATAAACTTAGTTACCCCCACTATTTAGGGTAGGTTTATTTCAACATCGTAGTCCACAATTGAAGGTTATGCATGAGGTATGATCCTCTTTAACACACAATAGATCAATAAGCAAGTTAAGATAATACCAATAATGGAAAAAAATGTAGAATTTAATAGAAACTCTTGAGCCATATAAACTTCTTCAAGATGCTACCAAGCATTAACCACATAGTTTCTTACACAAATATTATTCAAAATGCAATACAAGAATATAATTCATCATCCCAAATGATCTACTAGGTTAAATTCACATATATTTTAACACTTTCATTCATACATGAAATAATGCATTCTTACAAGAACGAGGTTCCATGCACACCAAGCAAGTACAACAATAGCAATATTCTAATCATCTCATGAAAATGACTCCTTTTAAATGCATTACTATAATTTTACAACACATAGCTCTTATCACCTAGTTTACCTTCAATATCTTAATATGCACACCATGTAAAAGTAGTGTCAACACTTAGTATTTTAATGCATATTTATCATGACATGCATATACTCTTTTAACTAACTTTATTTTTTTCGTGTAATTGATAACCTTATAATACCTACATGCATTCATTTCCTTATTTTGAGATCATTCATACATATTCCTATTCATTATAAATAAATAGCTTCATGATACTTAAGGCACTTAACCCCATACTATGATACTATGCAAATTTTCAATGAAAACAAGTTTCCTTCCATCCACATGGAAGATCTAATCTTGATACAATTTTAAGCAATAGTTGTATAGTCACACCAATATTTAGATTGTACAAGTCTATCAAAGAATTCTCATGGTATTAGAAAACATAATTGAGTACTCACACATACACACTTCCACATTCAAAACCTATGCAGAAGTCTAAATGCCAAAGGTATTACTATGAGACTGATTAATTTTGCTTCTAAGAACTTTGAAACAAGGGACATTTTTATTTTCTTGTGAGGCATGAAAAAAATATAAGAGACTCTCTATGTAGTGCCCCTTTGTCTGTGATGTCCTTGTGTTGCCTCTGACTCGCTTGTAAAGTTAGTATTGATTGGCATGATTTGAATTGATTCAATTTATTTGGTTTGTGTTTTGAGGTATTAAATAAAGTAAAAGTTATAATGCTTCTGTGTTTTTTGTCAAATAAAATATTATTAATGTTTAAAATAAATTAAATAAATCAAACTTGAATATTATAATTAAATAAATAAATAAATGATTGTCGAAGTAATCAATAATAGTATAATAAACAAAATTAAATGACTTCCTTATTATTATTTTCGGAGGATAAAATACTTCATATGCAATAAAAATAAGATTTTTATTATTATTTCTTTGTGAAATAAACAATACACATGCAAAGAAATATTATTTGAATTTCAAGAGTCAGTTATGGGGAATGTGAAAAGACATTCAGTTAGGAATTGAAGGGGCACCTACAATAGTATATTGGTACCTCTAGCATGAGGGTCAAGAAGAACACAATATGTTTTTCAATTTTGCACAATCGAAGAGAAAATTGGTTCCCTTTCAAGATGAGGAGTCCATTGTTGAATTTGGGTGTACATGAATCCCTTTCAAAACTCATGAACTACAAAAGGGAAGTATTATAATCTTTTGATGGAGGGAAGATATTTTAAAAGGCACAAAATATGCGATTGGAGGGGAGCAAGATACAGATCCAAGGTTCCCTTTATCACTGGAGAAACATAAAAAATGAAGGGAGGCTTGCACGAAGAAGATTAGAATCCCACGAGCAATCAAGCATAGATTCAGGCTTGAATAGTGAGTCTTTTTTTTTTTTTTTTTAATTTGTAATTCTATCGTAGTCTTTGGCAATGCCTAGCAATATCTCAAAATTAATCCTTCATCTAATCTTCATGTTGAGTCTTCTAGAACATCTAAGGGTTTCGTTAGATTTCAATATAAATATTTTCTGCAAACTCTACCATTTAGTTTTGGCATCTATTCGGCTTCTATCTTTAAATTGATGGAATATGGTTCACCTCTATCAAAACAACCTTCCATGGAAAATTGGGTCTCTTGCTCTGTCATAGGAAGTCATAAGAATTTAAATAACCTGCTTAAATTCTGCTGGCAATCCATCGCAGTTGCTGCACTTGAAAATAATATGTTGTCAATTATTTTAGAAAAAAAAATATATATATAAAAGAGCTCTCCATTAATCGTGGTGAACTTTAATTTCCAACTTCAGACTTGAGCGCATCTCTGGAAACTCACCTCACCTTTCTCCTTTCTTTCTATCTTGTGGATATCAAGTGAGATTTGATAATAATGCAAGTAGATGGCGAAATTTCCAAATTCCAATAGTCACTTTCTAATATACTTGGCAACCTGTTATTGTGGCGGCATTTAGAGCTGAGATTAAATAGTCTCCCTGAAACCTTTGGCAACCCGTCACAGCTGCAACTCTTTGAGACTAGCAAAGGTGTAGTCAATCAAATAATCTCTCTAGTTCCAGTGATAACCTATGTGGTGCACTTGATCTGGGTAGGGTGTATAGATTTAAATGATAGCATGGCTCAAACTGACCTATAGGGTTTACAGAGAATATTATAAGAATGTCTTATATTAAATAGTTACAATGTTAGTTGATTTTCAAGGTCGTATACACCAAAGAAGGATCACATTCCCCTGACTAAAGTTGCCTTAGTTTCGTTATATCTGATCCTTAGAGTAAACAATAAATTGCACATATATTGTGTTCATTAATAGATGTTAATCTTGGAATTAATATTATTTGTTCATTTGTTGTATGATGAAGTTTAGGTAATTAAATATGTGTTTAAGATTAGTTAAATGTAATTTTTAAAATATTTTGTTGATTGATAAATGCATAAGTAGCTGTTGGAAAATGCTCCAATAAAATATTAAAAGGGGTCTAGTGCTTTAAAATTTGATTTATGGAAATTATTTCTTGTAAAAGTTGTAATTAATAAATGTTGACTTAAGAAACTAAAATAAGGATTATTTGTGTCTATGACTGGTTTTGAAAATAAGTGAATTAAGGAATAGGGAAGCAATTTTGGAGTTAATAATTGTTAATGTATATACTTATGAATGTATGGGACTAATAAAGTAAATAAGACTATATTTAGGTTGACAATGGTTACTTAAATAAAGATAAACAAAGTTAAGTTCCCTTGACATTGAGAATTGAGTGAAGGTTATTTCCGTTATTAAATGATTAGCAAATTTGTCTAAGAAGATTAAGAAATTTAGGATATTATTATTACCATAATTATTATGGATTATCCTTTGTTAATTTGTAGGTGAATATTGTTATTTTATAACCTTTAGAGTAGTATGGTAAGATTAGTGTGTAAGCTAAATAACTAGGAAATTGTATTAAGATTGTCTCAAATATTATTATTTGAGGGAAATAATCTTTTAATTTAATTATGAGATTAATGATAAGGAATATGATGGAATGTGAAAAAAATATGTCTTGAGATAATTTCGATATGTGATTTTAGAGTTCCCTTATTTATTTTAAATTAATTCTTTTTGAACAAATGGATAAATTGCTTTTGATTGGTCATTGGTCATTTAAGGGTAATTTGGTGTATCCTATTTGTGGTATCCTCTTTGGAATTGCTTGGCTTTGGAAGTATTTTCGTTTCATTGGGTTCATGTTGCTTTATGAGTGATTTGACATACTCTTTCATTGTGACTCGTCTTGTGTTGACGTGAGTTGGGGATCTTCTTTAAGTTAAATTGTGTTGATATTCACTTAACCTTACATGATGAATTCTTGGTTGGTTTTGAGTTATGGGGGTTTTGTGGTGGAGTATTTTGAATACTAATGCAATGCTTGGTTGTGATAAGTTTATGCTTCTTATTGAATGCAGTCTTCCCACTTTTATTATTTTGGTGAAACATTTAATTACATTGTTGTCATGTTTGTTGATTTTTATCAAAGGTCATTTGTTTACCAACTATATGGGTGTCTTGTGAGGAGGAAATTGAGGTCTCCCTTGGATGCCTGGTTGCATGATTTTACCTCTGTTGTTGAAGTATTGTTTTTGGATGATTCTGTGTTGGTGTGAATGCCTTTGGAGATTATTTTTGATTCAAGGAATCCTTTGTCATTTAATTTGTGTTGCAATGTAATTGGGTACTCGTGTTTTGTTTATGAGTTGTGGATAGTTGATCTTCTTGAACTTCCAATTTATTTTGTATCGAAGTTGATTATGTAGTCTAGATGGAGTTGTTGACCTTATTTTAATGTATTCACTCATTTTATTGAAAATGGTTCTTTAAGGTCTTGCAATTATTGTTGTCAGTTCTTTGATGGGGAAACCCTAGTGTAAACTTTTTGAGATACTTCCAGAGGCTTGAGATGATTGTCAGTTGATGTTCTCTTTTTATGTGGCTTGATGTGGCAAGTGTTTTGGTTTCATGATTTTGAAAGGGTTGTACTGGAATCATTGAGATTTTGATTATGTATTTATAGCGAGATGGGTAATGCCTTGCATGTTTCTCTATTGTGATCTAATGTTCTTATTATGTTGTACAACCCTTGGTTATGGTTTGATGTTGTTGGGTCTCTAGGGGGAGTGGCTCCTCGTGGGGGCCGACACCCCGTTTAAGGGGAAGGGCACAAGATAACCCACGAGTGAGTTAGTAATCAAGTGAAAACCTAATAATTAACTTAGGAGGGTTGGGTAGTAATATCATTATAAGATTTAAAAATGGATGCCTCGTCTTCATTAGTGCTTCCGCAGACTAATGGAAGGCTAAGAAGGTCGTGGTTGGCAAGGTTGTGACCTTGTCTTCACGGGAGGTTTACGGCTCCGCATGAGTCACCCTATGGACCGGTGCCTCCAGTTGGGAGGAAGGGCACAGGACAGCCATAGATGGGACCGACGCCTCCAGTTGGGAGGAAGAGCATAGGACAACCCATGGAGGACTATGTGATGACACTCTCCCCTAGTTGCCCATGTGTTTTACTTTATTGTGTTCCTCTGGAAGTAGGTTATGGGAGTTGGTTAGATTGTTGATATATGGATTTATATTGATTCATGGAATATTGCCTTGATACATCTTTGGTGTACTTTGTGGTTTTGTATGATCTCATTGATTTTTGTCTTATGACCTTGTACTCTTATGGTACTGTGTTATGGTGTTATTGTATTGTTTAATTGCAATTTGGAATTGTATTATGTTTATTAATTTAGTTTGATTTGGAAGTGTTTCATGATCATCATTTGATTATTTATTTACTAGTCATTGCTTGATTTATGTGATGGGATTTATGACTTTAAGTTATTATGTTGTCTCTTGGATGTTGTTGATTATGTCAATGTAATCCTTGAGTTTTTGATACTTTTGTATGGCGTTGAGTCTTGTGGTTCCCTATTTGGATGTTCTTGGTTGAGGACTCTTATTGTCAGCTCCTTAGCATGGGGGGTGGGTCTTGGGATCCACGTGGTTGGGTGGAATGTGCTAAGCACCCCATTGGGTCCCTAGTCGAGGATCGAGAGGTGCGGATTGGTGCTAGTTGTGGCAACTCCAGAGTTGTATCCATCTTGGAGCCAGTTCTCATCTGTTTATTTGTATCATGTTACCTTGGGTATGGTTTCCATTTATGTTTGGAAACACTTTTGTATCATTGTACCTCTTGAAGATTGTATTGTAATGTAACATTAAACCTTGTGTGGATATTGGCCATGGTAGTTGTTATTCAATGTGTTGAGTTAATCATATATATGTTGTATTTATGTACACCGATGGTTCCTTATCAATGATTTATCATGTATGTGTTATATGTGTTAATGTTTAATTTGTTATTGATTATATCTTTGGATTTTATTCTTTACTGCTGTCATATGGATTTAAGTTCGTAATGTCTCCTCGTGTACCCCAAAGTATGTATGTGTTAGTGAATTTACTTAAATGAAATTTACGTCATGAATTAATGTGTATTACATGTATGTTATGTTAACTTTAAAAAAAAATTGTGTAGTAATTATTGTTTTATTGTCTTTTGGGGTTCACACGACAGGGCGTTACAACATGGTATCAGAGCATAGGTTCATACATTGGGCACTATGTGTGCTCACAATGTAACCTTGTGCTTAGACCCGTGAGTCTTGAGTTTCACTTTTCTTTTGTCATTGTTGTGAACCTGAGTTTCTTCTGTTAACCGGTGTCGGGTTGATGGTGTAGGAAACTGATGGGAAAGGATAGGACCCTCGGTGTAGTGCGCAATGCACTGATATCCTTCCTATCGGGGATGCTCTATGGACCCTTGAGTTTTAGTGTGATGTGTTTCTTGGTGATGTGTTTTATGTGTGTGAATATGTCAAGTGTGCATGGAATTTTCAATTTTGTTGTCCTTGAGTGATGAATTATGTTTTCTTGAATCTATAAAGGTGTAAAATTTTACCCTTTTTATTGAAATTGATGTGAGATTTGGTGTTGAATAATGGTTAAAGTGGAGTTCCTTATGTGAAAATTATGAGTTTTAATGAAGATGTGAGGTTTTGTGGATAATTATTCTATGATTTTTAGCAGAATATAGTATCTTGAGGTTAAGATGCAACTTGAATTATTGGTACTAATGTGCAATGTTCTATGGTAGCTTTTGATTTACAGGAAGTTGGCTTTAGAAAGCATAGTGACAAAGGTAATGTAATTGTAATATGCAGGTATAGATACTTATAATGTCAAGTAGTAATTCATTTTGATATAGTAGATGAATTAGGTTTATGGTTAGCATCCTTATGTGAATATTGCCTAACTAATAAGAAGCAAACTATTTACGAGTTACTAGAATTGTTTTGACTATTATGTGTGGTTTGGTGGGAGGGACAGTGTGGTATCACTCGCTCACAAGTGCCCTACTATGCTGGGAGTTCCTCTCACGATGTAATTGTGATATATATGTATTGTACACAACATTTTTTTGCATGCAGGATTGCATGAACTAAGTCTCAATTCCACCTGCATTGTCAGGACAGGGCGAGCATTATATACACCCAATGGGTTTGACGTTGAACATAGGAGCTGACAAGAAAATTTCCCCAACCTAGTTCGTCATCTATCCTAGTGTTGACAAATTGGTCTGGCTGCAACCCCGTCACCACTTTCATTTTGGTATCATTTCCTTATTTTTGGTTGTTTAATTTTCATTGCTTACTTCATGACATTTAATTGATGTTTTAATTTATGGTGTTGATGTGCTTATGATCGTTGATATTGTTGTGTTACCATGTTTATGCTTGAGCTCAACTTCCAGGAGTAAGTTGATGCCTTGGGGGGGAGGATGTTGTGCCCCTTCGTCTGTGATGTCCTTGTGTTGCCTTTGACTCACTTGTAAAGTTAGTATTGATTGGCATGATTTGAATTGATTCAATTTATTTGGTTTGTGTTTTGAGGTATTAAATAAAGTAAAAGTTATAATGCTTCTGTGTTTTTTGTCAAATAAAATATTATTAATGTTTAAAATAAATTAAATAAATCAAACTTGAATATTATAATTAAATAAATAAATAAATGATTGTCGAAGTAATCAATAATAGTATAATAAACAAAATTAAATGACTTCCTTATTATTATTTTCGGAGGATAAAATACTTCATATGCAATAAAAATAAGATTTTTATTATTATTTCTTTGTGAAATAAATAATAAACATGCAAAGGAATATTATTTGAATTTCAAGAGTCGGTTATGGGGAATGTGAAAAGACATTCAGTTAGGAATTGAAGGGGCACCTACAGTAGTATATTGGTACCTCTGGCATGAGGGTCAAGAAGAACACAATATGTTTTTCAATTTTGCACAATCAAAGAGAATATTGGTTCCCTTTGATGAGGAGTCCATTGTTGAATTTGGGCGTACATGAATCCCTTTCAAAACTCACGAACTACAAAAGGGAAGTATTATAATCTTTTGATGGAGGGAAGATATTTTAAAAGGCACAAAATATGAGATCAGAGGGGAGCAAGATACAGATCCAAGGTTCCCTTTATCACTGGAGAAACATAACAAATGAAGGGAGGCTTGCACGAAGAAGATTAGAATCCCACGAGCAATCAAGCATAGATTCAGGCTTGAATGGTGAGTCTTTTTTTTTTTTTTTAATTTGTAATTCTATTGTAGTCTCTGGCTAGCAAAATCTCAAAATTCATCCTTCATCTAATCTGCCTGTTGAGTCTTCTGGAACATCTAAGGGTTTTGTTAGATTTCAATATAAATATTTTCTGCAAACTCTACCATTTAGTTTTGGCATCTATTCGGCTTCTATCTTTAAATTGATGGAATATGGTTCGCCTCTCTCAAAACAACCTTCCATGGTGAATTGGGTCTCTTGCTCTGTCATAGGAAGTCATAAGAATTTAAATAACCTGCTTAAATTCTGCTGGCAATCCATCGCAGTTGCTGCACTTGAAAATAAAATGTTGTCAATTACTTTAGAAAAATGAATAAATATAAAAGAGCTCTCCATTGATCGTGGTGAACTTTAATTTCCAACTTCAGACTTGAGATCGTCTCTAGAAACTCGCCTCACCTTTCTCCTTTCCTTCTGTCTTGTGGATGTCAAGTGAGATTTGATAATAATGCAAGTAGATGGCAAAATTTCCAAATTCCAATAGTCACTTTCTAATATACTTGGAAAACTGTTACTGTGGCGGCATTTAGAGCTGAGATTAAATAGTCTCCCTGAAACCTTTGGCAACCTGTCATAGCTGCAACTCTTTTAGACTAGCAAAGGTGTAGTAAATCAAATAATCTCTCTGGTTCTAGTGATAACCTGTGTGGCGCACTTGATCTGGGTAGGGTGTATAGATTTAAATGATAGCATGGCTCAAACTATCCTATAGGGTTTACAGAGAATATTATAAGAATGTCTTATACTAAATAGTTACAATGTTAGTTGATTTTCAAGGTCGTATACACCAAAGAAGGATCACATTCCCCTAACTAAAGTTGCCTTAGTTTTGTTATATCTGATCCTTTGAGTAAACAATGAATTGCACATATATTGTGTTCATTAATAGATGTTAATCTTGGAATTAAGATTATTTGTTCATTGGTTGTATGATGAAGTTTAGGTAATTAAATATGTGTTTAAGATTAGTTAAATGTAATTTTTAAAATATTTTGTTGATTGATAAATCCATGAGTAGATGTTGGAAAATGCTCCAATCAAATATTAAAAGGGGTCTAGTGCTTTAAAATTTGATTTATGGAAATTATTTCTTGTAAAAGTTGTAATTAATAAATGTTGACTTAAGAAACTAAAATAAGGATTATTTGTGTCTATGACTGGTTTTGAAAATAAGTGAATTAAGGAATAGGGAGGCAATTTTGGAGTTAATAATTGTTAATGTATATACTTATGAATGTATGGGACTAATAAAGTAAATAAGACTATATTTAGGTTGAAAATGGTTACTTAAATAAAGATAAACAAAGTTAAGTTCCCTTGACACTGAGAATTGAGTGAAGGTTATTTCTGTTATTAAATGATTAGCAAATTTGTCTAAGAAGATTAAGAAATTTAGGATATTATTATTACCACAATTATTATGGATTATCCTTTGTTAATTTGTAGGTGAATATTGTTATTTTATAACCTTTAGAGTAGTATGGTAAGATTAGTGTGTAAGCTAAATAACTAGGAAATTGTATTAAGATTGTCTCAAATATTATTATTCGAGGGAAATAATCTTTTAATTTAATTATGAGATTACTGATAAGGAATATGATGGAATGTGAAAAAAATATGCCTTGAGATAATTTCGATTGTGATTTTAGAGTTCCCTTATTTATCTTAAATTAATTCTTTTTCAACAAATGGATAAATTGCTTTTGATTGGTCATTGGTCATTTAAGGGTAATTTGGTGTATCCTATTTGTGGTATCCTCTTTGGAATTGCTTGGCTTTGGAAGTATTTTCGTTTCATTGGGTTCAGTCGCTTTATGAGTGATTTGACATACTCTTTCATTGTGACTATTCTTGTGTTGACGTGAGTTGGGGATCTTCTTTAAGTTAAATTGTGTTGATATTCACTTAACCTTACATGGTGAATTCTTGGTTGGTTTTGAGTTATGGGGGTTTTTTGGTGGAGTATTTTGAATACTAATGCGATGCTTGGTTGTGATAAGTTTATGCTTCTTATTGAATGCAGTCTTCCCACTTTTATTATTTTGGTGAAACATTTAATTACATTGTTGTCATGTTTGTTGATTTTTATCAAAGGTAATTTGTTTACCAACTATACGGGTATCTTGTGAGGAGGAAATTAAGGTCTCCCTTGGATGCCCGGTTGCATGCTTTTACCTCTGTTGTTGAAGGATTGTTTTTGGATGATTCCATGTTGGTGTGAATGCCTTTGGAGATTATTTTTTATTCAAGGAATCCTTTCTCATTTAATTTGTGTTGCAATGTAATTGGGTACTCGTGTTTTGTTTATGAGTTGTGGATAGTTGATCTTCTTGAACTTTCGATTTATTTTGTATCGAAGTTGATTATGTAGTCTGGATGGAGTTGTTGACCTTATTTTGATGTATTCACTCATTTTATTGAAAATAGTTCTTTAAGGTCTTGCAATTATTGTAGTTAGTTCTTTGATGGGGAAACCATAGTGTAAACTTTTTGAGATACTTCCAGAGGCTTGAGATGATTGTCAGTTGATGTTCTATTTTTATGTGGCTCGATGTGGCAAGTGTTTTGGTTTCATGATTTTGAAAGGGTTGTACTGGAATCGTTGAGATTTTGATTATGTATTTATAGCGAGATGGGTAATGCCTCGCATGTTTCTCTATTGTGATCTAATGTTCTTATTATGTTGTACAACCCTTGGTTTTTATTTGATGTTGTTGGGTCTCTAGGGGGAGTGGCTCCTCGTGGGGGTCAGCGCCCCATTTAAGGGGAAGGGCACAGGATAACCCATGAGTGAGTTAGTAATCAAGTGAAAACCTAATAATTAACTTAGGAGGGTTGGGTAGTAATATCATTATAAGATTTAAAAATGGATGCCTCGTCTTCATTAGTGCTTCCGCAGACTAATGGAAGGCTGAGAAGGTCGTGGTTGGCATGGTCGTGAACTCGTCTTCACGAGAGGTTTACGGCTCTGCATGAGTCACCCTATGGACCGGCGCCTCCAGTTGGGAGGAAGGGCACAGGACAGCCATAGATGGGACCGGCGCCTTCAGGTGGGAGGAAGAGCACATGACAGCCCATGTAGGACTATGCAATGACACTCTCCCCTAGTTGCCCATGTGTTTTACTTTATTGTGTTCCTCGAGAAGTAGGTTATGGGAATTGGTTAGATTGTTGATATATGGATTTATATTGATTCATGGAATATTGCCTTGATACATCTTTGGTGTACTTTGTGGTCTTGTATGATCTCATTGATTTTTTTCTTATGACCTTGTACTCTTATGGTACTGTGTTATGGTGTTATTGTATTGTTTAATTGCAATTTGGAATTGCATTATGTTTATTAATTCAGTTTGATTTGGAAGTGTTTCATGATCATCCTTTGATTATTTGTTTACTGGTCATTGCTTGATTTATGTGATGGGATTTATGACTTTAAGTTATTATGTTGTCTCTTGGATGTTGTTGATTATGTCAATGTAATCCTTGAGTTTTATGATACTTGTGTATGGCGTTGAGTCTTGTGGTTCCCTATTTGGATGTTCTTGGTTGAGGACTCTTATTGTCAGCTCCTTAGCACGGGGGGTGGGTCTTCAGATCCACGTGGTCGGGTGGAACGTGCTAAGCACCCCATTGGGTCCCCAATCGAGGATCGAGAGGTGCGGATTGGTGCTAGTTGCGGTGACTCCAGAGTTGTATCTGTCTTGGAGCCAGTTCTCATCTGTTTATTTGTATCATGTTACCTTGGGTATGGTTTCCATTTATGTTTGGCAGTTTTTATTCAATGTGTTGAGTTAATAATATATATGTTGTATTTACATACACCGATGGTTCCTTATCAATGATTTATCATGTATGTGTTATATATGTTAATGTTTAATTTGTTATGGATTATATCTTTGGATTTTATTCTTTACTACTATCGTATGGATTTAAGTTCGTAATGTCTCCTCGTGTACCCCAAGGGATGTATGTGTTAGTGAATTTACTTAAATGAAATTCATGTCATGACTTAATATGTATTACATGTATGTTATGTTAACTTTAAAAAAAAATTGTGCAGTAATTATTGTTTTATTGTCCTTTGGGGTTCGCACGACAGGGCGTTACACTCTATTACAAAAATGCATCTATTGAATTACTTATGAATCATGTGCTTAACACTTCTAGGATATTAATGCGATCATATATCACAATAGAGAAAAGTGAACAAAAGGCCCCAGTGTTGAGCCTTAAGCTCTGATACCAAATGTATCACCCTACTATAAGATAAAATTAACAAATTACACATATTCCAAAAAAATCAAATATAAAACATGACACATGTCCAATATATAAGAAAAGAGACAAGGACATTTCATTATTTCATAAATTTTAGAGTACATATCTGGTTAACATGGAAAAACATATATGAACATATTCCTTACAATAGACCACATGGTCATGAACAAGATCATGCAAAGTAACATAATAAGGACCTTCTTGACAATATTCCTATGAAATTTAACTCCTTCAACCACATCAAGGGTGAGAATAATTATGGACCGCATTTCCACCCTACACCAATGCGATTCACTTCCCCAAAAACTTGACCCAGTTTGAGGAAGACTAGCAATGAAAATCTTATAAGAGTAATGGAATAGTGAAGCATGATTCTTCTATATTTAATGATTTCATGAATATTAGACATGAAAAGGAAGAAACCACAAAACATTCATGCATCAAAGCCTATGAAGAAGTTAGTCACATTAAGCATTATAATAGTTCATCACAATTATTATTTGGTCATAAATTTCTCATAAGAAAATAATGCACAATCTAAATAAAAAGAAAGAGTTAAAATACATACATACTCTTCCACTTATTCAGTGGTGAGTGAGTAATGGAATATAACTCTTACAACTAACTTGGAAACAAATAATCTAATGCTTAAACAACCTCAATGTGTATCTTCATTTTTAAAGGATAATTCAACCATTACTAGCTTCATTGAAATAAGATGCTAGAATTCATTTTCCTTTCTCAATAATATATAATTAAAACATAATGAAATGATTTTACAATTTTATAGACAAAGAACTAGAACTTAGCAATCTATGACTTCGACAAGTATTTAATTAGAAAAAAATATTACTAATTTCCATTTGTTTAATCTTGTAATGATCAAACAAAATTTTATAAGGGACACGGAAAATAATTTATCATTTTCAATGAGTGACTTGTATTACATGAAAAGAGTCAAATCATTACTAATCTCATTTAACACTCATTTTATTCCTCCTTGAACTTTTAACAATAAAATATGTTATGCACTCCAACTATTAAAATTCACATGAAATGCAAGATAATGGAGTTAATAATGATGATACAAATCCTTTCTAAATAATCTATCACAATAAGCTCTTTAACAATTAGATTTGATTCAAAATTGATAATCTAAGAGATTAATTGAATCAAAATAAAAAGATGTATTGAGCATTATAACATATATAATATTGAATGTTGACATTTGAAGCATTGAGGAAACAATAATAATTTAAAAAAAATCTTTACATTCTGTTTGAAAATCAACATGCTTAATATTTTAAAACTCAATTAAGAGGTTTCAAAAGGAAAGGCACCCATTAAAATAATTCTCACAATCTAAAAAAAAATTGTAAGACATGAAAATTAAATGTAAATGAGGATGAAACACATTTTGTTTTGAACATAACCTAATATGATGAAAAAAAGCTTAAGTCTAGATATCTAAGGAGCCATGGTGTAACAATGATGGGGAACACATGTGTGAGAGAGAAAGAGGATCAAATATCCACACTAAAATAATTGGTCCAACCCACAATAGTGTGCTATATCAGGATGAATTCTAGCACAACTCATATTTGTAAATTTAAAATACATTATGAAAGGTACATGGCCCATAATTACAAAACTTGTAATATGATTCAAGTGAATCTTACATGAAACCAACATATAACCTTAAGCAAGGATATCAAGAGAAATGGCAAGCAAACATACCATAGAAAATTTATCTATAACCTAGATACTCATGGACCAAGGAAAACGTAGATAGATGAAACTTGTGGTTTTCTAGTCGGTCAAGTCTATTGATTAAGGATATCTAGAGTATTATATTAAATAAATGAGCAAGAAAATAATGTCAAATTTTTAAATAAAATGAAAGCACAATGTAGTACCCTCTATTATTTATGCTTATGCTTTGCTATTATGTTTTCACACTGTTAGACCTATGATATTTTGTTGGATATTTTGATCGCTGGTTTTGAGCAATAGTGGATTTATTCTGTGACATGATGATATATTGTTTGGTGATTACTGATTTTAGACATGCTTTGAGATAGCGTAGATGTTTACTTTCAGTTGTTTATTGATATGTACATGATTGTGATGAACTAACAGCTATTTATTTCGTCAGTCTGATGTGACGTGTATTGGTGTGGAGAATGGAATCGCATCACTCGCTTGCGAGTGCCCTGTGATATCCGTGATTTTTTCTGCATGGTGTGTTTGTTTAATGCTTCATATATATATATATTGTATGTATGTTATTACGCCCAGTTGCAGGAATTCACAATTTTATGATCTACAGAGCTCCACTGGGTACTCAGAATGCAGTGTCAAGACTCAGCGAGATCACGTTGATGGGAGATATTAGTATAATAGTTCACCCCTAATAGTCTAATCTTTAATCAGATCTTAATTACACATGAAATGCATTTGGATTGAGTCATAGGATTGTTTTGTATTTCTCTGTTTGGATAAATTGCCTGGAAGGTAAATTTGGTTAAATTTTAATGTTGGTTTTGTGCTTTAAATTATTGGTATTTAAATTAATGTTTAAATGTGGAAGAAATTACTTGCTTGATTATTTAATTAATTAATTAGCTTATTTGGTTAAATGGTTTGATTTTAAAAGATCAAACTTATTTAATTAAATAAATAAATAAATTAAATTAAATTATTAAGTGTGTAAATAGTTTATTTGAAAATTAAATAATTATTTGTGAAAAAGATATCTTGGTTATTAAATAAATGGTTATATTTTGGAAATTATAAATTTAAATTAAAATAAAAATAAACTGCATGCAATTGAAAATTGATTTTTAAATTTAAATAAAATAATTATTAGCATGCAAATTTGAATTGGCAAGATTGCCGAGAAGTGGAGATGATATTTTTGTAACCACTTCTCGACATGTGTGTGAGTGCAATAATTGTTTTTGGTTGGAAAAAAATTATTTTACGGAGGTAATATTGGATCTGGGAAAATCAATAGAGGTGTGGTCTTTTTCATTCATGGGAAATTGGTTTTTGGTCTCTGTAAAAAAAAAAAATTGGTATATGCTTTTTGGTTGATTTTGGAATTGAGAGGTCTCTGGTTCTTGGTTGTATTGTGGAATTGGATTTCAGGAAAGAAATTGGAAGCTTCAGGCAATAGAGGCAGCAGAGGATTTCTTCAACAGTTAGCAAAGGAATTCAGGTATTTTCCTATAGATTTTAATTTGTGAATTTTGGAAAGGAAAGCATGTAAAAAAAATATATATAGAGTAATTTAAATCTCTATTTTTCACGTATAAAGATTGTTTACTCTATTCTGTTGTGTGAAATTTTAACGGCTTTAAAAAGCTTATGTAGAAAATTCTCTGTTAAAAGTATTGTATTTTTTGAAGGGAATTATTTGTTATAGGAAATTGAAAACTTATGGGAAAATTAGATTTGGAATTTAAAAAAATACTATGTATGTTTTCTGTGAAAACCTGGAGAAGTTTGTAAAATTTCCCCAATTTCCCCTATGAAAACCTCGAAGAATGTTTTACAGTTTCCTATATATTGTATTGTGAAAACCTTGATTAATTTGTTTAAATATATATATATATATATTTAATAAATATATATATATATTTAATAAATATATATATATATTTAA